>OX579663.1:402709-755824 GCA_951230895.1 Carpatolechia fugitivella | reverse complement strand
TCAAAAGTTTTCAAAATGTAATAAATAGTTATCTTAAATTTATGGTTGTTATATGCTTTTGAAATTGAAATATCAGGGATTATTTTATTGTAAATCATCGGAGCACAATAGTCGTAGAATCTACGCGCAGCTACACCTTTGCATATAGGCAAAGGACAGTTATAAATTCTTTTTGTTTTTGGGGGAAGAACTGGTACTGTAACTCGGTGATATCTTCTCAGGCTTTGGTAGATAAATAGCTTTCTTACTGTTAGTACATCGCACTTTTCATAAAGATCCACCGTAGGGTATCTAAACGGGAGGCGCAACATGACTTTCAGGACCGCACGTTGAGCACGTTCCAGTTCTATAAGAGAGGTTTTGATTGCACCACCCCATACACATATGCAATACGACAGTATGCTCTGGCAGAGTGCAGAATAGGTTAATCTAAGGATACCCATATCAACCACATCACGAAGATTCCTGAACACGTAAATAATTTTCCTTGTCCTACTTATAAGTGCTTTAACTTGGGCATCCCACTGATATTAATAAATAACATGGAAAAAATAGTTTTACACTTTAAGATTATTATTTGCGTTTTCTTTTAGTCTTAAGGTATTTTTTTTAAGTTGTACCTACTTATTCATCATCATTAGGTGCCATCTTCAAACTAAAGTTGGGCGGTCAGTTGGCAAAATTTTTGCAATTCCTTGCGATGCGTTTCAGGTTGTTATAATTAAGTCCGGTCCACTCTCTGAATGTCACCCATCCATTTTCGTATTTGACGGCCTGGTGCTCTCTTTCCCGGTATTTTGCCTTCGAAAATCAACCTCAGAAAATCATATAGGGATCCTCGCTGCAGATGACCAAAAAAGGAAACTTTCCGTCTCATGATGTAACACACATAATATCTACCGGGTCATGATGGTTGTCATCAACTCCCTCTTGCGATTGGCTATTTCAAGAACTCTGCGATTAGATGTTAATACCGAATGTCTACCGAATTTTGAACATTTTCCTTAATGTCCACATCTTAAATACAGTCTGCCACAAAGCAATTTGGACATTTTATGGAAGGCCGCCTTAGTCTGACCTGGTTTCACTCTTCACTTCTTCCAGGTGGTCTAGGTCTATCGACGACAGCATCTTGCAGCTTGATCGTAGGGGAGGGACATCTGTCTTTGGAGATTACCATGGTGTTTGTTTTGTTGGCTTTAATATTCAGACACAGAGAACAGAGGTTTAGTTTTTCGTACGAAACCCTTAAAATATAATAATAATGCTTGTGATAAAGCTTTTTAGTATTTCAATAGGTTTTGGGATCCAGTTTATATATTTTTGCTTGCAGTTACCGCCAGGTTAAATTATAAAATATATTTTTAAAATGTCACTACAAAAGAACAATACTTTTTCAAAACATCATTTTTTATGTTTGTCGGTTAAACCAAAAACTCTTTTTATTCTTTGTTAAAATTACGAAAAGAAAAAAAAGACCATAGAGAAGGATATGTCATACCTAGAGGTATCTTTTAAAAGAGTTTGGACTGAGACTGCGGCAGAACCATCATCATCATCATCTCAGCCGGAAGACGTCCACATAGGTTTCCAACGTGATCGGTTCTGCGCTACTTGCATCTCCCGGCGCTTGATTGGTAAAAGTTACTGGGCGGCACGGTAGGGTAACTTTATTATACTACGAAATGTCCTATGCTCGGAGGAAATAGACAAAAGTCCTTACTATGCAAGACTTTTTTTGTTATTTAGCATTATATTCTATTGACTGTCAATGTCAATCTAACCAAACAATGTTTTTCGTTAAAATCTGATTTTCATCATTATTTTAGAACAAATCAATGAATTTAGTAAAATAAACCTTAAATTTTGCAATTGGCAAGATACCAGTATCAATTTTATTACTTATAGCACAAAGACAGAAGAGGTTTCTGAAGATTCAGAGGACAGGCGACTATAGTTTCTGGGAGAACATCAAACACAGCACTGGACAATAATACTAATTAATAACCACGGAATATAAAACACCGTATTCCGTGTAAATAACAGACATTCTGTTTGATGAGACAGCGACCAGTGCAGCTAACATTGTAGTACCGCGCTATCAAAATTGAGCCCTATTATTTCGCCTGTCCTTACTTATCCTTACTTACTTATCTTAAGCGCTGCACGTAGAAATAAGCGGGAAGCGGGAACTGCTTGCTAAATATGCCGCAAAAGTGGCTAAATGTAAGGAAAATAAAAAAGTAACCAAAAGTAAGTAAGTAAAAAACTGCCTTATTCTGCCTAGTTCTATTAATTACAAAGGTGAATTTTTTTTATGTAATACAGGTTCACGTTTGACCACAGTCTCATCTGATGGAAAGTGATGACGAGGTCGAAGATGATACACGCGTGTCTCGTCAATGTCGTAGCACGCTTAACTAAGTAGTAATTTTTTAGTCTTATTCTCGAATGCGTCAGAACTTGGCGTGTCTTTTATTTCTTTAGGTAGTTTATTATATAATTTTGGACCCAGTGTTTTTAGGGACTTACGGGACTTAGCCAGTCTTCGTGGTGGGACAAATAAGTCATGTCTACTGCGCATGTTATGATCATGTCGTTGTGAATTCTTAGTAAACAAACTAAGATAATTTCTAACGTATTTACACATCTCCAGTATGCAAGGTAGGGTTAAGATTTTATTATCTACTAGCAGTGCCCGCGACTTCGTTCACGCAAGCATTTTGAGTTTACGTAGAAGTGTTTATATTTGTGTACCCATTTAAACGAAATTTTGTAGTAGTTTACGAAGAAATATTATAACATGTTTATATTTGTTTCACGCTGTGTGAATATCTCGGACTCGCGAGACGAAACGTGACGTTCACGGTCGGCTGTGAGACGCGTTTCACGCTGAGTGAGTGTCTCGGAGTCACGAGACAAAACATGACGTTCACGGTCAGCTGTAAGATGCGTTTCATGCTGTGTGAATGTCTCGGACTCGCGAGATATAGCGTGACGCTGACAATCAGAAGTAAGTCGCGCTTCACGCTGCATTAATGTTTCTGAGGCACGAGAAGCAGCGATTTGATCCCGTTTAGTAGCTAATCTTTGTTCTCTTTGCGTATTACAAAGACAAAGATTTAGAATAACGTTCTCGCATTGCGTCTAAGCGTAATTCATGTTCTTCTTCAGTTTCTTGAGATCTATCTCGTCTCTTTCGTTTCGAGTCTCTCGAATAGTGAGAAAGAATTGTTTTTTTTCGTCTAGGTCTAGGCATTTTAATGACAACAACCTGATTTTACAAAAGCGAAGCGAAACCAGATCATTGTTAACAAATGCTCGAAAATGTACAAAAAAATTATTGGCTGCTACCCTGCGTGACCGGGTAGGCTACCGTGCCAAATAAACGTGTACGTAAACGATGATAATAACATAAGCCCGAAGGCATCTATATAGTTTTGCTATGGGAGTTTTAGCCAGTATTAAACTGTTACCGCCTTCACCACGTGGAGGTACTCCCAGCCTAAGTTATTTTTCTGATGTTATAAGTATCTTATATTATGATTATGAAAATATTTTTCACGCTTAACAACTTTTCCTAAGGTTCTATATTTGTATCTCTTGCAGTTTAGCTGGACTGCTAGGGTTCCACATCAGGTGTACCAGACCTTTTATTTTTGTATGTCATTAGAAAATACTTATTACGCTTAATAACTTTTCCTAAAGTACAAAATTTTTATCTCTTGTAGTTTAGCTGGGCTGCTAGGGTTCCACAGCAGGTGTACCAGACCTTCGATTTTTGTATGTCGTTAGAAAATACTTATCACGCTTAACAATTATTCCTAAAGTGCTATATTTGTATCTCTTATAGTTTAGCTGTGCTGCTAGGGTTCCACATCGGGTATACCAGACCTTCAATATTTATACGTCAATAGAAAATGCTCATTACGCTGAACATCTTTTCTTAAGGCGCTATTTTCATATCTCTCATAGTTTAGCTGGACTGCTATGGTTCCACATCAGGTTTTCCGATCTTCAAAATAAATTATAGCCTATATGTTACCGAGAACCAATAGCTATACAACAAAAAAAAGTTTCATCAAAATCCGTTCAGTGGTTTTTGCGTGAATCGCGGACAAGACACAGACAGACAGACAGACAGACAAAAATTTCAAAAATCATATTTTTGGTATCTGTTACGTTTAAGAAGACCCCCAGACGTATTTTTGTTTTTTTTTTATTTTCAATGTACAGAATTGGTCTTATATGTATGGTATTATTGTATAGATGAACAGTTGTCGCGCCGGATAATCAAATGGCTTATTTGTAATTATACGTACAGCTCCCTTTTGCATTTTAAACATTTTTTCACGATCGGCCGCCATACCCCAGAGGTCAACTCCGTAGATTTAATAGTGAGTGGAAGTACCTATATGCCTTCTTTATATTATCAAACGATAGACTGTGGACAAGTCTCGACAATTCATAGCATGCCAACGATAGTTTTTCACAAGCTGACTCAATATGCGGAGACCAAGTAAGACCAGAATCCATGACAAAGCCAAGATACTTAACTTGTTCTACTTGGGGGACAAGAGTGTTGTTTATTGATATATTTAGATGGTTGGTATTTGTTGACCTACGTAATCTGAAATGCACTAGTTTAGTTTTTTCAACATTCAAAATCATCCCATTTGCTGAAAACCAATCAGCAACCCTATCTACCACTACATTCAGTGATGTAATCAATTTATCAAAATTATCGGCAGACACAATTATACAGGTGTCGTCAGCAAACAACACGTACTCAGGTCCCTGACAGGCTGCTGTAATGTCGTTCATTAAAACTTAAAACAAATTATTCCCCATTGATGATCCCTGTGGGACAGAGCCATCACCAATATACTCAAGGTCAGATTTAGCATTATGAACATGGGTACTTTGTTTTCTATCACGCAGAAATGACGCAATTGTGTTATGAAGAGTGCCGTCCACACCATGCACGCGAAAGGTCACAGGACAAGGCAGCCTCCTGTCGCCCGCCCTCAAGATGATCCATCACCCTACCCACTGCGTCGCGCGTAGCGTCCACCGTAGACCGGCCACGCTGGTAGGAGTATTGCTGCTTGTTTAACAATTCGTTAGATAGTAAATGATTCATCATTCTATACCCCAAAAGGCCCTCAAAAGCTTTGGAAAATATTACTGTTAAAGATAAAGGTCTGAAAAACTGCGGCAAACACATTTCTCCTTTACCCTTATATACTGGTTTGACCTTAACAATTTTAAATACATCTGTATACGTGCCCGCCGCTACACATTCGTTAAAAGCAGGGATATAGTATCGGTGGTAGATAGTCAAACACGTGGGTTGACATGTCGTTAATATCCCTAGACTGCTTACTTGGCTGGAAATGAAGTTGTGGTGCTGGTGCAGCAGAGATAGTGCATCGCGTCGCGCGGACGCGGCGGCGTATTGTTACTGTTTACCTGAATGTAGTGTCGGTAGAGTATTGAAGCAGCACACACCGCGCGGGCCTCCCTGCTATGGCCAGCTGATTTGGTTACAAACACATCAAGTGCAGTGGACTTTTTGCAGTTGCTTTTACAAGTTTCAGACGCAATCGTTCGCCGTACAGTTTTAGACATATTATTATCATTACTTTTTTAGAAAATATTATTTATAAATTGTTTACGAGTGTCTTTCAGGAGTGACGTATAAAATGCCTCCATTTGCAATAGGTAGGAATTAAAATTTATGTCATTTGGATTTTGCGATAGTTTAACTTTTAGTGAGCGTATTTTGTGTCGAGTCATACGTATCCGATCGTTGATCCAAGCACTTTCAGGTTTATTATTAGGGTATTTTCTATAAGGGAAGCGGACATTATAATAATGTTTAATTACATTAGATGTGTGGCACTACTATAACTGTTGGTGCGATCGCGTGGACTGAAACATAGGATAAGTGCCGCACAGGACTATTGCTGGGATTGGGCCGTCCGGTTGAGGGTCGTCGAAAAGAAACACCAGTATTCTGTGCAGGATCGCTTCCTCGGTCCGCTGTACCACACTACACCGTTGAGGTACTATTTGCACTGCCGCTGCTACCGTTCCTCTTTCTGTTTTCCTCTTGAGGCTTCCGAACTGTTTACTGTACTGTGAACCACTGCTTAAAACACACTGTCGGTGCAGCGGGCAGTGCTCCGTATTTATACTCCTACCCGTTAGGGTAAGGGGAGGTGAAGGCGGAGTGAGCGGGGCGAGGGACCGATGTTTGTTTATTAAACAATAGTTGTTTACAACAAATAACAATGGGTTGTTTACCTATTATTTTCTAGAATTTTCTAGCTAACTATGACGAATGTAAACAACATCGTAAACAACATAAATAAAATTAAAGAAAAAAAACCTTTTTTAAAAACAAGCTTTTATTATTTGTTAAGAAAATGAACTAAAAAGTTAAAAATAAATTAACTCTAATTAGAAGTATAACACTTTATAAGTTCATTGTAACCTTTAACGATAATTAAGCTTCTTTGTCTACGACAAAATAATTCCATATCGTAATCATATATTTTTAACACCAAAACTTTACACCTTAATTATTAAATCTTCCCGTTTTTATTACAGTCTCAATTTTATAAATAAAAAAGCGTGTTACATTGTGATAGCTTAATTATACCATCAAAATGTAACACGCTTTTATTATTTATAAAATTGAGATAGTCCAACCCAGTATAGGTGAAGGGGCGCTGATGGTGTGCTAGGCGCGCCAGCGGATGGTTCCCTGTCGATGGTTGAGGCGGAGCTGTCTTCCTCAGTCGACATGGCAGGCATCTGTGGATCACCATGCGTGCTGTTGGCCGCAGTCGAAGTATCCAATAATGCTGGCGGCATTCGTTGATTGTCGTCTCGACATTGGCGTGGTGCAGCTGCCTATGTGTGAAGTCGATGTAAAGCTTTGCCGTCGTATGGTTTCCGTCGATAATCGCTGGGGTCTTCACCTCTTCCTGGATGCCAGTTGTCGCGGCGATACGGGAGACGATCTTGATGACGCCGTCGACCAATTGAACTGCAAGTGGGCGTAGGCGGCTGTTCGTTGCGATATCACATCCTTGCTGTAGCGCTGCTATCTCTTCTGGGAACGAATCTCGCTGACTCGCTATGATGAGCAGCTTCCCTGCCTTGACCATGAGCCCGGCTTCTATTATTCTGTAGCTGCGATCAGCTTCTGTTGGCTTCATGGTCACCTGCGGCTTCGGCTTGTCTGTTTGTTTTCGTCCCCAGGCTGGATCAGCTTCTCTATTCTTTTTCGTGCGCTTGTAGTTTATTCTTTCTATTTTCGGACGACAGAGTGCTATGAATTGAAGCACGCGCGCTGTGGCTCGAAGTAAGCGTTCCCACTTCGAAAATCGGTTGCTATCGGGGATCGCGTCTGTAAGTTTCGATGTTGCCTGCTGTCGAACGTAGTTAGTCCTCTCTTCCCCAGTTTTCTCCTCGGACGTTTTCTGTTTGTCTTCAGGCCATGTTGTCGGATCTTCGAGTAAGAAGGGTGGTCCCCGGAACCATCTGTGCTGTGCGTCGAAGTCGCCCGGTACGTTGCGGGTGGCGTCGTCGGCGACGTTGAGCTTGGTAGGTACCCAACGCCACTGGCTGAGCTTGCTGTTTTCTTCTATGGCTGCAATGCGGTGGGCGACGTAGGGCTTGTATGAGCGCGCGCCTGTCTTCAACCATGTGAGTACTGTTCGGCTGTCTGTCCAGTACGTGACGGAGTCGGGTTTGCGATCGTGTTCGTCGATGACTGTCGCGGCCATGCGACTTCCCATAACGGCGGCTTGTAGCTCGAGGCGTGGTATCGAGGTCACTTTGAGTGGTGCGACCTTTGACTTTCCCATGACCAGGGAAGTGATGACGTGGCCGTCCGGTGCGGTGATGCGCCAGTATAGTGCGGCGGCGAAGGCGGCCTCGCTGGCGTCGACGAACACGTGTAGTTGTAGATCCGATGCGTCGCTGTAGCGTGGGTGGCAGCGCGGCATAGTGATGCCGGCTAGCTTCTGTAGGTACCCCGTCCATTCTGTCCACTGTGCTGCGAGGTCGTCGTCGATGCGTTGGTCCCAGTCGGTTCCCCTTCGCCACACTTCCTGTAGCAATTGCTTCGCTCGTGATATGACCGGTGATGCGAAGCCCAGTGGGTCGAAGAGGGACATGACGATTTTCAGTGCTTCTCGCTTGGTGGGGCGCGTGTTCTGTAAGATGTCTTGCGGTAGGCGGGCGAGGTCGAGATTGAAGGCGAGCTCGTCTGTGTGTGGCTTCCAAACGAGCCCGAGCACGCGTTCCGTCGTAGTCCCGCCGTCCAAGGTGACCGGTTGAGATGCTGTAGTCGTCTCGGCGAGGGCGGCGACAATCTCTGCCGAGTTCGATTTCCATTGTCGTAGCTCGTAGTGTGCTTCGCTGTGTATGTCGCGCACCTGGCTTGCTGTAGCTATTGCTTCGTTGACTGTCGTGAAGCTCTGTAGGTAGTCGTCGACATAATGATTTCATATCACGGCGTTGTAGACGTCTGGCTCCTTTTCTTTATAGCGCTCCGCGTTGACGTTCTTGACGTAGATCGCCGTAGCCGGTGATGACGTAGCGCCGAAGATAAGCGACGTCATTCTGTATTCGCGGGGAGGGGTGTCCCCCCGCTCTCCTCCTCTCCATAGGTAGCGCAGCGCATCTCGATCTTCTTTTCTTATTTTGACTTGCATAAACATCTCTCTGATGTCGGCGGAGACGGCGTAGCAGTGCTGGCGTAGTCGCATCAATACGCCGGGCAGCGACTGCAGAAGATCGGGACCGGTAAGGAGATAGTCGTTGAGCGACACCCCTTTCGTCTTCGCTGCTGCGTCGTGGACCACGCGAACCTTGCCGGGCTTCATAGGGTTCAGGACGGCAAAGTGTGGTAGATACCATGTCCTTTTTTCGGTGCAGTCGGCGGGTGCTGGCTCGGCATATCCCTTTTGTATGAGCGCTTCCATCTGTTCTTCGTATTTTTTCTTGAGGAGAGGGTCCTTGTCTATCTTTTTTTCTGTAGTTTGAAGTCTCTTCAACGCGTTGTCGTAGTTGTTGGGCATAGGTGCATCATCGGTGCGCCAGAGGAGGGACGTTTCATAGCGGCCGTCTTCGCGTCGTACTGTGCGCTCTGCTAATATGTTGAGCGCGCGTTGTTCCGGATCGCTGTGTGGTCTTTTCGGTGTTATGGCGATTGACTCGATGGCGAAGTATTGGAGGAGCTGTTCATCCATGTTCTCTTCCTGGGTGACGATGTGGTTCACGTAGTGTACGCGCTTTCCGAGCGTGCGTGTATGTGCCCCGTGTAGTACCCAGCCGAGGGGGGTGAGGGACGCGACGGGTTGGTGCCGCTCTCCCCGCTTCGTCTCTGTAGCCAACAGCAACTCCCAATTATCTTGACCGATGAGAATCTTCGGAACGGCGTCGTGAATCAAGCGCGCGCTAATGCCCGCCAGATGCGGGCAGTTGATGACGTCACTCCTTTCGACTCGCTGTGGTGAGAGACGCAGGCTGTTGATGGTTCGCGCTTGAATGCTGACTTTGCTCGATGTCCCCTGTACTGTGATCTTCACGCGTTGAGACTTAGCTTCGCCCATTTTGTTCGATAGGGCTTCGATGTGTAGTGGGTCGATCGGCCCCTTTGCGCCGATCTTTCTAGCGATGGCGGCGTCGATGAGCGTGACTGTAGACCCGTCGTCGAGTAGGGCGTAAGTACTGTAGTAGTATATTATTGGGCATTCTAGACCACCTCCGTTCGCGGCAGGCTCACGCCTGACCTCACTCCGGCAATCTAGAATGCCCAATAATACACTACCCCGCGGTGAGCCTGATCTCACTCCGTTAGCCTAGAACGCCCAATATTACGTTCAGTTATTGCTCTTTCCGATAAAAACCCGTTCAGTTACCGATCGTTATCATACATAACTGACATCTGTTAAAAGCCTGTTGGAAAATCCATGCTTGCCTATCATGTTGTACATAATATGAACTGTTGGTTTATTAAGAATTGTAATACGAAAATCATATCAGTCGCTCGAAGTCTATGATATCGAATTGACATTCAAGTAGATGCATCATGAAATTTGTAAAACAAAAAGAATCATTAAAGCTTAATGCAGTGTGTTCAGTAGAAAAGAATAATGTGTCACGCCATGGAAAATTATTGCCTAATACAATACGATGCGTGATTTGTGGACCTTCTAACTGCGGAAAAACTAATTTAATGATAGGACTTTTGTTACATGAAAATGGGTTAAGGTACAAGAACC
Organism: Carpatolechia fugitivella; assembly: GCA_951230895.1. Classification (NCBI taxonomy): domain Eukaryota; kingdom Metazoa; phylum Arthropoda; class Insecta; order Lepidoptera; family Gelechiidae; genus Carpatolechia; species Carpatolechia fugitivella. The sequence continues at coordinate 745,520 of OX579663.1, read as the reverse complement.
TGTACGTATATTCTAAGTCCCTATACCAACCGAAATACGTATTTTTAGAAAAAGTTATAAAATTGGTGCCAGGTATTTCGTTTTACAAATACCGTGAAAGTGATGAAGTCCTATCATCTAGTGAAGCGAAAGCTAATTCCATAATAATATTTGACGATGTTGCATGCGAAAACCAAAACAACATACGTGATTTCTTTGCAATGGGAAGACATAAAAATATAGATTGCTTTTATTTGAATCAAACATACTCGAAGATTCCTAAACAATTAATTAGAGATAATTCAAATTTAATTGTTTTATTTAAACAAGATGACATTAATCTAAAGCACGTTTATGAAGAGCATGTGTGCTCTGATATGTCATGGCCGCAGTTTCGGAATATGTGTTCTAAAGTATGGAACGAACCATACAGTTATGTTGTAATAAATAAAGACTGTGAAAAAAATAATGGTTGCTACAGAAATAAATTTGATACATATATTATCTTTGGTTAAAGAGTTTATATGAAGCGTTACACATAAATATTATCAGTATCATATTTGCAACGAATAGAATAGAAGGTATTGAAACAAATATGGACAAGCAATTAAAAAAACAAATAATTAAATCAGCAGCGAGTATTAAAAAAAAAGTAAAGCTGATGAAAGCCAAACAAAGTAATAACAATGAAGTTTTGGAATCAATTTTCCGACCAATAACAGAACCGTTAAGCAGAATTAGTGACCAGAGTGCTAAACAAGGAACAACAAAGATGTGTGATCAGTCAACTAAAACAGAAATGAGTGACTTTTCTGACAGTGACAATGAAGAATTTTCAAGTGAAGATTTTGAAACTGAAGATGACTCAAAGCATGATTCGACTATAGTCAGCTCACCCCATAAATCTAATGACTCTTTTAAATCTCTTAGTTCTGAATCAAGTCCAAATAGACAGACTCTATCATGGTCTTTATCTTCAGACATTATACCGAATGTAACATTTGGTCTACGTTCAGAACGTGGGAAGCTTATGATGGGTAATGTAAGAGTTTATGACGAAGATGATCATATAAACATTGGTGGTAATAATTATAAAAAAACAATGGGGCTAATGCAACTGTTAACTCAAAACGTACCGAATCTTGATTTGATAACTAAAAGTGATAAGCAATATTATAAACGAATGTTGTTGGAAACAAATGCTCATCGCAGAGATTTTGATCCAAAAAAACCTATTAAAAGTAATAAAGGTTTAAAATATAATAACATCATCAAACCCCTCTTCAAATTTTCAAAGTACGACGGTACAAGCACTGAAAGCTTAGCACAAGGAACGGGTCTACCGGTGTTAAAAAAAGTTAAAGAAAATACTGATTATATATACTGGGACGATCCAAATGAATTAGTAGAAAGATTAAAATTGTTGATAGCTTCTAGAGATGCTGGCAACACCGGACTTGACAATGAAATAATATCTATTATTGAAGAGTTAAGGGAAGCAAAAATTATTGCTTAAAAAATATGATACCAATTGGAATGCTTTAGTTGATTTTCGTATTTCTTATAGCAAACACCTAGTGCCCTAATAAAATGAATGTGGATAAATTTGGTCATCACGTGCATAAACGTTTACGTTTAATGGATTACGTAGATATAATTAACGATGCCTTAGTGAAGTCTGATACAGGACATTATGATTTAAAACAAAATAGATTGCTTGGTCTTCCGAAGCCAGTATTTGACGACGAAGCGACAAGTAAACAATTTGTTGAACACGTGTTAAAAAAATATTATCGAAAACAGGAAGTTGACATCAATGTGAAAAATACATTGGACTTATCCTTACAACAGTTTAAAGAGAAACTTGACAAAGTTTTTGCTGCAAATTATTACACCAAGGCTGAAATTGACCTAATGCTAAAGAAACGTGCTCCGAAAGCGCAAAATGAGTAAACTTTTTGTTGTTAACGAGCTTCATAAACCAGCAAGGAAAAATTTTATGCGTCGTTCTACAATTATTAAAGGAATTGATGACCTATGGCAAGCTGACCTTATTGATATGCAGAAATATTCTAATGAGAATAAAGGGTTGAAGTATATACTTGTTGTAATCGATGCATTGTCTAAATTTGCTTGGGCTGTACCTATAAAAGCGAAAACAAAAGAAGAAATGTTTAAGGCCATGAAAAAAATTTTAACAGAATCAGGTCGTTGTCCTATGAATTTGCAAACGGATTTGGGAAAAGAGTTTTATAATTCACTGTTTCTCAATTTAATGAAACAATTTAAAATTAACCATTATTCATCATTTTCTACAAAAAAAGCAGCTATTGTTGAAAGACTGATAAGAACTTTAAAAACAAAACTTTACAAACATTTTAGCTTTCATGGTAAATATCATTGGATAGGAAATTATCTCAAATCAATTGTGTGGTCCTACAATAACAGTGTTCATCACACTACTAAATATAAACCTGTTGATGTTAATGTTACAAACGAGCACCTTGTTAAAGAAAATATCTACAAATCGCAAATAAAAGATAGATCACATAAAAATAAATATAAAGTCGGTGATAAAGTGCGCATCAGCAAGTATAAAACCGAATTTGCTAAAGGGTATACACCCAATTGGTCTACAGAAATATTTAAAATTATAAAAGTTAATGCAACGAACCCTGTTACTTACTTAGTTGAAGACATGCATAAAGAGAAAATTCAAGGAGCTTTTTACGAATATGAACTACAAAAAACAAAATTTCCCGATATATATCTTATTGAAAAGGTAATTAAAAGGAAAAAAGATAAACTTTTTGTAAAGTGGCTTGGACTTGATGAAAAAGAAAATAGTTGGATTGCTGTTAACGAACTTGTTTAGTAAAGTATAAAACAAAATTCTTTTAAAATAATATTCATTTAACTTCCATCAATGAGCGGTGCCGGTCTTCTGAATAATATTATAAATAATTTACCAGTTGAGTTGCATTTACCAGGTTACCAATTTTGTGGTCCTGGTACTAAATTAAAACAACGTTTGATACGAGGTGACAGAGGTATTAATAAATTGGACACAGCTTGTATGCACCACGACATTGCGTACACAAATAAAGATTTAAACTTGCGTCATAAAGCTGATTTAGAATTAATTGAAATGGCAAAAAAGAGATTACAATCTAAAGATGCAAGCAAAAGGGAAAAAATTGATTCTTGGTTAGTAAAAAACATAATGAAAGCCAAATTGAAAGCCGGAGCAGGCATCAATACTTTTAAGAGAGTTGTTAGTAAAATTCGTTCTAAATTGAAGAACTTGAAATGTAAAGATAAAAGTATAGCAATAAAAATTGCATATGCAGCAGCAAAAAAAATCTTTAAGAAGAACAGAGGAATAAAGTTGCCGCGCATAATATCTATTCCAAAAACTGGAGGCATATTGCCCCTTATACCTATATTTGCTGGACTCTCTGCTTTGGGTTCATTGGCCGGAGGAGCTGCAGGTATTGCAAAAGCAGTTAATGATTATAAATCTGCTCAAAAAAATTTAAAAGAATCTGAGAGGCATAATAAGACGATGGAGTCAATTGCTATTGGAAAAGGGTTATACATCAAACCTTACAAAAAAGGAACAGGACTATTTGTTAACAGTTCAAAAAACTAAAGAATAGGCTACCCAAACGTGCTCTCACTAATTTTGATTTAATAAAACATACCTATGATATACCTTACTTTAGAGATGTATATATGAGAGACACATTACCGAAAAAACCAAAAAAAGTTGAAAGTGCGATACTAAATTTAGATATTTCAAAAAATGAAGGCACACATTGGGTAGCTTATGTTAAAATTAACAACCATTGTGAATATTTTAATAGCTTCGGTAATTTGAAACCTCCATTAGAATTCATAAAATATATGAAAGGCGTTACGATTAGTTACAATCATGTACAATTTCAAAGTTTTGATACTGTTAATTGTGGACATTTATGTATACACTTTTTAAGAAAATTTTGGAAAAATCATAAATAAAAAGCCAATGTTATAGGAAAACTCTATCATTTCAACCATGGCTTTCACGCTGTCTATAACTGGACATAAATCTGTGTTGTCCACAAATTATTCACCTCCTCTGGAACTAAGTACTGGATATGAATGTGCATTATTATATTTCTCAACCTTTAATTCCATACCAAACATCGATGCAAAAAATAATAAGTTTTATTACGATGACTATAAAATTCTTGAGATACCAGAGGGATCTTATGAACTACAAGATATCAGCGATTTTTTACGAGCTAATGTAAAAGATTGTGTACTAAAATTATCATCAAATAATAATACACTGAAAGTTCAGTTACAATGTTCTAAGGACATTCATTTTGAGAAAGAAAATTCGTGCGGCAATTTATTTGGTTTTGGGAAGGAGACGCTAAAAGCTAATATAATACACGAATCCCGATTTCCAGTAAGCATTTTGTCTACAACCATAGTGCGAATCGAATGTGACATTGTAAGTGGCTCATTTGTGAACGGTAAACCAAGGCATATAATTTATGAATTTGCACCTACAGTACCACCTGGCTATCGTGTAGTGGAAATACCTAAAAACTTGATATATTTTCCTGTCAACCAACAATCAATAAGTGAAATAAATATAAAACTACTAGACGCTAATAATAACTTTGTAAATTTACGTGGTGAAGAAATACAGTTGTACTTACATTTGAGAAAAAATGATCGACTATAACAAAACCAGGAGCAAACCTCAAAAATCTGTCAGTATAAAAGTTGCAACTCAAAAACCAACACGTCATACGAAGAATATAAAAAAACTAACGAAAACAAATAAAGAATTCCTTAAATTAATTGGCTTGTTAAAATGAGTATTTTAAATGTGTTAGAATCTCCAGTGTCCGATAACAGTATAGAGAGCTTTGAATTGCACTCGTACAACCCATACGTGACAAGTTTCAACAAGAATGATGAAATCCGAATACCTATCAACCAACAAGATTTATACGTCTTACCTTCTGCCAGTACTTTATATTTGGAAGGACAAGTAAAAGTTTACCACAATGAAACTCGAGCATCAGTGAACACTTTTAGTTTTGTAAATAATCCTATATTGTTTTTATTTCAAGAGATTCGTTACGAATTAAATGGAATTGAAATAGATAAAATCAAAAATGCTGGCATCACAACGATTATGAAATCATATTTGTCAATGACGGAGAGCGAATCCAAGCCTGCGAAGGTTTGGGGATGGTCTTTGAACGGTACCTCGATTCAGAACAGCGGTATATTTTCTGTATCCATACCATTAGATAAAGTTCTAGGTTTTGCAGAAGATTATAAAAAGATAATTATGAATTGTAAGCATGAATTGGTGTTGTTAAGAAGCAACACAAATTTAAATGCCATAAAACTAGGCGAAAAGGAAGTATTGGATGACATAATTATAAACAAAATAGTTTGGCGAGTACCACACGTGAAAGTGTCTGACCGTGAGAAGATCGCTTTATTGAAAAATTTAGAAAGAGACCAAGATATAACTCTTGCGTTTAGAAATTGGGACTTGTATGAGTATCCATTACTTCCAAGAACCCGAAAACATACTTGGTCTATAAAAACGTCTTCACAGATAGAAAAGCCTCGATATGTTATACTAGGTCTGCAAACTGATCGCAAGCAAAACGCGAAGAGTTCTATGTCTGAATTTGATCATTGTAATTTAACAGACGTAAAAATATTTTTAAATTCTGTCTACTTTCCATATGAAAACTTGAACATAAGTTTCTCAGATCAAAAAGTGTCTTTATTATACGAACAATATTGTAGATTCCAACAATCGTATTACGGACGTCGAGCAGAACCGTTGTTAAGTTTGAAAGAATTTAAAGATATAGCGCCTTTGTTTGTTATTGACTGCTGTCGTCAGCAAGAGTCATTGAAGGGTTCAGTTGATGTAAGACTGGAAATTGAAGCAGATCAAGACATACCTGATAAAACCTCTGCTTATTGTCTAATACTTAACGACTGCATTTTTGAATACAAACCTTTAAGCAGTATTGTTAGAAAAATATCATAATGAATCAACAACCGATATTTGTTGACTTACAAGGATTCAAGGATTCTAAGAATGAATTTATTATTAAAGAGCTAGCAATAGCAACTAATGACTGGACCCAAGTATTTGTAGTTAAACCTCCATATGCCTACTCAACCTTAACAAAAGAAGAGAAGAAGCAAGTTAATTGGTTAGAAAGAAATAGAGGCATATTTTGGAGTGAAGGCTTCATTGACTATAAAGAGTTTGGACGATTTATTCAATTATATTTAGAAAATAAGAGTATTTTCGTTAAAGGATGTGAAAAAGTAAAATGGATTAAAAAAATCTGCGAAAATTGTAATATTACAGACTTTGGTGAAAAAGGATGTCCAAATTTGACTGTGTTACATGAAAAATATAAAAGTTGTGAATTGAACTGTATTATCCATAAGAAACAATGTGCACTTAAAAACAGTATTTGCTTACGGAAATGGTATTTTGATAATAATATGTATCAGTTCAAGTTTTTTTAATAAAATATAAATAAGCTTGATAATGTTATGTAAGTTCTATATTTGATTTTGATGTAATATATTATTTAAGACTACTTCTTTTGTTAATTATTTTTTTCTTTGTTTTTATTGTAGTAAATTGTTATTAGTACCATAAGAGAATAAAAAGAAAATTATTTTAATTAATGCTATATTTTATTTCTCATTTCTGCAAATAATTCTTAAAACTAGGTAAGGTTCTTATAACTAGGTTAGGCTAGGCTAGGTTTTAACTAGGTTCTTATAAGTAGGTAATTTATTTTACAATAATTATCATGAATCTTATTGATTGCGTTCGGTTCGCTGCATGCTCGTCGTACAAGCTCGCCTCGGCGCAGTCAACAGCGGTGGTGGCAATGCGACGTGACGGTGTGCGTTCCAAATATTCTGTTCATTTACAACTGCCTGTAACAATAAGAGTTTAAATTTAATGGAGAAATTAACAAAAGATAAAAAAATAAAATTAAATATTATAATATTTGCTAGCTAAGACTTACCGAGTTATATCTATGTGGCACGATTTTTCATTCCTCACACCGAGCTCTGCACCAATCTGCCACAGCAACTGTGTTGTTTTGTACAATATATTATCACTTTCATCATAAACTAAATATTGTGCTTTCGAATTTGCCACCACTTGAACTTCAGTTTCTGATTCGACACATTTTAAAAGTTCTACACGTAACACGTATTTGGGGATGTCATTACTCATCGCAGCAACGTAACTCGTTTGAGTTTGCACAGAACTTTTTCGTGATTCTGACATAACGGTAGCGAACCGAACGCTATGAGCACGAGTAAAGAAATGAAGATTAGTGTGTACCATAGTTACATGATTCATTTACCTATCTGTATAATAATGAATAAGACACCATCCATATGCATCGTCGCCGTCACCCGCGTCGCCCTACGCTGCACTAGTAGACATGTTATAACTTGTCTTTATACATGACCATAGCGACGCGGACGCCGCCGCCGCGCGATCATCACTTTTCATGTCTTGACATGATTTGTGTAACTTGATATATGTGTATGCAGGGTCTTATAGATAATACAATGAAACAAAGTAAATTACATAGACAAAAACCTATATTAATTTAAAAAATTACAATTTTAAAATCATATCAAACATAAAATAATCCAAACCTATAGTTAACATTTCATTTTCAATAAGAGAATTCTCATCACAATTATTCATAAGAACTTCATGTATAACTTTATGAGAAAATAAAGCATACTGCTTAATAATATATTTAATTTTTGTAATACAGTTTATTATATCATTATTTAAGCTACACAGATATTTTAAATACAAGTACAAACAATTTGAGTAAAGAGATAAAGTTTCTATTAATTTTGGAATAATGTGTATATCACAAAATTTATTACAATATAAATAGTCGTACAAATCTGATGAATTCAGTTTGTTCCAATAGTAAAATTCATTTTCAGAGATAGAAACCACTTCATTATCGTCTTCTAATACCAAAATTTTAGGTTTGAATTCAATGTCCGCCCAAAGCCCTATTTTTACATATATATTTTTATAATCATATGTACGCTTAAGAATACAAATATTCGCTAAATATGAGTGACTTTTCATATTGAAAGTATGTCGATATGTCCCCATGCTTTAGTGGATACTCTGTCTGTGGATATCAAGCGCTTGTCGTCGTTAGAAGATAGTGCCACTTTATTAACACTACGAGTAAATATCTCGTGCTTTATTGTATTAAATAGCACATTTTTTTTGCGCACTACGTCACCTGTAAATAAAGTATTCTTGTAATCTGTAATACTAAAATCTCGAACAACACATCTCTTTATTCCTTTAGCTCTTTTTATTTCACAATCCTCAGCTTTTACACAGTACAATTTTGAACGTAAGCCTACAAATTCATGAACAATTTTTCCACCTAATTCATCTTTGAACATGCCAGGGATCTTTTTGTTTACAAGTGGAATATTGTAAACATTAGACGGGTCAAAATTACTCGTGTCAAAATAATCCACGAAATAGGTTTTCAAGTCATCATAGAAATCATTGGTGTCTATATGATATATCAAACTGTCTGTGTCTGTATAACACATCCGCAAACGATTTCCGTAGATCGGTTGAAATATTGAGTAATGAAAATCGTACATATGCGCTTTTGATACTTCTAACACTGAAAATCCAATGTAAAAAGGTTTGTCTAGTGTAACTTGATCAGGTCTAAGTTGTATTGCAACCAAGTTTTCGCTGAAAATTGAAGCGCTATGAAAATTTGGTCTGGCAATCAGTGAATCAGCAGTGATTTTCTTTTTTGTTTTGTTGTCCTGATCAGACCATTGATTTGCTAGATAGACTTTTACCCTTTTTTCAGTATTTTCGATTGTTTTTCCAAAAATACTATTGATAAGAAGCTTAAAAAAATCTTGTTCAAAAGTGGACCGTGCTTGTTGTCGTAATTTTGTATTTAAATCAATATAATATTTTAAGTAAGATCCTTGATTAAAAGAAATGGCGCGGTGGATTTTTTTTAATATTAATCCATGTTTAAGACATTTTTTCAAATGCACATAATGCATTACATAATTATATTTATCATAAAGATTTGGCACAAGCTTTGAAGCTTTTCCGCCGGGCGGTACACATTTCTCAGGACAAAATGGCAAGTCGTTATGCTTCTGATGCAAGTGTTTTGGATATTCGAGGTCAACCTCTAGAAAATAGCCCTTGTCAGAATTATCTGAAATATTATTTACGTTTAAAGTATCGATTTCATTTTGTGTTAGAAATTTAAAATCTGAATGGGGCATTGCTTGACACATACTGTATCCATACAAATTTACACAATCAGTATACACGATAAAAGAATCAGGTTTTTTGGAGTCGTAATCAGACATGTACTTATTATTTGCTTTAGCGTGTCTGTGGGAACACATGCACACACCTCCTCTGATACCGGATTGGATCATTCTTATCATTGATAGATCATCGATGAGCTCTAATTCAACTTGTGTTTTATATAACATTGCATCAAAAGACAAACTTGGGGCTGTTAAATAAAAAGCTGGGTCTAACTGATAATGCCTTTTACATGTTTTTCTAAAATGTTCAAATACATCGCTTAGAAGCAAGACGTCTGTTTTGAGATACAAGTCAGTATACTGACCCAAAGTCTGTATATTGAACTCAGACCAAACCGACTTTGCGTGCAAATAGTCAGTATCTGATATCTCCTCGTTTGTAAGCGAGCTAAAAAAATCATCTTTGCTTGGAAGAGCTTGATCATTATAACATGACCATTTGTTTACATACTCATAAGGATAAACACCTTTACGTGAAAGCAGATGAAACTGAGTTGCATCAGGATAATATGAACGCAAATGTTCTAAGTCTTCTTTTTTCATTGACTCAACAAGTTTATCCAAACTTGTACCTAAAAATTTGAATGAATCAACAAATCGCAAAGGAAAAAAATCTTTATCTGACACTTGAATTAATTTTGTAAAAGAAATGTAGTTTTCTTTTGTTTTTGGAATTATTTTGACTTGTCCATGAGTTTGACCCAAAGTTTTGATAAATAAGTGACAATCGTATCCTGCTAAGTTGTGAAAGAAAACTGGCACAAAATTAGGGACTTTAAACTGTAAGTTGCAATAGCTATGAGCTGCACCGCGATATATACCTGTTAGGTGACAATGGTCTCTAACTTTATCACCAAATAGATATTTGTCACAAATGTGACAAATAGTCGCATTTTCAAAATTTATCATATCATTTTCATTAAAAATGATTGGTGTGTTTTTCGATAACGTGTTATAAATTTCACAAGCATCTTGAGATATAGCAGAAACAAATTTTTCAACACAGTCAGCGCCCCGATATGAAACATATTTGTTATAGTTAGGATCCATAGAACACACAATGTGATATCCAAACGCTACTGGCACATGGTGATTTAATATTGTTGTGTTAGAAGTTTTGGATTGTGTCGCTGACGTCACGCTCTCGCATGTTTCTAACATGGATTCAAAATCCGCGTAAATTACAAAAGGAACGTCTTGTTTCCTATCATAGTTTTTGAATTTAATTACTGATCCTTTTTCAGGCAATATTGTGGCAACGCCTCCACAAACATGGTTCTCTGCCTCTGCACAAGAGTTAAAGAAAACTAAACATGAGTCGCAAAAAAAAAGTTTACCATGGTGGCTCGTAATTTGCTCTCGCACAAGTCGCGATAAATCTTTAATAAGGCAGTAATGAGCTTTTGTACCCTGTTCTAAATATAACAAATGAATAGTTTTTGTACCGCGTTGATTTTCTGATTTATAAAGGGGTCCAACGATAGTTTTATTATTTTTCAGACCGTAAATGATAAAACTTAAACCGGGGTTATTTTTTTCAAAAATATGTATATCGCAGAATGAAACAGGACAATACATTCCTTTTGTATTAAGTACACTACGAAAGTCTGGATATGAGGATACTCTGTCAGGATGACTTTCTGCAGGATATAGAGCAGCCACAACGCACCACAGAAAACAAAAGTCATCCTTATTGTGAATATTTAGACATGCTTTTTTATTCCTTATTACTTTAGGTAATTCAATGAAGGTAGACCCGCGCAACGGCTGGTACTTGTTTATGTTGACTTCCAGATGAGAAGTGTATAAAAAAGCCCACCCACTGTCACGTTCCTGAAATTCTTCTAGTTTCTTTTTCAAATTACTTGAAATTTTTTGAAATAAACTCTCAAAGTCATAAGTAAGAAAAATTGAAATATTTTTTGTACTTTGAGATTTCAATTCTTGTGTATCGTTTTTAAACAACAAAAATATAGAAAAAAGTTCAACATTCACTTTTAGACACGTATGTTTTTGTACGTTCTCGTCTAAAAGTAACTTTAGTTTAGATTTTATAGAATTCAAAAACATGTCTAAAGAACCTCGATTTGACTCATCCGCTAAAACTTTGTATGAAGCAATACGTGAGCGAAATGCCGAGGCCACAATTTCAATACCAGCGCTATGCATTTCTGTAACATTGTTTTGTTTGTGTACATTGCTACGTATGTGACCTACCCAAAACTTTTTTTTAACAGAGATGTTGCAAACTGAGCAGAAAGGCATTTTATTCAAACCTAAATTAATTTCTTTATAAGTTTGGATAAGTGAAATGGTTTCATAGGTTAAGTAAGTTTTATAATTTTGTGTTGTATTGTAGATTTTAGGTTATAAGTAAGTTTAGTAAAATAATATTTTAGAACTCAATAAAAATAGAAATAAAGTAAGTATTATTAATTTGAAAATATATTGATAGTCATAATATCTATTTTAAAATTAAGTACTAATTATGGATAAAAATCAATCAAAACTGTTTAAAACTACTTTATATAAAACTGGATTCACACTTCACTTCTTTCTTCTTTGCAGGTAAAAGTGTAATTCACTCACGTGTAATTAAAAAAAGTAGATTCGCAGGCCTCGAAAGTTTTATTGACAATGGCCAAAAACTCTTGTAACGCAACCCACTCCTTAGATCCTTCGTCGATTTGCAGCTTTACGGACGCAAGAGCTTTTTTATAGCGCTGATCTCGTTGCGTTCCACGCACATCCTCAACCTTATAGAGCTTAAGATCTATGAAAAATTCTCCGGCCAATGATAGAGAGCGGCGGCTATTTCCGTGTGATACTCTAGTTATGAAGGATGAGGTTTCAAAGCGAGGGCTATCGCTCGATATAGCGGTTTCTTGAGCGGATATAATGGAGAAGATATCCTTCTTTTGCTTCTTAGTAGACCTGTAAATAAAGTATTGATTAAGTTCTAATGAATATTCTAAAATGGGATTTATAAGTATGCTATGTAAACTGTAAAAAACATATTTTTGATAGTTGGGTGATACATTATTTTAATCTAAGAAAAGTGACAGAGCCTTACTATAGGTAGGTATCGCACAGGTGATACACAAACATAATTAAATATTATACAAAATTAATATAAAATAAAACACAAGTGCTCGTCACACAAATATTTGTCCTGGGCGGGATTCGAACCCGCAGCCCTGAACTATAAGGGAGACGTATTACCAAATAGGCTACAGAGCAGTCAAATAATGAAAAATCTACAACACAACAATATTTTATACGAGTATTAGAAACTGTTCATAAAATTAGGTACCTAGTGAAGAAATCATAAAACCGGTTGAGTGGTTTCTGCATACAAACATAGGTACGCAGAAAACTTCCTTTTTTAATACGATTAAAAACACGAAATAAAACAAACTAGAAATTACCTGATAGATTCTTCGAACTTCCTCTTCTTCGCAGCAGCAGTAGGGACGCGTTGCTGTGGTTGGGTCGTCTCCGAAGTAATTTCAAATTCCGAATCAGCCCCAGATTTTCTTTTCCTCGAAGCGGCGGTGGCAGTAGGAATATTGGCTGCAGCAGTCCGGTGATGTGGCTTGCTCACCGTTGGAGTGCGAAACTCAGAATCAGAGTCAGACCTACGATCAAAAATAATTATGATTATTTAAATATTACACTTCAGATGTATAAAAATAAATAATTGTTTCAGAAAATTAAAATACACTTACGTACATTTTTCTGGATATTGATATTTTAATAAATTTCTTCAGAGATTTTTAGTTGCACTTCTCAACTTGTCACTTGTCAGGAGCGAAATAATGTGTGGGAAAGTATGGAAATGGGTATTTAACGAATCCATTTCAATTTGTCAGCATAAATTATTCATCGGTCCGGGTGGGGATTAATAAGTTTTAAAATGGTATAGAACTACAATGCTCGTGAAGCTAATTTCAAATCTGATTACTTAACATTTGTATGAAAAATTACATCAAAAACGTGAACAACGTCATTTGACATATTACTTTTTAAAATTATGCACTTTATTGTTGACGAAGAAATTCAGCATTATTTTTGAAAATAGTTGTCTAAGGCATAAAATCGTAATTAAAGTATAACAATTTAAACCTTAATGTCATAAAGTATAAAGGTACACTTGCAATGAAGGTTAGTATAACATAATGCTTTTTGCGATAAAATCTATTGTGCTTTTGTAGTTCATACTAATGTAGCAAAATATGAGCTTTAACCTGATCCCAAGTTGCAGTAAAAGTATAATGCAATTTGTGTTATTATGATATCTGTTCATATTATAAGTCCCACAGAGGGGTGCGAACTTACATTGAACTAAGGTGATCAGTTAACCACACTGACCCAGTGCGGGTTAGTCGACTTCACACACAGCCTTTGAATTTCTTCGCAGGCGTGTGCGTACATGTTTCCTCATGAGATTTTCCTTCACCGAAAGAGTGTTGGTCTAATGTGTATTCACAAATCCTAAATTAGAAATCACAACATTTATGAATACAGGAAAACTAAAACAAATGTAACTACTTATCAACTCTAACCTACTCTTTAGGTATGATCAAAATTAATTTACAAAGCAAAATTAATAATTATTTATAAAGTTAAAATTAATAATTTCATTTAGTTCACGTAAACAATTATTTTTGAATATAAAGATTCGGTGCTTCGTGCAAAATTTGTTTATCTCTGTTTAGAGTATCATAGTCTCGAATAAGATATATATCTAATCCTTTGAGAATTTCATAAATTCACGTCCCTTTACCAACAGAGTAAGCAGAGACCACGTCCTGAATGCACTTTGTCTTATCTCTTTTATTGACAACAACATGACGTTGTGTGTCTGTTACAAGAAGTGTGAAAGTGATTTTTTGTTGTTTATAATCCATCTCATGCAAAGTCACCTTAAACCCTTTCAAATTTATGTAGTTACAAAATAATCTTTTAAACTCTCGATTTTTACACATTTAAGGTGTAAACACGGATCTACTTGCGATATGTTATATCATTTTGTAATTATGTTTAAATATTTTTTCTGTCTTTTCAAACCAGTGGTTGATTCTATTGTTGCTTATCTCTCTCTTTATATTAAAACATGCATTAAACACAAATTATTATTAAAATACTACAAAACTTAAGTTATGAACCTTTTGTACCAAGCGACAGATTTGCAGAACGCTGATAAAGATGTTTATAGTCCAATAAAGATGTCATAGTCCAGGAGGTGAACTCGATTTTAAATGCTATTTTTATAGATAAGTAGAGTAAAGCTTTGTACTTAGTTTGATATTGGGCTATGTTTATTGAAGTTCTTTAGTTTTTAAAATTGAAGTTAAATAATATATTTTAGTTATTCCTTTTTAACTTAACAAAGATCCTAATTAATTGCAATGTCCAAAATTTAATTAGGATAACTATTATCTAAGTTGAGATATTAAGTAAGATGTCAGGATAAAATATTACAAAGTTTGTACAAAACGTAATATCAATTTGATGTTGTATGATGTAGTCAAAAAGATATGTCAACTGCAGGACTATAATAGGAGCGTGGGAAGGCACGCTGCACCTATTGTCACACAGTTGGTTGGTGGTCGTCAGTCTACACGTGGAAGTACAGCGCCCACGCCACCGCCGCCGCGTCGTGATGAAAAGACTGTGTCTAGTGAAAAGTGTAAAATTTAAAAATTAAAATGTGGGATCCCTACAAGATGTAAGTTGCTCGATTTTATTCATCCTTTCTACGTTTTTGATGCTTTTACAAACACTTCATGTTCCTATCCTGATTGAAAGGTAATAAGTAAGCATTTAAAATAATGCTTTATAAAATATTTATAAAAACAAGAAAGCTTGTTGTATACACTACAAAGCATTAAAAAAGAGCAAAAAGTTATGATGATGATGATGATGATGATGATACTGAAATAGTTTATTTTTCGTAGTTAATACAGTTCATAAAACGAATTAAAATGTTTACTTTGTAGTTTAAAATATCAAATAACTATAATTTTAAAGATAACAAGTAATAATTTTATTAACATATTTTTATTTTATTTTTAGATATCACGAAGTTCGCATATACTAACTGAAGATAATGATCAGGTGAGTACCTAATATACAAACACATATTATTTCGTTACGACTAACATGCGTTTTTATTGTTCACAGATTAACAAAGAAAAAATATTTACGATGTGATGATCAAATACTTCAACGGACAGTACAAAAAAGGGTGGTTGTAGAATTTTCAATATGTAACATTTTCGATAACCTTCCTAATACTAAGATTTTTAATTTAAAAAAAAAAAAAATTTGTCAATAAAATTGTAACTTGTACTTGGAATGCTTTGTGTAAAAATTATTTACCAACATTTATCCCGAAATCCTTTGGTAAATCCCTTGGTAAATCTTGGTAATGTATAACATAGTAACTAAGGTAACTTACGGTATAATGTTATTTAGAGGTAACGGTAATTTTATGGTAACAGTAATAGGGTGTTACGGAAAAGGTAATTTGGTAAGTATTTTTTATATAGGTCGGTGAATGATCTTACCACAGGCTTTCAAACGCTAATCTTGATTGTTTTACAAGGATCGGATCGGTAACTGAACGGGTTTTTATCGGAAAGAGCAATAACTGAAAGAGCAATAACAATAACTGAACGTAATATTGGGCGTTCTAGGCTAACGGAGTGAGATCAGGCTCACCGCGGGGTAGTGTATTATTGGGCATTCTAGATTGCCGGAGTGAGGTCAGGCGTGAGCCTGCCGCGAACGGAGGTGGTCTAGAATGCCCAATAATATACTACTTACTGTAGTCGCCCCGCGGTCCGGTGACGGTGACTGGAAGAATCTTCAAGAAGCTGTGCGTCTTCTCTGTTGTCCTGGCGTTGCTCACGACTTCTGTTTCGTTTTCGCCTTTCTTGACGAAGTGTAGCAGCGGGTGATGCGTGCGGTCGCAGTCGTCGACTTTGCATCGCAGTGGCTTGCAACTGTGCTTCCGCGTCCTATATTTGAGGCATCTGAAGCATAGCCCTTTGTCCTTGGCTATGTCCCATCGTTCATCGACCCCTGCGTCGATGTATTGCGGACAATTCGTCGCTGCAGTGTGTCCGGGCTTCTGGCATACCGGGCACAGCTTTTCTGTTGCTGTAACTGTAGCTGTGGGCTCCACTGTGGCGGCGTACGTCTTCTGTGGTGGCCGCCGTGGGAGTGTGCTGTGGGTTGCCACGCGTTGAGTGGGCGCGGCCATTGTAGGTTGCTCGGGTTGAGCGTACGGGGCGCAGCGTTGGGCTTCGCGTTCCAAGAAGCGAGACAACTTCAATAGCTCGGCGTCGTCGTCCTCTGGCTGGAAGGCGGCGAAGTCGTACCATCTGTAACGCAGCACCGGTGTAAATTTTTCTATGGTGAGCTTCGTAATCTCCGGGTTGTACAAGTAGTGTTGCTTCTTCAATGCGCGGAGGGTGGCCACGATGTTGTTCACCTTTGTGGCGAACATGCAGACATCTCTGGCGGAGTCGGTGAGTCGCGGTAGGGCTCGCAGACGATCGAGTTCGGCCTGTGCGATGGCGTCGGGGCGGCCGAAGCGGGACTGTAGTGTCTTCATGACGTCATGCGGGTCCGCGTTGTACATAAGCAGGTTTTCGACCGCTTCCCTTGCTGTTCCCTTGAGGCTCTTGCGTAGGCGGGCGAGATTCTCGACGTCATTGTAAGAGGGCGCTGTTGCAGTGTAGGCTGCGTTGAATGATAGCCACTCTTGATGTGACCCGCTGTAGCTCGGTAACTCGAAGAAGTTACGTGACGTCGGACGTGTTGATTGCGCAGCGAGTGTGATGGCTTGCGCGAGCTCGGAGATGTCGAGGCTCTGCTGTTTGACTGTCATTTCCCGCGCTGCCGCCGGTACACAGACAGGGGGGGAACACTCCCCGCACCCCGGTTTCGCTGCTGTGGGGGCGCCGGGGGGGTGTGGCATCTTCCGTGTTTCTGCCTTCTCGTTTTGAGGCAGAGGTGGCGGCGCTTTCTTCGATAGGGCTGTATGTTGATGCTGTAGACTCTGGTCGACCCAATCGGCGACGCAGCGTTGTGACTCGTTACCGCCGTTGTCTTCCTGTATGTCCTCCTCTTCCTCAGAGCTCTCTGCTTCAATGCGGGCGATGCGGGCGAGTTCATATTCTATCTTCAGGCGGAGGAGTTCTTCTTTTCGTATTGCTAGCTCCCGTGCTCGCATTGATCTTGCTTTCGTCGATGTTGATGCTCGGGATGCTGCAGCGTGGCGCGCGGGGAGGTGCGCCTGAACGGCGGCGGCGGAGGGGCGGTCGGAGTGTGCGGCAGTTACACCCCGACCGTCTTCTGTCGGGTAGGGCTCTTTCATTGTGGCCCCGTCTGTGTTGCTGGCTCGCTGGACAGCTTCTGTGGTGCCCTGGTTGTCCAGTAACGTCGGGCAGAGGGGCGTCTGTTTCATGATTCCGCTTGCAGTGGAGTGGTGGGGGGCGACCTTAATGGGTGCGTCCTTGACGGATGGCTCGGACGTTGACGTAGTCTGTTCCGCGTGTGCGTCGGTGTCTTCGATGCTGTTGCCTCCTAATGTTGCGATTTCACCGGTGTGACGGTGATCGGTGTGGCTGCCTTTTCCGCTTCTGGTGACGACCATTCTTCTGTATTGACCGCAATCCGGCTCGAAGGACCAAAATGTGTGGCACTACTATAACTGTTGGTGCGATCGCGTGGACTGAAACATAGGATAAGTGCCGCACAGGACTATTGCTGGGATTGGGCCGTCCGGTTGAGGGTCGTCGAAAAGAAACACCAGTATTCTGTGCAGGATCGCTTCCTCGGTCCGCTGTACCACACTACACCGTTGAGGTACTATTTGCACTGCCGCTGCTACCGTTCCTCTTTCTGTTTTCCTCTTGAGGCTTCCGAACTGTTCATACTACTGTTTTAAGAAAATCAAGTCCGCGCCCGCTATATTACCACTCTGATAGAAATAGCGATTAATCCGTTCAAAAAAATTACTTGAAAATTATTTGTTTTCTTAAAAGTAGTTCTTACGATGTTTTTAATATTCGCAAGAATAAACATTTCATATTGTTAAGTTATCGTTACATTAGAACTTGTTTTTTTTTAGATCCGATGAAAAAAAAATAAACCATGCAGTTTTGGTAGTCGGTTACGGCGTCCGTGATGACGTCCCCTACTGGATTATCAAGAACTCGTGGGGGAAAGATTGGGGCTTAGGCGGCTACGGTCTGGTTACTGCCCTCCACAATGTCATGAATATACTTAATTATCCCTATTACCCCCTAGCTTGAGTAGGTTGTAAGATGTGAAATTAATAAATTCCACTTGATCTAAAATCCAAGTATTTTATTTGTTTAAAGAAAATATCTATGGTGAAATAAACTAGTGGCTCTGTGAGCTGTAGACCTCGCGAGTCTGTATATATCTTTTCAATTATTTTTTTCTCGACAAACATCCCCTTGATTTTTTAAATTTTGTTTTTGTTTTATTTTATTTTAAGAAATGTGACCTGTAGAGGAAAACAGCCTCAGCGGTAGACCTTGTAAGCTGGAAACACCCATAAATCCGTCATTTTTTAAAATTTACAAAAACTGACTCGACAAAAAAATTTGATTAATTTATCAAATCTGCTCACAAAATTTCACGAGAATCGGTTGAGAAACGCGACCTGTAGAGTGAAACAAACAAACAAACAAACAAACAAACGGACATACAAAAGCAAATTTGGCAAAGCTGAAACAGAGACGCTTCGCTCGCTCAGTCAATTATCAGGATGTTTGTGGCTAGGATTTACTTACCTGTACAAATAATAATCATCAACAGTTCATATTCGTCACCAACGAGGAGCTCGAGCCTACCCTGAATTCGGGCGATTAGGCCTTAGTCGACCACGCTGGCCCAGTGAGGGTTGGTCGACTTCACACACAACCTTTGAATTTATTTGCAATAGTGTGCAGGTTTCATCACGATGTTTTCCTTCACCGTAAGAGCATCAAATAAAAGTATATAAGAATTTGAAATTCGAAAAAACATTGGTACGTGGTGGGGATCGAACCCGCCCTAACCACTAGACTACCGATGCTCTAGTTTAGTAGAAATAATAGTAGAGATATATTTAAAATAATTACCCGACTGCTTTAGAAGGAGGGTTATGTTTTTCGAGTGTATGTATGTGTGTATGTATGTATGTATGTATATTTCTTTGGCACGCTCTACAGCCTAAACGGCTTGATGGATTTCAGCTTAAAAGGTGTTGTTCGATTCGTCTTACTTGTGAGAGTGACACTGGGTACATCAAAGTTATAAAAAACAAGATGGCCGGTTTTTAGCGCCAAAACATATGGATTTCAAAAATTTTATCTTTCCAAAACCTATCGAGTGAGGTACCAAAATAAAGAGGCTTATTATTAATAGACTGCTATTGTGAACACTATCAACTATGATCATTCAAAACAAAACAAAAACACCTTGTTTGCAGCTTTTCAGTTCGTTTATTAATTAAGTTTGAAAATACTAATTATACACGCAGTCGGGTTTTTTGTTTTTATTAATAATTATTTTTTTCCGTATTGTTTTAATGTAATCTTTTATTTTTAGAATGTTATTTTTCGGTTAAATTCTGCTTACCTCTTTGGGGATAAGAGCTTGATCTATACAACGTGTTGGCGAAAAAACGCGAAACATTTCGAAAAAGGTCCAGCACAAAAGTCATCATCGTCATCGTGTGTGCTGTAAAGTCAACCACCGACCTCAAACCTGGTGTCAGTGTTATAGAGCCGCCAAAGGCCACTGACTTGGCTCATGTAACGACTAGATAGAAGCCGGGACCAACGGCTTAACATACCTTCCGAAGCACGGAATCATCTTTCTTTTTAGACAATCAGGTGATTCAGCCTGCAATGTCAAACAAATGCCTGCAAACTGGGGAAAGTCTCACAAAGAGATTTTTGCTTGACAGTGTCCCCACCGGGAATCGAACCTGGAACCTTCGTAATGGGCGTTGAAATCTCGAACACTTGGCCACGGAAGCTGTTACAAAAGTTGTTCAGTTTCGTGGGCTGAATTACCACCCGAGAGGTTTTGCGTTATTTCACTTACACGTTGTATGTAATGTATATTTTCACCTATCCACCTCGGAAAGTTTGGCTTTTAATGCCCGAAAACAGGGCCGAAAGTCGCTTATTCATTTCTAGAAATGCAAACCATTCTCATGTCTAGAGAAGAAAATTCGTTTGAATTTCGAACATTATCTTACATAGGAAAAAAGTTTTCGTATAATCCGCGCGTAAAATAATTGACGTGTGCCTTATTTTTTTTTAAGATTTTAATTTTAAAATTAAATTTTGGGACGCACCCTAAAAAATATAACTTAAAAGTTTGTTTATTGTCTTGGTTGTTTATTATTATCTTATTAACTAAAAATTAAAAAAGTATTATGACAAAATACAGTAATTAATTCTTTACATATAGAATTATATCGAAAATAAGAGAACTCATAAATTAAGAGAACTCATAAATTTAGAGAACTCATAAATTTCTGTGTGTGCAATAAAGTATATTCATTCATTCATTCATTCATTCTTATACATTTTTAAGTAATATTTACGTAGGTAAGTAAACAGTTATTTATTTCCTTGCCGAAACAGGTGAAAAATGATGTGTTGGGTTTGAGAGAAATCTTATTCTCACCTCGAACCTTAGAATCCCCTCGCGAGCCTCAGAAGTCTATTTTTAGAAACACTCGCTTCGCTCGTGCTTCAATTATAGACTCCTTCGCATGCTCTGGATTCAATATCAGTTCTTTGAGGAAAAATTAACATTTCTCTCTTACCCAGCAAATAACTAATTCGCGGTAAATTCAAAAGGCTCTAAAGTGATAATCCTATTTTAAAGTTTAAGTATTTTTGTGATGGACGCACAGTTTTAATTTTTAATACAAAACCAGGAAAATACAAACTTTAAATCATAATCGTTAATTTCAAACATTTAATGCATTCCCTTAAAACCTCTTTAGCAACCTGTTCTTGCACTGATCGCATCTAAGGGCTTTATGAGATTCACCAAATTTACTATTGAAGGTCTTTATGTAATTTATTTTGCTCTATTCGGTAAATGCAGAGTTGCATGCGTAGCAAAATACAACTCAAATAAGATGCAGTGATCATCGAATACCTCAAGTAACACTGCACTGCACTGCATTGTTTGTATCTCGTAAATGATTTTATAAAAAATGTGAACCTATATACACGGTGTTACAAAAAAAAGAGTAAATTTTGTATGAGACTATTTTACATTTTATATGGGAATTCGATTTTTTTAAATCGTTTTTTGATCTATGTTCTCACGAGCAAATTCATACCCTTTCGGCTTTATTCGTATTTTTGTAACACCTTACAGAAATAATATTATGAATAGCTGCAGATGCAGATGCTAAGTATTCCATAAAATAAAAAAGTGGCCAAATCTTGAATTTGGTTTCCGTGTCTGGGCTACAAATTTAATTGCAAGTGCAGCGCAAAACACTATGGACGACCTAATTGAAGTCTGGAGTCACACTCGCCAGCGGCGGCTCTTTGTCCCTCGAGATCAAGACGACAAGAGAAGCTCAGAGACAATGCGTCTATAGCACATAACTATTTAATCAGGAAAATGGAGCTTTTAATTCAATCCTTACTAGAACTGGTGCAAAACTATTACAGTCTTTTAGTACTGACTTCCACCTGATAGATGGACCGACGACCTGGTGAGGATCGCTGGTTCTCGTTGGATGCAGTTGGCTACGGACCGGTCGCGCTGGAGTGCAATTGGAGAGGCCTATGTTCAGCAGTGGACTTTAACAGGCTAAAACGATGATGATGATGATGATGAGTACTTACTTCGTAAGATATCATCTCTCTGTGTACGGGTAAAACAATCTGAGCCATCTGCTTGCCCATGGTCTTATTAAATCTATAAAAATTGTGGGATGGTATTGGGAATTAAACACGCTAATCACCGAAATTGTAGTTTAATTAACGACCAAACGTCTTACAACCAGCCATTGCTAATACAGAGTAAAAAAGTAACCGCCACCTACAGACAGATATTTAAACTAACAATCATTCATTCGACACACTTCATCCCTCTCTCACTCACAGTTAACCATTCTCACATATAAACAGAACATACACTAATGAAAAATTAAAACTATAAATTTAAACATTATATTCTTCTTAATTTATTGTTCACTTAAACATAAACAAAAATATGAATGAATGAATGAATGAATGAATATACTTTATTGCACACACAGAAATAATAAATGACAGAGTGGAAGTAAGAACAGGTAGTCATGTACAGTTAGGCGGCCTTATTGCTTCGTAGCAATTTCTTCCAGGCAACCTTTGGATACAGGAGACTATAAAGTAACGCGGAATAGTGCAAGTATACCGTATAAACTACAAAATGTAGTTGTATACTAAATAATCTATACTAAATAACCTACATGAAATATATACCAACAATAACATACATATTAATAAACATACATAATAATAAGTACTTACATACTATATAACTACATAAAAACGATATATATATATATAATATAGATTTATGACGGACTCAAAGCTTGTACCTGCCTAGGGAAACACTAAAATGGAGTAGGCACCAACCTACACTAGGAGACAGAAAGGTCAAAGTCAAACTCAAAGTAAAAATAATTTATTTCCATAGGATGTTATTACATCACTTAGATCCGTCATTACATTTTTTTGGGTGAGTTCACTAACACAATGGCGGAATCTGTGGAGAAGAGCTCACCGAAGAAACTCCACAGTCGTCGCATCTTTTGCGTTTCCTTTTTTAAATAAAATATTGTCAATTACAAAATTAATGCTTATTACATATCGAAAAAGCCTGCTACTCAAACAATCTATTCCCATGGACACCTATCTTCTAAGTAATCAGATATCCTATAGTAACCTTTTTTATACAATTTCTGTTTTATAATTATTTTAAACTTGTCTAAAGGCAAGTTTTTAATATCAGTAGAGACCTTATTGTAATAGCGTATACAATTGCCTTTAAAAGAATTACTAATTTTATGTAGTCGGCTGACATAAGCAACCAACTTGTCTTTATTTCTAGTATTAAAATTGTGTATATCACTGTGCTTCTGAAAATTACTTATATTTCGTTTTATATACACAAGATTGTCATAGATATATTGAGACACAAATGTCAGAATATTGATTTCTTTAAATTTTTCCCTCAGTGACACTCTAGGCCCTAATCTATAAATTGCACGAACAGCCCGTTTCTGCAAAATAAATATACTATTAGCATTCGCAGCGTGACCCCACAATAAAATACCATAGGTCATTAGACTATGAAAGTAACTGAAGTAGACTAGTCTAGCGGTGTTTACGTCGGTAAGGGCTCTAATTTTTTTAACTGCGAACGCTGCTGAACTCAGTTGGTTCGACAATTTATTTATATGAGAATCCCATTGTAGTTTGGCATCTAAAGTAATGCCCAAAAAGACAGTCGAATCTACAAGGTCCAATTTCTGTCCTTTTATAAATATATCTGTAGTTACCGGTTTCACATTGGGTAATACGAATTTAATACATTTAGTTTTCTTTTCATTAAGTAATAGATTATTAACAGTAAACCAATACACTATACTAGAGATAGCATTGTTTACGTCGTCATAGTTTGATTGTTGTCTTTTTACTTTAAATATCAAAGAAGTATCATCGGCAAACAATACTAACCCATGTTTTGCTTTAACAAGATAAGGTAAATCATTAATATATACTAAAAACAAGAAAGGTCCAAGAATTGAACCCTGCGGGACGCCCATACTTATTGAAGATCCGGGTGATCTTTTCCCATTAACATCGACCATCTGAACTCTATCTGTTAGATATGACTCCAGAAGGCCAAGAGCCTGATCTTTTACACCATAATGGCGTAGCTTCCTGACAAGAATGTCATGATGGACGCAATCAAAAGCCTTGGATAGATCGCAGAATACACAGGCACCAAAAACATTGTCAATTAGCTCAACACCAGCGTCGGCTGTTGAACGACCCCTTGTGAAACCAAACTGAGCAACTTGAATTAAATTATTGACATAAAAATGACTCTGCAATTGATTAAGTATGAGTTTTTCAAATATTTTGCTAAGAGTTGGTAGTATCGATATAGGTCTAAAATTTGTGGGGTCTGATGTACTACCGGCTTTGAATAAAGGTATCACTTTACTTAGTTTCATCAAGTCAGGAAACACACCATTATCTATACATTGATACAATCTATAATGGAACTTATAATTTTTACAGATAGACCATGGACGTCAGCCGTCTTTTTCATTTCCAGGGATTTAAACGCTTTTACAATGTCCTCATTATTTACGTGCCTAAATTTAAAATCTGTTTTACATTCCTCAAAGTTCTGCTTAAGTATAGATTCAGCAGCAGCGGGAGATGAATTTAAAGATTTGGTTGTTGAAACTGGAATGTCCGTAAAGAAATTTTCAAAGGCTTTTGCTACTTCTAGGTCTGTACTTAACAATTGATTATCTATTTTAAGCTTGAAGTTATTATGTGTAGCTTTGGCCTTTCCAGTCTCGCTATTTATAATTTTTCATGTCGTTTTCATTACATTGCTACTAGATTCAATTTTGTTTTTAATGAAATTGGATTTAGCTACGGCACAAACGCGTTTAAACATTTTTGAATAACTACGAACATAATCTAGAAAGGCCGTACTTTTGTTATATGATTTCTCTTCATAGAGTTCATATAATTTTCGTCTGCTCCTATGAATTCCCGCTGTCGCCCAAAGGAAGTGGGCTTTCAGACGGTTTTTAAACGCGTCAATAGACGGGGCACGTCTTATGGTCGGAGGGAGCGAGTTCCATAGCCTTATGGCTTGGACGGTGAAGGAATTAGTGTAGAAGTGAGTGGAGTGAATGGGCATAGTAAGAGACAGATCTAGGGAGGAGCGTAGAGTGCGATCAAGGGCGAGAGAACGCAATTCAAATCTTTCTTTGAGATATGACGGGGTAGAAGGGATAAAGAGTATAGAATAAAGAAGAGATAGAACATGAAAGTCCCTCCGACGACGAATAGGGAGCCAGTGTAATTTAGCACGGAAATATGACACATGGTCATACTTCCTGAGATTAAAGATTAACCTAATACAGACGTTTTGTAGCCGCTCGAGTTTGCCAAGCAACTCTTCCGTGAGATCAAGATATGAACAATCAGCGTAATCTAAGATTGGTAAAAGAAGTGATTGAGTAAGAGACATTTTAGTATTGGTCGGCAAGAGATTTTTTTGTCTTCTGAGAGACCCATAAGCAGCAAAGATCCTCCTACTCACCTCAGCAATTTGAAAATATATTTGAAAATATATGTAATTGCAAGTTCGTTCTTTTTAATATCAATGTGTTTTATTTTATTTTACGATCAGCATATTAAAAGGCCGAGTGGTGACGGCAGAGTAGAATACATTTGTCACCAACCCCTAATCTTCCCGTGGGTGTCGTAAGAGGCGACGTAGGGACTACACATTGAACAGGGAACGGGCAGCAGCGCTCTCTGATACAGTAACCTTTTAATCTGCGATCTCCAACCAGCCTTCCAAGCGTGGAGATTATGGCAAAACCCTCCACTTAAGTGGAGGAGGCTCATAGTTTAGCAGTGGACTGTAACGGGCCGTTGACTGATGATGATATTAAAAGGTGAATTTATAAAAAACAAACACAATTTTCCTAACATTATTAAACTTCTTACTTTAATAAATACTTCAACATGAAAATTTAAATATGTAACAAAATCATAAGTTATTATTACAATACAGACAAGCACTATCGTTTTTCTAACACTTTTTGTCTGTCTGTTTAAGTCGTATAATGCTATCACCATCTGCGTAGATAATACTATGGTCTGAGTCAATAGCGATCCCATATACATATTCATCTATATCAGCGAGCTTCAATACATCTTCAGCATTTGTATCAATAGCATATATACCACTTGGAGTCGTGAAAAATACATGTTTATCCATATCGTTTGTAAAACCATTCACATCATAGTCACCAAGTTTTACAATACGGGAATTTTCTTTTTTGTGGCAAAAAAGTCCATCCGAATTAGAGAAAAATAAGTTATCATTATCGTCCAGTGCCATTAGCGTAACTGATTTATCAGTTAGTTCCGGAACTCTTTTAGTTATGCCATTTTCAAAAATGTACGCTCTCTCCGATGGAAAGTCAGTGAAATACAATTTGTCCCTTGAGTATAGTTGCCAAATATTAAAGTCTGCAGCCCCAACGAACGATGCAGTTTTAGTATCAAAATCAAATTTGTATATACCGCTGTTACCCCCTAAATAGACGACATGTTTGTTAGCATCAACAGTGTTAGCAAAACCACCTGGAATATTCTTTATTATGCCGAAATCATTTGTTTTTAAATTGATGTATGCTGATTTAAATTGGTCAATCTTATCGTCAGGAGTACTGTAGCTGAAGAAGAGATAGCTGGTGTCATAGTCGATGGCTAGTTGGTATGGACTGTCGAAGCCTGATTTAAGCACGGTCTTCTCGTGGTTTACTCCATGAACTTCAACTAAAGGGCATTTTTTAACCACTCCAGCCCTTGCCACTACAATTGCAATAA
The DNA here is from genome assembly GCA_951230895.1 of Carpatolechia fugitivella. Taxonomy (NCBI): domain Eukaryota; kingdom Metazoa; phylum Arthropoda; class Insecta; order Lepidoptera; family Gelechiidae; genus Carpatolechia; species Carpatolechia fugitivella. The sequence continues at coordinate 718,386 of OX579663.1, read as the reverse complement.
GTATGATGAAGAGCCGCATCTGAAAAAATGTTTTTTATGTCACTAGCTGTTTGTTTATAACTGAACGTATCTATTAGTTTTTAATTTTTACTTAGACGTTGGTAGTTTTCTATTGTTTGTTTTAGGAATATTAATAATTCAGTTACTACTCCTTTTCAACTTCACATTTTTAATTACTTATTTTCAATTAAAATTACTAAAAACAAAATCAACATGAGTTCAAAGTTTGTATTTTATTATTAATTTTATACGCAGCAAATAAACAACGGATCAATAATACTATTCGCATGGATTTGAGATAGTTGTGTGGTGCCATAAACGTAATTTTTTAGGAAGAAACAATATTTCAATGGGAAAAATTAAACTCGAGCTCTGCCATGGCCGGATAATTAGTATATCCACGTGAAACATAGTTTTATACATAGATACGAGTATGTAGTAGTTTTACCATTAAACGTGATAGGAAGATAAATACGCAAACACTTAAATTCAACAATGAAAACATTTATAGGTAAAGCAGAAGACTGCTCTAGTTAGGGACCGAGGCACCTTATAATATATGACATCATTGGACCGAGGTTTCTCTAGAAATCCAGTTGTTTTTTTTTTTTTTGTAGATGCATTGAGTTTTACTTACGGTTGTTTACTTCACTAAAATCCCGCCCTCAAACAAGTAAATTAAACCAGTAAATTGTAACAATTTTAGTGCATTGAGTTTTAACTGCTTTTTATTATTTTTGAAAATAAAAGTTTGCTTGTATTTTACCTAGATTATAAGAAGATTTTTTTACTAACCCACTACCTATGGACATATTTAATCTGAAATAAAGAATATATTATTATTATTATTGAGAGAAAATCGAGCAAGTTTTCAGATCTTTCGCACATAATAATTGCAACACCATTGTTAAAACGTTAACTTGTTAATATGCAATGTAAAATACTCACGATTAAATCATTTAAAACACTTATGTTCTTGACACAGATATAGCCAAAACAACACTGACAAGAAGTAAAATAAAGTTACAAATACTCGTATGACGCATGTAAATCCCAGTTTTATCGCAAATGTTATAACAATGTCGCGACAATTGACCTTATTTCATTTTATCACAATATTACTTGGAAGATGACTTTAATTAATTAAAGCAAACAGATTTACAATTACTATGAAATTAAGAATAAAAATCTTGGAAAGTTCCAAGTTACTGCGTCAAAGATGGGCAAATAAACACACATTCACTTTATAATATTACTTTACTTAGAAAAATAATAATCTTTTTTAAGTTTCATCGAAATTCAATGTTGTTCTTTGTTAAAAAACTCTGTTTTTAGGTCATGATGATCCTTAACGATGATGGCCGTTTTCTCATCTGGTTCTTATCTTACCGATACGTGCCAATACATATAATTCTGTGTCGATAAAAATTATAAAGATCGACAAAACCTTCAGAGAAGTTAGTATACGCTTGGATCTCGAGTGAGTGGAATAGTTAGCTGGCGGTTTTTTAAAAGAATCTAAATCAATTTTCGTTCTTCCATTTTCATCGCAAGGTATAGTAACTGAAACGTGCCTCAGTAAAGTTTAGTTCCTTTGAAAAATCCTTTGTTGTAGGAAGCTTAAAGAGTTGGTCTTGCTCATTATTTTTCTTCGTTCAACTGTAAGTTTAGCTACCAGTTTAATATTGTTATTCTCCGTCTATGTGTGCGCCCAAGACAATTCACTCTGACAAATTAATACTTAGGTACAGTGCTACCGAGTTTAAAGTGAAAAAAAAAGTTAAAACTTAAGGAATGATAAGAGTATAAAAATCAATAATAAAATTATTATTTTGGGGAAGTTATTATTATTATTATTATTAGATAATTTTTAAGTTATGAATAAAATGGTGAGGTGTCAGAATATTTTTCAACCGGAAACCGTTCTTGGTTTTTCCATAATATGTAAAAGGACAATGCCGAGGCTATTTTAAGGCTCATAAAACATCTAATCACATTTTAAAGATTCTATCTAAGTACCATCATCCACAAATATCTATGTCCCCACCGAGGGGCTCAAGCCTACATTATATAAGAGTGATCGGGATCGGATCTTAATTAACTACCACCCACCAGCGCGAGTTAGTCGACCCCTTGTTGGGGTGTGTAGGTTTCTTCATGATGATGTCAGAGCCTTAAATATACGTAGAATCTAAAATTAGAAAACACAGGTGTGTGGTGTGGTTCAAACCCGCGTCTCCCAGTTCGAATGAGTTGGCCCTAGCCACAACACTACCCACGCTCATCTGACTAACTATGCTTTACTATATTCGTGGAACTGGTCAACACTATGTTGTACAGTATATTGCAGTTTCTATATGTGGTGACAAGACAGTTCGTTAGCGCTGAGGGACCAAAACGGGACAAGCGGGACGAATGCGGGATGGCGCGGGGTTGGTGCGGGAAGTGAACACGCGGAAAATATATTTGAGTGCAATCTCCGGCGCGGGCCGGCGCGGGTGGAAGCGCGCGATCCTTTGTTCTCTGACCGGGGGAAATACATCGAAATATCTTCTACCAATACAAATATATAATAAATACATGGCAACTTTTACAACGCTTTCAACGTGGTTTTTAGTGTGTATTATAGAGTTCGTTGTGCCCAATGATTACTTTAATCAATGATGTTTGTTTTGGTGTTAGGTATAACTGGTTCAGGACGAGCATTTATGTTATAATAATAGTAATATAATAATAATAATAAGCATGTAGGTACAAGATACGGATAGGGTGTAGATTTTGAATCATAATTATTATTATTTTCAGTTTTATGTCTACCAGCGATGATTTTAAAGGTGTTAGATTTTCATACTAGTGCGTGTTGGTCGCCTTGAATTTCTTTTCAGGAGGAGTGTACAAATTTTCTTACGAGTATTAAATCAAAAATAGAATTAGAAACTCGAAAACGCTATGGTAGGTACGCGGTGGGGATCAAACCTGCGTCTCCCAGATGGGAAACAGCGGCCGTAGCCACTAAACCACCGACCACGCTATGATAATTTTAATCGATTAAACCCAACTGTCAACTACATTTGAACCGCATCAAGACTGCCATGCTACATCTACGTTGTTGTAGTATTAAATCTGTTCGTTTGTAAAGATTACAAAGCAAAACACATAAAAGTACAGGTGAGGAGAAAAATCAAGGCACTGTTTCGTTACATTCTTTTTGTAATCCATCCTTGGCAAGTCTACGCGCGAGTCGGGTCTGATTGCAGATGCAGCAGAGCAGCAACGAGCCGCAGCGCGCGGCCGCAACGAGCGGGAACATTTAATTAAATTCCAAGATCCAATTCAAGTCTTATTCGCTCACTCACTCTTACTAGAGACCTGACTTATAATCTAGTGACTTATAAAAAAGTCTAGAAATCAAAACTAATAATTTCAATAGCTGTGTGCAATTTTTTACGCATAATAGCTTAAAGAAAATTTCAAGTTTCAAAGCTATATTACTCTTTTGAGGTCATTATTGAACTGTTTTCAGATCATTAAAGCTGAAAAGATTATTTTGACTTAGAAACTAAATAATAAATGGTAAACCACTTTCCAATTTCATGGCCAACTATATTATTCACCTATATATGTACAGTATGGTAATGCTGTATTTCTACAAAAAGTAATGCAAAGCTCTGCATTAGATTTAATTAACTCTTGTTATCGCTTAAAATTTAATGTCATACATAACGAAAAATAAAACTAAATATTTACACAACATACTGATAATGTAACTTTAGATCGAGGTTGCGAAATTATAATAACTTTGTTATCATATTACACTTTTCATGTATAGGTATACGAATATACGCAGTTAAAAAAAATTAAGTAAGTGAAAATTAACACTTTTAGGGCCAATCACGTGACATTTACTTGATGATAATTATTCCCTAACTCGCCGGTCACGAGTATGTCACGTTGTTTGATTTTCATACTGTTTTCTACAAAATCACGTCGACCCAGCGTGATTAGCGTCAGCTTGGTTCATTGAGAGCACACATGCAAAAAATTGTGAGTGTGGTGCGTCGGGTGTAGGCGTGAGAGCGAACACAGTGACGCGCCGCGCCAGTGCGTCGTTCCGCTGCTTACGGACTGTTATGTTAGACTTTTTTTTTGTCCGCAACTTACTGTCCATTTATGTGATTTTTTAAAATAGACATAATAATATATTTAATTGTTTTATTTCATAAATGGAAAATATAAACAACATAAATATAGTAACAGAAAAAAGTAGGTAGTTAAATATATTAGTTATTTTTTTATGGTCGTTTAAAATAACCGAAAAACGGTCGGCGCAGGGCGGATTGCCTAGTAAAAAACACCCGGCCCTGAAAGTGTTAAAAAACTGATTTATAATAATAATAATAATTTTATTTCAAATTAACTTGAGTACAGTACAATAAAGATTTACAGTGGCCCCCACACTAGGTATAAACCTGTATCGTGGGCGACCAACACCAGGTTACAAATTTTGATATAATACCTACTACTTTACTAATTTGGAGTCTAATTTAAAACAAACAAGCAAAAAGAAAAGAAAAACTAAATTATTATTATTATTTTTATTTATCAGCAATTGGGGAGGTCGTTTTATTGTCGAACCCTTCATCCCAAAGAGAGGCTTTAATTAAATTTACCAAACAAGTCCGTTGCAAAAACTCGATAAGTGTATCCGGAACCCCGAACTAATTGGACACTCATGTTTTGTTGAAGAGCCTCTGATTATTCAAATGAAACACTTAATGCTATATTTTCTTTTATCTTGATGGAAAAGTTGAAAGGAAATATTAAATTGTAACCGTTGGAGGCAAGTTAGAATTCGAAAAGGTTTGAAAATTTCAATTTCTGTTTCAATTTTGTTGACACTTCGAAAATTTACGACACGTAACAAAGTTATGTTTCGGTACAGCGGTGTTAGATAAAATGTTTTAAAAATATATGAACTGAAACACTATGTTAGTGTTGGTAGGTTAAAAAAAATCGGCCAAGTGCGAGTATCAGACTCGCGTACCATGGGTTACGTACACGCAGTTTGATTGTCAAAAGTCTAGTTCAGCTGATTTCTAATTTTATATGATACGTGGCGCCATCTCTAGTACTAATTCTATTACTACTAGTACTATTTATATCATCACTAATGGATTTGAATTTATATTATAAGTATATATATAAAAAAATAACTATAAGTAAGCACAATTTCCCAAATTTCAGATTTTTCCTTTACTTGTGCTATAAGATACTTGTGCCTAATTAAAGCCAAATTTCATGATTCTGGAAGTACCATAGGTTTTATGGGTATTGAAATTTGTATGAACACGTAACGTGACGTAGTTGTATCTTTTGATTCGTAAAATTACAAAATGAGCAACAACATTTAAGTATTCGCCCGCGCCGGCTGTGATGAGCTGATTTAGATTTAAGTATTCGCCCGCGCCGGCTGTGATGAGCTGATTTAGATTTAAGTATTCGCCCGCGCCGGCTGTGATGAGCTGATTTAGATTTAAGTATTCGCCCGCGCCGGCTGTGATGAGCTGATTTAGATTTAAGTATTGGCCCGCGCCGGCTGTGATGAGCTAATTTATATTTATGTATTCGCCCGCGCCGGCTGTGATGATGTAATTTAGATTTAAGCATTCGCCCGCGCTGGCTGTGATGAGCTGATTTAGATTTAAGTATTCGCCCGCGCCGGCTGTGATGAGCTGATTTAGATTTAAGTATTCGCCCGCGCCGGCTGTGATGAGCTGATTTAGATTTAAGTATTCGCCCGCGCCGGCTGTGATGAGCTAATTTAGATTTAAGTATTCGCCCGCGCCGGCTGTGATGAGGTAATTTAGATTTAAGTATTCGCCCGCGCCGGCTGTGATGAGGTAATTTAGATTTAAGTATTCGCCCGCGCCAGCTGTGATGAGGTAATTTAGATTTAAGTATTTGCCCGCGCCGGCTGTGATGAGCTGATTTAGATTTAAGTATTCGCCCGCGCCGGCTGTGATGAGCTGATTTAGATTTAAGTATTCGCCCGCGCCGGCTGTGATGAGCTGATTTAGATTTAAGTATTCGCCCGCGCCGGCTGTGATGAGCTAATTTAGATTTAAGTATTCGCCCGCGCCGGCTGTGATGAGCTAATTTAGATTTAAGTATTCACCCGCGCCGGCTGTGATGAGCTGATTTAGATATAAGTATTCGCCCGCGCCGGCTGTGATGAGGTAATTTAGATTAAAGTATTCGCCCGCGCCAGCTGTGATGAGGTAATTTAGATTTAAGTATTTGCCCGCGCCGGCTGTGATGAGCTGATTTAGATTTAAGTTTTTGCTCGCGCCGGCTGTGATGAGGTAATTTAGATTTAAGTATTCGCCCACGCCAGCTGTGATGAGCTGATTTAGATTTAAGTATTCGCCCGCGCTGGCTGTGATGAGCTAATTTAGATTTAAGTATTCACCCGCGCCGGCTGTGATGAGGTAATTTAGATTTAAGTATTCGCCCGCGCCGGCTGTGATGAGCTAATTTAGATTTAAGTATTCGCCCGCGCCGGCTGTGATGAGGTAATTTATATTTAAGTATTCGCCCGCGCCGGCTGTGATGAGCTAATTTAGATTTAAGTATTCGCCCGCGCCGGCTGTGATGAGGTAATTTATATTTAAGTATTCGCCCGCGCCGGCTGTGATGAGGTAATTTAGATTAGGACAACAGAGATGTAAAAAGTAATGTTTCTGTAATTAGCATGCGCGGCACGAATGCTGCGCGATCCAATTATAATTAGCCGCTCCCCGAGTTATATCCGCAAACAAAACTTTTCACAGAATCACAGATAAAATAAAGCATGTTAACATATAAAAAATGCAATGCAGCAATGATAAACCTGTTAAATCATTTATTTTTATTAAAAGTACTGCAAAAGTTCTAAATCTTGTAAATAAAAACGTTTTCTTTCTTTTACTGTGTTTTTGTGTTATTCTGATAACGTTGCGTTGAGAATTCACAAACGATAACACTCTCAATGTAATTTTTTTCAACTATCGTGGAACTAGTTCTACGGGAGAGAACTCTTCAGCAGAACTATTGGGAACAAAGACATTTTTATATTATCTGCTCGTATTAAACCACTGGTATACCACAGGATAGAATATCTTGTATTCTTTGGGCATAAAAATATATTTTAAATATATGTTGGGATATCTCACACACGGCCATCTAATCCCAAACTAAGCAAAGCTTGTACTATGGGTATGTATCAGACAGCTGATATACATTTTTTAAATTGATCCAGCAATCCAGGCACAGGGAAAACTCAAGTAGGTACTCATCACACGAATGTTTTCCCTGGGCGAAATTCAAACCCGCGACCCGTCAGGCGTACGCTGCAGGCGTACTATGCTACGAGACCGTCGATTTGATTATTACATTTTTCACTCATATATTCTGTACCTTCTTGGATTGAAATAAATGAAAAATAACTCAGACTTTTTGAACTGAGAATAAAAAATTAACAGATAAAGATACTTCTATAATCTGTAATTTATAAATTGTTTATTATCATCACTTGCAAGAAATAGTACAAGACGTGGTCAACTAGTTTGCAATTTGTGAAATAAATAGACTCAAATGATGCAAATAATAATAAAGAACGGAGTACATAACACTTCAATTAATTATTCCGGATCTTAGTTTATCGCCTAGATTAGAATAATAAATATAATAATAATAAATATAATAATGTTTATACAAAATTATTTTTTAACACATCTTTTATTCAACGTTTATCATCAAAAAGGTCGTGAAACAGGTATGCAAATATTTTTGTGTTTCCTCCACAATATTTGACTTGAGAAATTGACTCTGTATCTCCGTAAATACAAAATAAACAGTCTTACACACCAACAAGGGCTGAATGCTGTTGATTGTTGTAAAATATTTAAATTGTGATCCTTATGTCGTTGAGTGATGTGTGTAGGGTAGCAAAGATACCGGTACTGTCATTTGGCGGTAATGTTTGTCAGAATCTGTTCTGTGAAGGGCTCTCGTGTTCGCGATGCAGACTCGCGCGTTCTTTCACTTGTGTCATTTATTTGGTATAGGTTCTTGAGCTCAATATTATTTTCCACCCGTTAAGTACATTAAAAGATAAAAGTACCTACATACTGCTTTTTTTGTTCAATTTAGCTAATGGAGATTTTCTGACTGCACGTAAAAAATAAAAATAATTGTTCAGGATATTATTTGTATTATCATTTTCATCATCATCGTGTGGGTTGTGAGGTCGACAACCGACCGCACAAACCTTGATGTCAGTGTTATAGAGCCGCCAAAGGCCACTGACTTGTGTTATTAGTAGTCGGTTTTCAGTTTTTAAAGTTTATTTTTATTACATCACTATTTTTGGGAAAAAGGGTGAGGTATTCATTCCTACATCTCAGTATTTTGTAGGTAGTTGCTTATTTGTCCAAAGGTTCCAATTGTACAAATAGACGAACATTTTACAAATGAAACCTAAACTAAACTTGGTTATTCCCACGTTTTTATCGACTCAGACATTGCAATATTTTAATATTTAATAGTACTACTGTGCAGATTAACAGAGAATAAAATTATTGTATGGCATCACCACAAAATGTATTACTAGTGAGTGGCTCAGCGAGCTGTAGACCTCGCAAGTGCGTTTTTTTTAAGGACTGAAATATGTTTTTCTTTACATTACATTCTAACCTATTACCTTAACCTTTTTTAACAAACAAATAGTTTAATTTTAAGTAGGTTTGGTAGCAATAGGACAAAATATTTTCCTAGACTATTTTAAATAAATTTTACAAATATTATAATTAAAAATAGTACTACACAAACTAAGACTTTCATAACAATGTTTTCGCCTTTACTTTGCGATGATTAATTTTCAAGTTGTCGGATTGTCAAAATGAAACAGTCGAAATTAAATATTCCTTCGTAATGGAAATCGCCTCCGAACAACAAACAATCATTAATGTTGCTCAATGAAAGACGTTCCATCTCATTATTCATTTCTTTGACTATTTGTCGGTGAATAGATGAAACGCGAATTTTCGTTTCATATAATTATGCTGATTACTTTAATTGGAAAATCACTGTTATCGTTTATAATTTTTGTATAGAATTTTTGTCGACAATAAAACATTTCATGTTTTGTTATCAATTTTTCATTAACTCAAAGAACGCAAATCTAGAAGATATAAATATTTAAGAGCTTGATTTAATTTACTTGATGACACTTGCAACAGCGAATATTTTTTTATTGTAAATAAGCACTTTTTAGAGCTCTAAGGGACCATTGATTTCAGTATTTAGTATTCATTTCAATTAGATGCATGATTGTTTGATACTTTTCTGAGAAAAAGGGTCTTGATAGACAGATAGACAGACAAACAGACTGACAGACGGACAACAAAGTGATCTTATAAGAGCTCCTTTATTTTTAGGAATAACACATTGGCAATCATAAAGTGGTTTCTTACTCCATAATGTACTAAGGCAAAAAGCTAATGTGAGTGTTTTTAGCTAACGGGTGTGTTGGAAGCAGTCGCTGTCGAGTCCGTATCTTTGGATAGTTTTGGTTAGAGAAGGGCGTCCCAATAACCCTTTAAGGCTTCGTCAGTCAAATGGATTAATCAAGTAGTAACCGTACCGTTATCTGCCTCCATTAATCTGAGATCAATGTCTGATAGTAATTTTCCATTCGGCCGAGCTGATCCGAGGGTTGTAAGGATATTATACACTAATTCGGGATTAGCTCCTTTATGTTACAGCCTAAGGAATATATTTGGGAGCATCGTGTAATATCCTTGTATTCAAAGTAAAAAGAAAACATTTGGGTACACCACAATGAACAAAATATTCAGAAATAGGTGAACGTTTTTTTTAACAAGCATTGTAAAGTTATCTATCCAGCATATATATAATAAAATTGTGATTGGCCGATGTCTGTCGAAGATATTTAACAAAATATAATATCAGGGGGCTTTATATGAGCAACAGAAGCCTAAACAATTTATTTTTAGAATTTTGTCTGACTGTCTGTATGTTTATTACTGCACTAAAACAGGTGTGGTTTTCCTGTTGTATTTTTGGAAGCCTAATTTAAAAACGGCGGGATCGTTCATTAGGTTGTACCTACTATTTAATTATACGATATAATAGCATCGACAAAAAAAATCTGTTAGTTATATTGCATAATATACGCCCTAGAAGCTGAGTTATCTTTATTTTTGTGTTAAAAGTTCATCCGGACCTCCGTAAAACTTTGATCACGCAAGCGAAGTCGCTGGTAGAGCGCTAGTCAATAATAATAGAAGTACTATCATCATCATCATCGTCATCATCAACATCAACTGCTCATATACGTCTCCATCGGGGTGCTCGAGCCTACTCTAATACATTTAAAGTATATTTGTAATGAACACAGGCTGTGTCACTATTGATCAAATCCTTCTGTGTTTATGATTGTATGACAGTTTTAGGCTGTTGTCCACTGCTGCTTGCGTTTACGAAGCTATTTCATTCGGTCAGTTTGTCTTCTTTTTAATATTTACCAACATCAAAGACAATATTTATTTTTTTTTCGCAGGAGTAAGTAGGTTTATTCGCGATGTTTTTCTTCACTGTGAGAGCGTTACAAAACGTTACATTATGAATCCGATAAACATTGGTATGGTACATGTTGAGGATCGAAAGTCTCCCGGACGCGTGGTAGTGGCCCTTGCCACTGCACTCGAGTCCGCGCCCGCTATAAACACCACTACGCGCCACGTGGCCTGTACAGTACAAGCATGATTGTCACAAAGCGAATATTTTGCTGTCGCTACAACACACCGGCACGAACGAAATACCGAACGTTGTGAAAATATTATGCAAAACGTTTACAAACATTCCAATAACGAAGCAGACGAAAAATATATAATAAAAAAACATTAAAATTTTGCTGGTAAAACACAAAAGCACTTTTTTTTATTAAAAAATGTAGTTTTATTTGAGTATTTTAAAAGAACGTTATAAAGAGATGAATGTGGCATATGAGACACATAAAGGCTTCAGTGCATAAATGCTAGTGCAGAAACCATAGTAAATCTTCATTATATACATACGAGTATTTAATATTTCTTATTCAATTTGTTAACCAAATAACGCAAAACGGGTTCATGTATGTATGAGTGTTATAAATGTGACTTTCTTTATTAACACGTTTTTATTAACTCGCTTTCTTGTCAATTTTAAGTACGACGGTGTACGATAAATTAATGTTATGTGAAGAGAAACTTAACATTCTGCAGCAATAACGATGCACAAAAAAAGGGGCCAATCAACAGTTTCTGAAATTCAGTTAGGCAAACTACCAAATATATTTTGATTGATAATTTACGAGTATGGACCAATCTTATAGTGATCCTTTTAGATAACTGTACTTATCATAATTTGTAATTAAGTTTAAAAATAAAATAAAAATTAACTTAAAAACCCCCGAAGCAAAAAAAAAACAAACATTTAAATGTTTTTTACATTTAAGAAGTCTAAAATAATACCTATCGTTGAGCCATCAAATTCGATTGAGTAACACCTATATACTAGTATTTTTTAATTTTAACACGTTTTTATTAACTCGCTTTATTGTCTGTATGTTTGTCTGTTTGTTTGTTTGTGGGTTTGTTCGGTCCGAATCTTGCAACTCATTTTTGGAGCACGTGCTGTCATTCGTTTCTGCTGAAATTTGGTACACTGATGTAACCTCGGTGACAATGCAATATTATGATACCATGGAGCTGATCTGATGATGGAACCAGAAGGTGGCCATAGAAACTTTTAGAATACACAACACAATCTCGTCGTGTTTGGACTCGTTGGATTTGTCTTGACAAGATCTTTAGATAAACGTGATATTCAGGGTCTCATGATGGAGCCGGAAGTTGGCCATAGGAACTCCTAAAAAACACAACATAACCTCGACGTGTTTGGGTTCGTTGGATTTGTTTTGACAAGGTCTTTAATTATACGTGATGTCCAGGGTCTCATGATGGAGCCGGAAGGTGGCCATAGAAACTCCTAAAATACACAACGCAACCTCGTCGTGTTTGGGCTCGTTGAATTTGTCTTGACAAGATCTTTAGTTATAAGTAATGTCCAAGGTCTCATGATGGAGTCGGAAGGTGGTCGCTGTATTTCCTCAAATACTCAACATAACCTAGTCATGTTTTGGCCCGTTGGATTTGTCTTGAATAGATCTTTAGTCATAATATGTGATGTCCAGGGTCTCATGATGGAGCCGAAAGGTAATCTCAACGTAACAACATAATCTCGTCTTGCTTGGGATTTTAAGTCTTAGCAATTTAGTCCTACATGATGTTTAGGGTATCTTGCAAAATTTAAATACGCTGGACTAAAAAGCACAAAATAATTTTTAAGTAAAAAATATTTTTTAACAACACGTTTTTACGCACTAAAAAGTATAAAATAATTTTTATTGAGATTTTTATTGGTGTAGTACTCTTGTAGGACTTAAAACTGCTACACCTGAAAAGCAAAAGGTTGTATGTTCAGTATGTAATAAAAGTCACTTCACAAATAAATGTTTTAAATACATAAAAATGTCAATAAATGAAAGATTAATCTTTCATTTATTGATGCGCCTAGTGGAGTCTCATAATCTTTGTTCTCTATGTCTGAGCTCTTACCACAGTGTTGCCAACTGCAACAAAAAAGACTTTAAGTGTGGAAAATGTAGTGCGCAGCACCACACTTCTTTACATGTGCCAAGTACCCAAAACTGTTTGTCGTGCGTTTCAGGAGCTGCGTCTAACACAGCCTGTCAGGACGAGCGAGAACACACTCCACCACCAAAGAATGTAGAACGCAGCGCCTGCAACAAACACTGTGCAGAACCAGAGGTATCTCTCAACGTACTGTCCAATAATGAGCAAGTTCGAATTTCCATACTTCCCACTGCTTTACTCAATGTCATTGATACGCAAGGACGGAGCCACGAAGCTCGCGTTATGCTGGACATAGGTAGTATGAGCAACTATGTATCTACGGAACTTGCACAAAAATTAGGTACGCATGTATAGCCTACGAGCGTGACCGTGTCTGGTATTGGCGGTTCAAGCAAAAATATTAGATCGAAAACCACTCTCCAGTTTACTTCTCGCGTCACAGCTTATAAAAACACGGCTGAATTTAATGTGATTGACAAGATCACTGAGAACTTGCCAACAGTTTCTTTTAATGGGAACATTATGAATTTGACAAGCAAATATGTATTGGCAGACCCTAACTACAACTCGTCATTACTTATAGACATAATATTAGGGGCCAACGAATTTCGTTTATGCTTGCGCCAATCAGTAAAGGAATTGGGTAAAGGTCTTCCTGGTCTAATAAGTACTGCCTTTGGTTGGCTAGCTAGTCTGTGGCGATTTAACTTTGACTTCGACTGAAATTTCGCGAAAAAATCAGCGGTAAGTGTCTTGTCATGCCGTACTGCACGAAGCCATATCCAAGTTCTGGCGAATGGAAGAACCGCCCCAAGGTAGGGTGATGTCCCCACAAGACAAACAATGTGAAAACCTGTACTGCGATTCTGTCTCTAGGGCTGATAATGGTTGATATGAGGTAGACTTGCCAGTGAAATCTGAGCTCTTGGATCAACTAGGTAATTCTTTCAATAAAACGTTAGGTTGTTTTCTGTGGTTTTCTCAGTCTTGAGAAACGCTTACAATGTGACCCTGATTTGAAAAAGAAATATGCTGAATTCTTACAAGAGATTGTTGACTTAGGTCATGGGCATTGGGTTTCAGATTTTCCCCAAGCAGAAGATGGACAGCCTACCTACTACATGCTGACATTAGCTGTTCTGCGACCAGAGGCAGCCACCACAAAATTCAGACTGGTTTTCAACTGTAGTTTCCCGTCCGCGTCAGGTTTAAGTCTCAATGATATATTGTACGTAGGACCGGTGGTACAAACGATTCTGGTTAGATTCAGATGTTTTAAATTCACATTCATATGTGACATCAAAAAGATGTATAGACAAATTAACATCAAAAAGTATCAGTCGCTGCAAAGAGTGCTCTGGCGCGACAGTCCACGGGATGATTTAAGGTGAATCCTTACATCAGCCCGAGAGACAAAAGCTATATTTTATGTGCCTGCACAGGTTTGGATGTGGGGTATCGTTAGAATCCTTACATCAGCTCGAGTGACACTAGTTGGATGTGGGGTATCGTTAGAATCCTTACATCAGCTCGAGTGACACTAGCTATATTTTATATGTCTGCACAGGTTTGGATGTGTGGTATCGTTAGAATCCTTACACCAGCTCGAGTGACACTGGCTATAATTTTGTGTTTTTTATTATATAAATTGACTCGGTCAGCTTAGGTATCAGGTTCATATCAAGTATTTTTTATAAATGTTTTTTTTTATTTAAAGTAAAAAAGTAAAAGTAAAAAGTATTTATTCAGCTAAACATTTTCAATTAAGTACAATACACACTGATTCTCACACTAGGATACCCTGTGTTGTGATTATAATCTAGAATAATATTTTTATACCACCCTTCCACCCAAAAATTTTTGTCTTATTTAAATGAAAGATAAACAGTTAGTTTCAAGGCAACAACATTATTCTTCACATTAAACTCTTCACCCACAAAATAACATCCTCATACTTCGAAACATAAAGAACAACTGTCAGACTTACCGTTAGGTCAAACACTTGTCAATTTTACCGCTAATAGCGCTAGTAGTACATTGGCGTGTTTACAAAGATAGTTAAATGTCTGAAATAACTATGAACACGTGAAGTTTTTATCAGTAAGAATGATTTATTATCTTCACTAGAGACTAGCTGTCCGTTCACAGCTACGTCGCGTTTTGTGAGATTTTTTCCATGGAAATAAGATTTAATCAGTGTGCCTTTTATCCAAATCTGTTTAGTTATTGCGTGATTGAGTAACAACTATCCAATTTAATTACATTTATAATGTAAGGCGGATGAATCATAAAGAATCTTATTTTACCAAACAGATCTAATCACTTTTCTACCAAAGCGGTACCTAATAAAGAAGCCTAGAACGATTCCATTCTGATTTTAAACGTAACTTATAGGCTTTTATTTTAATTTCCCGCCCTTCTTGCTTCCCCCGCCCTCCGCACAGTGGTTCGAGAGAAGGGGGGGAGGAGGAATAACTCATTATCTCTCAGATTACTCCAGTGATGAATATTTTAGCTTCCGCTCACTTAATACATTCTAATACTGTTCTAATTACTGAAACTTGACTCATCTATCTTGTTTATTAACTTAGTGAAAAGAAAATTAGGATAGGACTACAAATAATTATAAAGTAAAAAATATTTTTTACGAACTAAAAAGTATAAAATATTTTTTATTGAGATTTTTATTGGTGTAGTACTCCTGTAGGACTTAAAACGAAAAACGTGGGGTGCATGGAGTAGATTTTGAAGCATAGCCGTGTTTCTCAAAAAACTATAGATTAGCCCTTTTATAAAAAAAAATATAAACATCTTATAGGCGAGCGTGGTCCATCTTTTACCTTAAAATGCATTTCCGTGTTGTTAAAAAAATATTTTTTACTTTATAATAAAATTATTTTGTGCTTTCATAGTCCAGCGTATTTAAATGTTGCAAGATGCCCTGAACATCATGTAGGACTAAATTGCTAAGACTAAAAATCCCAAGCATGCCAAGATTATGTTGTTACGATGATATTACCTTCCAGCTTCACCATGAGACCCTGGAAATCACGTATGACTAAAGATCTTGACAAGACAAATCCAATGAGTCCAAACACGACGAGGTTGTGTTGTGCATTTTAGAAGTTCCTATGGCCACCTTCCGGCTCCATCATCAGACCAGCTCCATGGTATCATAATATTGCATTGTCACCGAGGTTACATCAGTGTACTAAATTTCAGCACAATCGAATGACAGCACGTGCTTCAAAAATGAGTTGCAAGATTCGGACCGAACAAACCCACAAACAAACAAACAGACAGACAGACAAGAAAGCGAGTTAATAAAAACGTGTTAAAATACAGGAGATTTTTTTTCCTTATTAGTATTTTATTTTGAAAGTTAGGAAAATATTTGCATGTCTTACGTACTTTTATCGTGTTTGACTAGAAATTTATTTAAAAAATATATATTTACCTATTTTTATTGCTCGTATAATGAAAATAGTAGATAGAATTAAGGACTACAATATAATTTCCCAAATTAAGGCGAGGCTCTATCCTAAATTAGCAACTCAACGTGCTTTAGTTGAAAGTTCAACCGACGTACTACTGAAATAACGTTCATATTAGCGTGCGATGCTTCACGGAGGTTACGTCCGACACTGCGCAGGAATCGTGCGAAAAACTCGTTTTTCTTGAACTATTTTCTCTTTTTTGTGAAAAATGTAGAACGAATTAAAAAACTAGCTGGTTTCGCCGTTTAGGTATTAATATGGCCACCCAAAAAATACAAAAAAATGTTATTGTCGCTGAAAATATTGAGAAAACAGATTTGCAAATTTTGAATTTGGGCTGATATTTATTTTTGCTTTATTGCTTGATTATATGTAAAATCTACTTGGTTACGTCGCTAAATGATAAACTCTTCTGTTGGTTGTAATTTTCTTGATTTGGTACATATTCCGAGACGTGAGATACGCTAGTTAAAAAGGGGCCCAAGAAAGATTTTTCAAATAGGGCCTCGCCTTAAGCGCTAATAACGCTGACACAACGCGCTGACATTTATTTTTATTATTGAAATGTATAAAAAATATACTTTAGATAATAATAATAATATTATCTTTTATCTAGTCACCTTATCAAAAATAAGGTTGCTATTTTGACATCCACTCTCCGAAAAGTCCGGTCCGAACACGTCAACTTTGCGACACGAAAAATATTTTTCACCTCTCCACCTCGGAGAATTGGCTTTTAATGCCCGAAAATAGGGCCGAAAATCGCTTATTCATTTCTAGACATGCAAACCATTCTCATGTCTAGAGAGGAAAATTAGTTTGAATTTCGAACACAGGAAAAAAGTTTTCATATATCCGCGCGTAAAATAATTGACGTGAGCCATTTTTATTTATTGGGTGTGTTCCGAATCAAACTGTCAGCGCCGTCAGCAGCGATCAGAAAACCAAAAGAATGTATAAGTTTCGCCTCAAACCGATTTAAGCGCGTCTCGGAACGCAGGGATAGGTTTTCATACAATTTTGGAACGCATCCTAAAAAATTATAGCCTAAAAGTTTGTTTATTGTTTTGGTTGTTTATTTTTATCTTAATAACTAAAATTTTAAAAGTATTATGATGAAATACAGAAATTAAATCTCAACTTATAGAATTATATCGAAAATAAGAGAACTCTTGTAAATTTTTAAGTACCAATATTTACGTAGGTAAGTAAATAGTTAATGATTTCCTTGCCGGAACAGGTGAAAAATAATGCTTGATAGGAATCTAATTCTCACCTCGAACCTTAGAATCCCTCGCGAGCTTCAGGAATCTATTTCTAGAAACACTCGCTTCGCTCGTGCTTCTATTATAGACTCCTTCGCATGCTCTGGATTCAATATCAATTCTCTGAGGAAAAATCAACATTCCTCTCTTACCTAACAAATAACTATTCTTTAGCCTATGTATGTTGCCTTGCCCAACTGCTGAACAAAAGCACGCAAAGGCCTTGTTTTTTTCCACTCTTTTCTGTTGAGAGCATCACTAACCCAGGTTTTGGAAAAACCGCTCAGCTCGTCCTGCTACAAGCAGATCAATTATTAAAACTCAAATAAACTTATATATTTATGAGCTATGTAATAATATCTGTGTCATTACTGAATTTGTGATGTTTGTGTAAAACGTGAAATAATTTACAAATGGGTGTATTGTTTGCGTATCAAACGAGTTCTAGGTAATATTTTCATCCATAATTATGGGTTACATAATTAATGGCTATTCCGTTTATTAATATCAGTTTCAATTGGCATACGAGTATCATTGACGTTATGTGTAGTGTAATAATTTGTTGAAGTAAACATTAACGTTTTGTTTGCTTTTTTAACGGGTACATATTATCATGAGGCATAAATTTTAAATTCATAAGTTAACAACCAATAATTTGCCGAAGTTTTTTTTAAGTGCGATTGGTGATGGATGTTGTTTTCTTTTGTTATTGAATTTAAATTCTTCTTCATCGAGCAGTTTGTAAAGTCAACAAACGATAGTGTTAGTATCGCATAGAGCCGCTACTTACCAAAAACCAACAGTGACAAATAAGAAATGAAAACCTGTTTGTCACACTGTGCGATAGATAACTGACTACGAGTCGGCAAGGCATGGCTCGTGTATCGAGAACTTTCGTAGGCAGCAGCCAAAAATCATCTTTCTTTTTTGACAATCAATCGATTCAGCCTGTTGACATATTTTGTTTCTCATAGTGTCCACACTGTGAGATTGAAACACAGGAAACATCTAGTGCCATAACAAAAAAAAAAAACACAGGAAACTCCGTAATGTATGTCGAACGCTCGATCACTCAACCACAGGGGCTATTAAAAGTAAAACAATTATTAGTAATGTTTATTTTTTATACAATCAGCATCTTACAAAGAGTGATGGACGATGACAAATGGTGAAATATTATCATCCGCCACTCTAACGACTTCTGCTTCCGAAAAAAAAATGCGTGAGCTAAAATGATGGATGGGAAGCCTTCCATTTAGAAACTGAGATGTAAGATTTATTTTTACACAAAACGTTCCAGCGGTTTGAGTGTATAAATAAATAAATAAATAGAATATAAATAGAAAACCACATTTGTCGATGGCCAGTGCATCGAGCATACTCTTTGTATGTGATTACCTACTAACACACCCCCTTATTCACATACCCCTTGACCAAACTCAAAAAACCCAAGTTTAAACCAAGTTCCAAAACCCTCCAAACTTCTAACTCCCTACAGACCTACAGACAAACATAAACACATTATAACTATCACAAAAACATTAACCTACAAAACCACAACAAAACACTGCAGAAATCAAAAATAATTACAGCGGAGTCGAAAAGTTCTAAATGAAAAATGATCAATTTTGTAAGTAAGTAAGTAAGTAAATAAGTAAAAACACTAACACAGTAGACAGTAACACATCCAATATCTCCATGTTCTATTATATCACCAGCCATTTGGCATCCTACGTGGTCGAGCCAGAGTCCAGTGCGGGTTAGTCGACCGTCGACCATATACACCACACCTGTCTCAGATCCCCCTCCTGTCCTGTCATAACCCCTGTCCTGTCTGTACCTGTCTTAAATTTCCTTCATTATTATTATAATTCATCAACAGCTCACACATCCCCACCGAAAGGCACCCTGAATTAGACTCAGTCTTAGCTTAGCAACTCAAACTTCAACCGACGACGACGCGTTAATAAAAAATAATTTTAACAAAAAAATAGAAACCTCCTTCAAATTGCCTTATATGGTTATCTCCACTAAAAAGTAACAAATAAAATAACATTCCAGATGGAACATGAAAAAAAATATTGCCAATATCCTCAATTAAATAGATAGGTAGTGTATTAAGTAAATATTTAGAATTTTGTACTTCCTTTTGGAGTCGGTGCCAGCCAAAAATTGAAGATGACGAAACTACGAGTATTAAATTATTTATCGAATGAAACCTACCCGGACTTTCTTGGTAGTCGCTCCTGTCGTTACCCCTGCGTTTGGTCGGGTGCGGCATTGCATCCCGCGCAGCACAACAAAACATTTATATCATAAGCGCCCACTACACTCTCGTCCGAAGTTCTTCGACGAAGTCTCACGAAGTGTCAAATTGGCGTAAAAGTGAAGCCTGAAGTTGCACGAAGTGCCTCTCTATACTCTCGTCCTCGGCTTACTTCGATCAACTTCGCGAGTAGTGTAGTGGACGCTATAGACTATCAAAGAATTTTAGTGATAGTCATATAGAAATATGTACTGACTTAACGACGACGACGACTTAAAACAGTTGCCCACGACTAATCGACGATTTTTTGACTGGCACCGACTCCAAAAGGAAGTACAAAATTCTAAATATTTACTTAACACACTACCTATCAGTGTTTTATTTAATATATTTTATGTAAGTAATTAATCCTAACTGCGACACATTTTCTATTATTTTTCTTCATTAGCCAAAGCTAGGTTTTGTTATTTAATAGTTTCAGTACAAAGATATTATATTTTTGGTATTTGCTTAGTTTAGACTGCGTCTTTCGAGCTTTGCAACCGCGTTTAGTTGTTTATATAATAGTTTCTAAAATAACTTAAGTTAAACTGGGTAAAGAGGCTACGAAGTAAGAGGTCATTTGGTAGTCCAGCTGGCCACTAAACTGACAATGCTAAGAGAAAAGAATAGCTTCGCGATCCTAACGAAATAGGTATTTAGGAAAACATTTGCTATCCCTCGTGCGCTCATACCCCCAGGAGAGAGAGAGCGAGAGCGTTGCAGCTCGCCGACAATAGATACTTTTCTTGATGAAATTCCCACTACGGGAGAAAACGGTTTCCAATGACTAAATTTCAACAAATCTATTGGACACAGTTTTAATAAAAAAAATTACGTTACTTGAGGTGCCTATATAAGTTTGAATCTATTGCGAATTTTGAAAAAAGCAAAAACTATAAACCTAGTCATTAATTGTGTCAATAACATACTAAAAAATCATGGAGATTGGAAAATATATATAGAAGTGGAAAAACGTTTTCTCTTTTTGTATGGACGAGCACGATTCTTCCCTTAAGCTTACAGTTTACCCCGATACTTGGGCTATTCGTAAGGAGTTTCAGGTTTGAGATGGTATCTTGAAAGTCTATCGTTAGTTGATTACAGATAGTGAACGTAGGCTGGCTTCTTCTTTTTCTTCATATTGTGGATTGTAAGGTCGACAACCAACCTCACACACCCAGTTACACAATTAATATAGTACTGGTCCCTTGTCAAAACCCACTGACTTAGCTCGAGTAACGACGCCTTTTGTAGATATTAGAGCCGAGACACACGGCTTAACGTGCCTTCCGAAACACGGAATAATCTTTCTTTTCAGACAATCGGGTGATTCAGGCAGCAATGTCCCAACTAAACTGGAGAAAGTCTCATAAGGACATTTTCGTTTAAGAGTGTCTTCACCGGGATTCGAACCCGAAACCTCCGTAAAAAGATTAAAACACTCGACCACTCGGTCATAGAAGCTAAATTATTTGTGATTTCCAATACAATATTCGAAGATTGCAGGTTCTTGTCCTGTCACGGTCGCCAATAATGTGATAAAATCGAATAAATGGTACAAGGGAAACGTAGATTTTCAGCAAACTGACAAAACAAATTTATTTCGTTGCCTAGCAACATTCCACTACAAACGGTATCGCGCGCGATGCATGTTGCTATCACTGGTTGAGGATTTTCCGCTTTTATCTCTTATTCCATCATCAGATTTTAACAAAATTGGTATGGATCTATCCCTAAAGCACGTTCTATCGTATGAAAAAAGAATCATCAAAATCGGTTGAAAACTGACTGAGATATGACTAAAAGAATAGGCGAATAACGACGCGAATGCTACATTCCGTTGAGGAATTTCCAAGTTTTACCTCATGTTCCACCATCAGATCTTGACGAAATTAATATGGGACCATCTCGAGAGTAAATCCTATCGAATGAAAAAAGAATTATTAAAATCAGTTAACAATTGGCGGAGATATCTAATAACATACTTATGTATAAAATACAGAAAAAAAAAAATACAGACGAATTGAGAACCTCCTCCTTTTTTGAAGTCGGTTAAAAATAACGTTCTGCGCGGGAATCGTGCAAACAATTGCATTTTTTTTTTCGTTATGGCACTAGTTTGTTTTTGTGCCAGTGTCAAGTAATCTTGAACTCTTTTATACCAGAAAACAACAAAGTTAATAAAAAATGTAATTGATTTGCAAATCTAAGTCAATAACAGGCAAGTTACATTCACGAAAGATTTGATAGGATTTTCATGAAAAATATCAAGTAAAATAAAAATATTTCAAATTATACATTATTATTAGACTCGTTAAATTTATGCTAGTTTACAAAAGAATCGAAGACAAAGTTTTTTTTAACTTTAAATAGACATTGTATATTAAAAATTCCAAGTCCAAGCTTTAGTAAAATTATTTAAACTCATAATTTGTTTGTTTGTTTTTTTTTTATGAAAATTCATAGATATAAAAACTATATAAAAGTGGCATGTGAACTATAGTCTGCAATTTTCAGCACTGTATAATTCAGTAAGCTGTTCCTGAAATTTGCTTTAAAATCTGATAATATTAACTGTTTACGTACTGTTTACGTTCGTAGATTCAGCGTATCTGACAGCACTGCATATTCCGTTTGATAACTGCCGATCGAATTTATAGAGCTGAACATTAGCCCTCGTTAACCAATTACATTTATTCAATTAGGATTACCTAGTTGGTTTGATTTTAATTTATGGCTAGCAAATTCGTGAAACGTTGTTTTGATACTTAATTTTACACCGTAATTGACAATTTCTTTTTTAAAGCAAACGCAACAAAAAATGCTTACCTATTTACTTGGAGCTGCTTGTAGAAAAAAATAGAACACTATTAAACTATCCTCATTTATAATTTCACACATTTTAAATTAAAGAATCACGTATTTTCTTCTACATGCCTCACCGCGCCACCTTATGATGGCTCTAGTAACTAGCTTTTTGTCATTAGTCATAAAGTTTAAAATACGACTAGATCATAGAACTGCTTATTAAAAAAATACTATATTCTACTGTTACTGGTATCGTATTTATTTATTTATTTAACTTTATTTAAATTTGTTCGAATTTAAACAATGAAATAATAAAAAATCCACCTCTTACCACAGAATATACTGCTACATCTATGCTAAGGCACACTTTAGTTTAAAATCTACCTCCTACCAGAGAATATACTGCTACATCTGTGCTAAGGCACACTTTAGTTTAAAATCCACCTCCTACCACAGAATATACTGCTACATCTGTGCTAAGGCACACTCTAGTTTCAAATCCACCTCCTACTACAGAATATACTGCTACATCTGTGCTAAGGCACACTTTAGTTTAAAATCCACCTCCTACCACAGAATATACTGCTACATCTGTGCTAAGGCACACTCTAGTTTCAAATCCACCTCCTACTACAGAATATACTGCTACATCTGTGCTAAGGCACACTTTAGTTTCAAATCCACCTCCTACTACAGAATATACTGCTACATCTGTGCTAAGGCACACTTTAGTTTAAAATCCACCTCCTACCACAGAATATACTGCTACATCTGAGCTAAGGCACACTTTAGTTTAAAATCCACCTCCTACCACAGAATATACTGCTACATCTGTGCTAAGGCACACTTTAGTTTCAAATCCACCTCCTACTACAGAATATACTGCTACATCTGTGCTAAGGCACACTCTAGTTTCAAATCCACCTCCTACTACAGAATATACTGCTACATCTGTGCTAAGGCACACTTTAGTTTAAAATCTACCTCCTACCAGAGAATATACTGCTACATCTGTGCTAAGGCACACTTTAGTTTAAAATCCACCTCCTACCACAGAATATACTGCTACATCTGTGCTAAGGCACACTCTAGTTTCAAATCCACCTCCTACTACAGAATATACTGCTACATCTGAGCTAAGGCACACTTTAGTTTAAAATCCACCTCCTACCACAGAATATACTGCTACATCTGTGCTAAGGCACACTTTAGTTTCAAATCCACCTCCTACTACAGAATATACTGCTACATCTGTGCTAAGGCACACTTTAGTTTAAAATCCACCTCCTACCACAGAATATACTGCTACATCTGAGCTAAGGCACACTTTAGTTTAAAATCCACCTCCTACCACAGAATATACTGCTACATCTGTGCTAAGGCACACTTTAGTTCAATTTTCCTCAAACCATTTTTGCGGCTGTGCTGTCAATTAGCCCATATCAACTTAGATACCATGTGGTAGGTACTACAGTTTCATCATTAAGTATTAAACCTTCTTGCCAATAAAAATAAAACGTAAAATAGCAGGCTTCGTGCCTCTCTGTCAAAGTGAAGTGGGTTTACCTCATCCGTCGTCAATCGAAGCACTGTCACACACCCTCACGGAGGGACAGGTAATGATCGCACTGGGCTTCGGCCTCACTTTGTATTCAATCTTTACCTTGTATGTGTATCTCTTAGACTTTCAACTCTCACACATCGCCATTGGCATAGAATATCAGCTATTTAACGTTATCTCTTTCAGACCACGGAGATTCCGTGGACCAGACTATTAAATGTTTGAGTTTTGCTTTTTTAATATAAGTAGCAAGTAAGTAGCAAGGACGTTTAAACAAGTAGTTCCTGGTTGGCACAAGTGTACGCACACTTACAGAGGAATAGGGGATTGGACTGTTCACCATATTTTATGAATTATTTTTAAAATATAGATTAGTAGCAGACGACTGGCGGAGAAAATAACAGAATCGGTTGAAAAACGAATTTACAGTGATTTTTTAAAGTTTCAATATGTCTGTCTCTTTCAAAAACGATTTTATGTATGGAGATTACATGGCGTTACTAACAAATGACGTCACAAGAGGGTATGTGCCTCTCTGTCTAATCTTGAATTTCAAACCTAACTCGGTCAATTTTAATATAGAGCAAAAATTATTTTAGTGTTCGATAGCAGAAAGTAAGAAGTTTGGATTTATAATATAAATAAAAAGTAGTCCGATCCCCTATTGCCGGAAGAAACTCCACAGGACTCGTATATTCTGAACTTATATTTTTTATACAAAAATGTTGTTTACAATAATCAATAATTATTTTTTAATGTCGTTATAGCAGCGTAGAGTCCCACAAATGAAGTAGTACTAACCTTAGCTGCTAGTCTATAGTGGTAATTTACTATTTGATTCTTATTTCTAGTTGGACACATTAAGCTTATAGATATTATTCCTTAATATAATTTTTAGGCAGTCGGGTGAAAACTTATCAAATACGATAGCTGCAACACCAGAGCATTTAATGACAGCGTTACGAGTGCCAGAAGTGAAGAGGCGATGGTGGTTACAAATCCATTAGCATGATAAACGCAGTCTCGCCTTGTTACGTATACGAATTGAAACTAGGCCTGTTTGCACTAAAGATCAACCCTGCTCTTGATCATTTAATATTAATTCATATTCGTTTGTTCATTCTTCTTTCTTATTTAATTAGTTATTGATTTAGTTATTACATTAAGGTCTTAAGCTAATAATAAATATAATTTAATAAATAAAATAATAAATATAATTTTAAAAACAAGCGGAGTACTCTTTAATAATCGTGCAGGTGTTTTAAAAACAAATGTATTAGATTTAGTTCAGATTACTCATAGACCGTAAAGAAGCAGTTCTAAATAGAAGCTTGTCCGTTACCATATAATAGATGTTTTCCAATATACAGGAGGGGGTAAGCAATACAGTAAATTAGACGTGTCTTTAAATTTTTCTGTACAAAATGAGCACACATCATAGAAATAGGGGTTGACTTAACTGCTGCTTCTCAATCGTCATTCTAACATTTAAAATTTTATACTACCCAAACTGAAAAACTGGAAATATTTAAAGTACTTTATAGATTTTTTTAACAGACATCATGACCTTCCTTGATATTAAAAAATGGCGGCGTTCTTTTCGACACCATTAAAATATTGATGCTATTTTAATTTAAGTCTTAAATTCAACCGGAATCAGCGTCACCGGCCCGAGAAGAAGATGAATTTTAATGTGTCGGTACTCGGTACGCATTCGTTCCTAATGGTTTCTTGTAAAGTCCTCGAGACGAGATGCAAACACATACGAGCAGACTGAGTGTACTCTGCACACTAATTGCTTGCTAGTTTCTTGTAAAAGGAGGAATGATGAATACGACGAACTGCAATTTAAGCACGAATTGTGGGCTCCGTAGCCTAGTAGGTATTATATCTGCCCACGAAGCACAAGGTTGCGGGTTTGAATCCCGCTCAGGGCAAACATTTGTGTGAAGAGCACTTGTTTGCCTTGTGTCCGGATATTGTTTATCTATATAAGTATGTATGTATCTATTTATGTAGGTAATGTATATCAGCTGTCTGGTACCCATAGTACAAGCTCTGCTTAGTTTTGGATCAGATGGCCGCGTGTGAAGATGTCCCCACATATTAATTTTATTTATTTTATTTTAAGTATATTTAAGACCCTCAGGCACGTCACTACAAACAAACGAGAATGCGTAACGTAACTCCTTTAACCAAACCACCATCTGAATTATATCAAGTTTGCAGCGATCTTTCAGTCAGGAAAGTAATTATATGATTTTCTGCAAGTGGCGCTAAAACGTCATCGCACTACCCAATTTGATCCCACATTATATTGGTAGCAACGAATTATGTAGGTCGTTACTCGGTAGACGGAGGGCTAACATTATGTAGTTCGTTACTCGGTAGACGGAGGGCTAACATTATGTGAACTACATAATGTTAGCCCTCGGTACTCGGTAGACGGAGGGCTAACATTATGTGAACTACATAATGTTAGCCCTCGGTACTCGGTAGACGGAGGGCTAACATTATGTAGTTCGTTACTCGGTAGACGGAGGGCTAACATTATGTGAACTACATAATGTTAGCCCTCGGTACTCGGTAGACGGAGGGCTAACATTATGTAGTTCGTTACTCGGTAGACGGAGGGCTAACATTATGTAGTTCGTTACTCGGTAGACGGAGGGCTAACATTATTTAACAACCCGGTACGAGTATATGAACTTCTTTATAAAAATATAATTAAAAATCTTTACATTCATAATTTAAATTATAATAACTGTATAAAAGCACTCTAAAAACTCTAAACTACACAGAGGATACATTACAACGTCTCACCTAGTAAGGCACACATATTACACAGGAAAAGCGCTGGACTCGGTGTGTAGAGGGACTCGGAGACTATGTAGAAAAATAAATTATTAAGTTATCAATAGTCATTATATTCTATTTCATTCTCACTACTTTATGATCCCTCCTCGTATTATATCGCGCCCAGTTTGAGTATTCTTACTATTCACATTTATCTTTAAATATCAACACTAAAACACTCATTTTTTTATAATTTATTATCCATTATTAATAACATAATAGCTTTTGTCTATCCTTAACCTACTCTAATCTCTTTCGCTTTTATCTGTAGGGGGATGGACGGAGTCGCACGCAGTGCGCGTTTTACATAAATAATTAGGTACAGTCAACAGCACATCAATGCACATCGCTCCCAAATCGTGCTACATAAGAGCGCTCTCAGGTCACCATGTTACGGTTGATGAGCTGCTGTGTGTACTTTAATTTATATATATATATATTACATCTGTTGGACTTGCTTATTCTCTAAAATATATTTTTTCGCCGACACGCTCGAAAATGGGATCATTACTGCCAAAAAACAGTACGCAAAGTGACTCATTTTTGGACGAAACATTGCCCCATACAAAACAGCGGCCAGGAATGTGCCCTCAAACGGCCTTGGCCGGCAAAGTAACTTTCGTCTAGAAATTTCAATGTTTTTGAGTCTTTTTACAGCATACTCTTATGTTCTAAATTCAAATTTTATATGAATCGTACACGAATCGTAGTGATTTGAGTTGGCTGTATGCTCTGCATGACATTGGCACAGAACAAAAAAAGAAAAGTGCGCAACATATTGCGGTTTGTAATTTTCATCTCTTAATTTTATCGTACTCTTTTGTTAATTATTTTTCATGATGGAGTTAACTAATCATTGAATTAAGGAAATATTACGACAATGGATGGTTCAAGTAGTCGAAGTAGAGGTTAAAGTGATAAAGGTTAGAACTTATAAGTTTAGTACGATACGAGTACACATCCAAATCCAAGGTTCATAAGAAGTATCTTTTTTTTGTTTTATAATTTCCTCACGTATTTCAGAGAAAAGCACTATACAGGCCTCGGCCGCAATAACTCTTGCTGGACTCGTACACAATAAAAGTCCACGCCTGCGGCTCGGACTTTAAACGTGTCCTAGTCCAACAATAACAAATTTTGCGGCCGCGGCAGTAATGTACTATTTCAGTATAGTGTTACAATGCTTAGTATTCTTACATGTATATAATTTCTCAATAAAACAACATTCAATGTAAAACAATTAATTAAAACAATAAAATAATTAAAAAAATATTAACTTGGCGCCAACTACAAAACGACAGTATGTTTCTTTTTTATAAGCATAATTACGGAGAAAAGGCTTTGGCGGACATTCAGCCTCTACGAATATTATTTGTAAAAGCGAGATAATTTTATTTTTTATAATTAAAATATTACTGGCTGATATTATTTTTGATACAATTTGTTGAAACGTAAACATATAAAATACTTTTTTCTTAAAATAATTTAAAATAATAAATTCTGAAGACCGTAGGAATTAAAAATAAATTGTAATAAAATCGCACTAGTACGGTAAAACGCATTTACCGCACAGTTAACTGCCTTCGTAAGTTCCATTTTCGAGCAATTTGTATTATTTTTATTAAATTATTTTCCACATTGTTCGGAATCCTCATGATCATTCCACCATTTTTTTAAATCAGTGTAAATGCTAGTTGTTTCAACCATACGTCTATTATTTAAAGTCTCACATAAGTTACATACATTCTGTGTCATTGCATCTTCGTATGAGTAATATTTCTTCCATTTAAAGTACTGCTCATACAATTTAGGTGATCGTATCAGAGTAACCATCACTTTAGCTAACTTTTCAGGAGAATAATTTTGCCCATTCAAATAAGATTTTGGTGGGAGAAACCTGAAAGAAAGAAAGAAAATAATTTATTCATCACACAATGGAAAAAAAGTACACACAAATAATGATGAGAAAAGTTTACATCGTGCAATGAAAAGTACTGAAATACGTTTAAATATTAATGTGTCGGCAATATTAGAAGTTTTTAGGTTCTGGAAAGAAAACTGTCTTGTCTGGCAAGAGAAAAGAACAAACATGCAGAGCTAACAGCCAACTTCCAGTAAGAATCAAAAGTGTAAGAAAAACGAGTTTACGTATAAAATAATAATAAAGGCTATGCTCGGACTTTCATACACTTGAGACCTTTTAATGAAGAGTATCGATTTTTAATGGTAAGCACCCCTAAATGGTGTTTATCTTCTGGATGTTTGATAGTTTCCGACTTAAGATTAAAATAAATATCTCACAAACTACCCACACGATTTTTCTGAAATTCTTAGTCAATCCTACTAATATTATAAATGCAAAAGTTCGGATGTTTGTTGCGGAATCACGCTTGAACCACTGGACAAATCGGAATGAAACTTGGCACACATATAGGTTAGGTTACATAGACATAGACTACTTTTTACTGAGGGACAACACTCCATTCCTACGGGAAAACTCATTAAACGCGGGTGAAACCGCGGCGCGGGTGGAAAGCTAGTGTTCTATAAATTAAGACTCACCTTTACAAAAAATATGAATACTATGTTACTTGTTTAAAAATAAATAAATAGAGGAATTGAAAAGTTAAAAAAAAACGTGTAAGCGACACCTACAGTATTTGTTCATAAAGTAGGTGATATTTTCAGTCCAGTACTTGCATAAGTTTCAACTTTTTGCGCTTGGTACTTCATACCTAAAATCTAAGAACATCGAGATCGAAACATCATCATTACATAGTTTTCTTTTTTAAAATAATGTCCTCACCGAGAATAATCAGCACCTCCGTAGACAATCGGAACAACATTATGTTGCAATGCATACAGCAATTTCTCAGTGACATAGTCTTCGGCAAAGGAGTTCTCAAATGACAAGTAAAAATAATAATGCTTTTCAAGCATTACCTCGCATACATGGTTTTTACTCTTGGGACACGATAAGTTTCCGCAATATCCATAAATATCTAGTTTTAAACGAAAGCGTTTTAACGCATTCTGAAGTTTTTTAACGAATTGTTCGCGTTTACTTCTCGTTTCACAATGTGAGACGAACCAAGCGGCTACTTTACTCTTCTCCTGCAATGTCCTCTTCAATGAATTACTATTGACTTCTTCCATTGTTTCTACCCACTTCATATTTTGTTTGGGGCCTGCTATTGTTCCATTTTTATGTCGTATCAATATGTATATGAATGGAATATCTGATTCAAGCTTATAGGTACCTGTCCAGTTGAAAACATTGTTGAACAGATCATGACATATTGGATTATTGACTGAAGACTCCATGTTAAACCAAATGTATTTTTGGTGCAGCGATCGAGATTTCGGAAGTTCCTCCTTGTTAAATTTTAGCATATTACGACCATTGAAAGCAATTGCATCAAATTTTGTGACGTCACCACCAAAAAAAAATCTGTCCGATGTGACGTAGCAGTTGATCTTTGAACATTTATTAGCGATGAACTGTTGTTGACCTTTACCCATGTAATAAAATGGAGCAAAATCATCTCGTGTCCATAGAAGGATGTATTTTATGCCGTAATTATATTCAATTTTATTTATTTTAGGTAAAAACGTGTGATACATACAGAAAATTATGAAAATGGTTAGTATTTGTATCTGCAATGTAATTAATACACATTGCAGACTTTTTAGAATCATCATGGTTTAATTCTAGTGTTTTTTACATTCGTCCATCAGCAGGTTGTGAAGCTAACCGGAAATAGATTCAACCATAAAGAAGCGATGTTTTTAATTTCTGCCCTCCACAAGCACACGCAATCTTCTGTTTATCTTGCATTCACATTTTTTAAATAAACTCTTACAAGTGAAATAATCGTCTGTACATATAAGTATGTAACGTTTTTCAATCTTAAAAATATCTAGAATGAAAGAAAATTCGATGAAGCGCACCCAGTAAAACGAAACTAATTAATCTTATCGTAGTTACCTATGCAATAACATTAAAATTGTTAATTGTCAAATTAATATCTTGAGTTCACATTTCGTAACGTAAGTAGTAAAATAGTTTTAAATCTTTCTTCTAGTTTATGACAACATCCACATGTAGGATTAAAAGGCCGGTATGGTAGGCTAGGTAGAAGCGCGTATTGTCGTGTGGTGCCGGTGGGGAAAAAAAGGGCGAGCCCACGATGCAAACAGTTTTATACAAGCGTGATGACGTCACGAGAATCTCGTGGTAGCGCCATCTATAATCAGTATGGTGTACAACGTAGCGATCTATCAATGTAAAGCTGAAGGTGCGTCATGCATAGGAAAGATAGAACGACTTTATGAGTATAGATGTCGCTATTACAAATTTATTAACACCACAAGTAAATAAATTTTTATCCTAATATCACGGTTATAATTTATTTTTTTCGTTGATTAGTATGGGTTTTCGAAGGTGACAGCAAACCAACAAAATTGAGGCAGGCGAGAAACGTAGGCAAAAAAAATATTGTGTTTTTTTTCCCGGTCGGGCCCTGTCTGCACGGTCCCACTTGAAGAACAAAAGACAAATTAATGCTAAGACACCCTTCTAGAAACCCCTAGGGTTTATACGAAGAGCGAATGATATGCATACGCTCACTGCTAATTTCTATTTCGTGCAACTGGAAGAAATAATTTATAGTATCAAACTACGTCAGCTGTTGGCCAGATTTGACAGATTTGAAGCAATTTCAGTATTATAGTAATTAATTGTAAGGTCAGCCAAGAAAGTGGTTTACCATTTTTCATTCAATTTCCTTAATTTTAATTTAAGTAAATTATTTCTTTCATTTGGATTATGGTATAATCACTCGTATAATCACTATAAATATATTTTTCATGCAGAGTAATAATTTTCTTACACCTTTTTACACCTCTTGATATTAATAAACATATCAGTATGTAGTTCAACGGGTATGCTATTTAAAATATCCGACAGTATGTGCTCCCAAGTCCTCGCGCCATAAGCATTATTAGTTTTTGGTAGTTTATAAGTAGGCAAGTAATCAATGTTGCGTAACCGACTGTGTCTGGTAGTTTTAGTCAGAAAACTAATTTTATGAAAATTATCCATTACCAATGATATTTTTACCTTATCAAAGACCGACAATACCTTACAATATTTAAATAAACCGGTTTCATCATCCTTATATTTATTTCGTATATATTTCGGTACAATATTCTTAAGTATTTGCAATTTATACAAATTGAAAAATACACATTAAATAAAAAATACACATACATACACATGCATTAAATATACATTTTATCTAGGTATGTCTTATAGGTACGACCATAACTGCTTAGCCCGTAGCTTATTATGGAGTCCGCCAGTGCAAGATACAGCATTCTTAGCGTATGAAAGGGTAGTTTTTATTTTAAAATTGATAGTCTAGCATTTATAGATCTAAGTAAAAGCTAAAAGTTTTATTTAAAAGCTTTTCTATGTTTGGTCCCCAGTTAAAATGCTTGTCAGTAACAAGGCCTAAGTAGGTTGTTGGTCTACGACTTGCAGGTTTGCACACCCACATCTAGAGGGCTGACGATGTAAGCACTGGTGATAGTGCGCAGTGATTCTGGGAACTTGCATTGTTTTTATGTATGGTGAATGTAAATGGATTATTTTTGTTTTTTTTTGAATTAATGGCCAGGCCTACATCGTGAGCCCACTTATATAGATTATCTAGGTCACATTGCATTGATGTTTGTGCTTTAACTATAATATCTTTGTCGTGGGTAACTAGGCACATATCGTCCGCAAACTGGTATACCGAGCACTCCGTAAAAATGTTACACATGTCGTTTACCTAAAGCAGGTACTCTGTTGGTCCAATAATTGAGCCCTGTGCTGTACCTTGTACGGTTGGTATCTTGTCACTTTGAGAGTTTCCTAATCGTACAACCGTATAACGGTTTTTATGGTAGTTTTGGAACCACTTTAGCAGGGGACCCTGTATACCATTCTGTTCTAGTGACCTAAATAAAGTATTGTATCTTAAGGTGTCAAACGCTTTACTGAAATCTATAAGAGTAACAAGTACATGTTCGCGAGCGTTTAGGTACCCATTGACCTCATCAGTAAAGGTGGATAATTGAGGGGCACTGCGGCCTTTTAGGAATCCATACTGCTTATTGTTAATAATACTGTTATTTCTTAAAAAAATATTTATTTCATTTCCAAAGTATCTCTCAATAATTTTGTCTATGCTAGGCAAAATAGTAATCGGCCTGTAGTTGTTGATCTGACTGTACGAACCACGGAGACAAATTACAAAGAGGAGCTGCCCTAAGACGTTTTCTATATGATAGCGGGGGTCGCCATTGGGAGCGGGTGCGGGGAGATGAAGTTCTGCTAACCATCTAGCGGTCAATAACAAAACTAGCTTTGCAGCTAGACACTAATGAACCGTACTTAATTTCGCTATTACACACAAGATGGTTCTGTTCGTTAGTTCGTTACGCTGTATAATGTTGCCAGGCAAGTGAAAAAAACAAAAAATTCGGTCCATTTTTTTTTAAATTGATCTCTGTCTTCTTTTTTGTATTATGTAGTAATTTAAAGCTAAAATTAAACCCATTTTATGTTCTAAGGCCTATTATACGATAAATGATTACTTAGATGATAAAAACGTCTGGTCAACTGTTGTTCCAAATCAGCGGAGTAGATTGTAATTATGACTCATGTATGATTCTTTATATATTTAAAAGAAAAGTACAAAAGATACAATTCCTGTGGAGTTTCTTCTGGCCGTTCTTCTCCACAGAGGGCGTACACTGGTAGTGAACGTGCCATCCATGATAGCTTTGACGTCGAAAAATGATTTGAAAAATCTTAATTCGAATAAAAAATTTTGACTTTTGACTATTATATAAAAAGATAATGTTCAATTTTGACACGGGATTTCACGTAAGTCCTTTATCATCATCACTTACTTACTACCAAGTATAAGGAAACATCCTTGCCCAAAATGTGATATTTTGATGTCATGTATTCAATTATAAATATTGAGTAAGTTCATCAATATTATCTGCATTATTTAATTGTATGCTACAAAAATAAATATTTTATACAAATATATTTTTTTAGATTCCATATCTGGCCACCCAGCTTACTATACAAAATACATAAATGAATGAGCATGAATGAAACAGGTCATATAACCTTCTACAGTCAAGAAGTTATTCTACTTGGCGATAGATGGCGTTGCACTTTCTCGAAGGAATAAGTTACGAGCATTAAAAATTGCATTAAAAAATACATACGAGTGGAATTATGTCTTTTTTTCGTTAGAAATAGTTGTATTACTCGTACTGTTGCACGATACAACACAGCATATAATTTTTGCGTCACTAATTTCAATTAAAATGGTTGTAATCAAACCAAGTCATATTCGTGTCGTATCCATAAAATCCAAAGGAACACTGACAGAAGCGATGCCTGGTGGTTAATAGCTAGTAGTAAGAGTACTTAGTCCGCTATGATACGGGACTAAGTTGCTTGTGACATCTCCTCTTTGTATTTGTCTCCGTGGTACGAACCATTTTTATGAATGGGTCTGATAATGCCTAAATTAATTAGATGAGTAATAACCGGGGTTATTTCCGGTAACGAATGGTAGTACACGACCATTCGTTTGCAGAGTGTCTCTTCATACATAACAGAGACATATCGTCCCTCCCATCACAAACTGACTCAACTAGCAACCAGTAAAATGTTCAGGGCAACCTTTTTTCGGTTTTGGGTTTCAGATTCCACTCCATAACTTTTGATTAGCGCGTGCTATCAGGAAACTAAAAATACATTTATGTTAAGAAAAAAATCTAGTTTTTTAATGTATTAACCGCTATTACTAAATAGTTTGATTTCTTATTGTTTTTATGTCCGAAACAGATGTTACACTTCGTGAAAACTTTGTTTTTCTTAGTAAGGATAAAATTTGTAGTTAAGTCGATCTTTTTTAGTAAATTAACAGCTTTTTTTGTGATAACTAAAAGTCAAACGAAAATAAAAGTAATACTTATAACTTGTTCAGCATTTCCTGATTAATGTTTATCTGTTTTTTTTTTATTTATCTTTATTTGTCAATAATTTTATTGAAACAAATACCAATTTGAGTTTCTTTAGCTTTTATTTCAAATATAAATATTGAAACTAGTTTAATTATAATTTGAAGGTAGTTCAATAATAACTCAGTATAGGTACCTAATCACTTTTATTAGTAATCCCTATAAAACACAACTAAAACTTCTTACTACCTACAAACAAAACCAATCATTTCTTAAAATAAACCATAACTTCTTATCTTATGATTCATTATTTTCAGATAGGTACAGCTTACTTTTTATTTATTATAAACTACTAAGTACTATGTAACGGTCTCAACATTATCTTCAAATTTTGAAATCTGAAACGCAGTCTTAACATCATGGCACAACAAACTAGGACTTTTTTGATATATCTATACCCAGCGAGTGACCATGTACTACGGGAAAACTAAGTTTATAAGTAATTAGATCAGAATTGGGTCTTTCGAAATAAATATAACATTTAATTAGTTCAGCCTTTATTTTCTTAAAAATCAACGTTATCAATAACAGTCAGCCAGTGATGTCTTGTATCTATACCTAGCGATACGGGGAAACTAACTTTATAAGTAATTAGATCAGTGTTAGATCTATCGAAATAAATATGAAATTTAATTTAGTCCGTCTTTATTTTCTTAAAAAAAAATTAAATCCATAACATCCAGCCAGCGGTGTCCTCTTAAATTACGTGACATAGGACTAAAATATAATATCCCATAATTGGGTCTGTGTGAGATGTATCTATTTATGCATTTATGCGTTTATATTTTAATCTTAATCGTTAGATATTTAATAAAGCTTCTAGAAATAGAACTGCATGACATATCAACGGCCCGTTACAGTCCACTGCTGGACTATGAGCCTCCTCCACTTAAGTGGAGGGTTTTGCCATGATCTCCACGCTTGGCAGGCGGGTTGGAGATCGCAGATTAAAAGGTTACTGTATCAGAGAGCGCTGCTGCCCGTTCCCTATTCAATGTGTAGTCCCTATGTCGCCTCTTACGACACCCACGGGAAGAGTAGGGGTTGGTGACAATGTATTCTCTGACACTGCATGACATATCGCCCATAAAAATCCTGCCTAGTGGCGAGTTTCCACCATAGACGATAGATGAACTTTCTTCCAGTGCGTGCTCTGACAATATATTTTTTTATATATTTGTTTTAATTTAATTTTATTTATTTACTTTTTTTTTTGTTATTGCACTATGTGTAGTAAGGTATAGGCAAGGTGTAGGGTAGGTGAAGGGTAGGTGAAGGGTAGGTGTAGGGTAGGTGTAGGGTAGGTGTAGGGTAGGTTTAGGGTAGATGAAGGATAGGTGTAGGGTAGGTGTAGGGTAGGTGTAGGGTAGGTGTAGGGTAGGTGTAGGGTAGGTGTAGGGTAGGTGTAGGGTAGGTGTAGGGTAGGTGTAGGGTGCCTATACCTTGCACAATTCTCTGAATTGTTTATAAAATGTAGGAGCGTCGATGATGCTGTGATTGAATTTTTGTTCTGTTCGCTACATCTGTCAGAGAACGAATACACCTTTTTCATACCTTTTTCGTCGCTCTTTCCTAAAAAATGACAGAATCGTAGAAATTTCACTGGCTCTTCGTTTGCTATCTCCCTCGTGCCATGTGTAGCAGAAACATTCCCCTGACATAATATTTATTAAATGGCAAAAGCCCCTAATGATCTCTAGCTAATGTCGCTAAATCATTTCTAGGATATAATTATGGGTACCTACGCTTTCATGACAAGAATCACAATACTAACATCACCATTAAAAAAGCTACAAAAAGATTAACTTACCTATCGCCAAGATCGTAATTGCAACACTAACGTACTCTCACTGTGAAATTCCGCTGGTAACTAACTGACTACTTCGCGGCGCTCACCACTACTGACTAATTCTCCCCCGCCCTTTCCCCGCTACACGCAGCGTCTATTATATTCTGGCTATTGTGGTCCTGACATACAAGTACATTTTATAAGTTGGTCTATTACATTGTACATTGTACAAGTAAGAAATTTGAAATTTGGTACTACAAAATATATCATTCAGAAAAATATTTTTATGAATGTTAACTGTCTTAAACAGGTACCTAAGTAGTATTGGACAATTATAGAACCCTACACTTTACGTGGCCCGACACGTGCTTGGCCAGTTAAATCTTCATACGAAAGCAAATATTTCTGAACTTTTTTGCATAGATTAACTCCTTTCTGCGCCCGGAAAAGAATACTGCCGTTCAAATATATTTCCCTTGATTTTCTTAGGGTAATTTGACATTTTATGAATTTTTAATGTGCTCATTATTATATCTGTCCTTAAAAAGGTAGTCAGTCCTTGAATGATAAATAGTTTGTTTTAAAGCAAGTAGATATTCCCCAATAAAATACAGGTTTATGTTTCAGATATTTTCTTTTACTTTCTTACAAAGCGCAGCAAGGATGTCCAATTCCATTGTTTTTATTTTTGAAGAATTAAGATATTATATCTTTTAGACTCTGGTGAATAAAATTTAGAATCAATTATATTGGCTGCTGGAAATTAGTAAACGGAATAAATTTCCAGTTATGTTCTCATTTTAATCTTAACAGAGCGACATATCTGGTACATACCAAATATTTAAAGCTCATTGTTGCCACGACGAAGTACCCTAATAGCGACTGATTGTCAGCGGCGAGCTACAAGTGCGGTCGAGGTGAATTTTTAATCAGTTTTTTCGTTCGTTTCTCCCTTTACACCAAAATCCACTCCCACCGTTTCACCACTCCTAAATACTTGAATTTCTAATTGAATAAACGTGTCGCGAATCAGGATAACCGTCGAAGATTCGTTGAGGCGAACGAGGCCTCTCTGGAGTTCGATATCTGCGGATATCCTCACAATTTGTAAGTAATTTTGCTAAATACTTAAATGCTTATTTTTTATCCTTAAATGCTTGTTTTGGTATAAGATTTACCTGTGCTATGTTTCAAATTTAGTCATGTGTGTGTGTACCTAAGACTGCTGACAGCGTGAATCATTTGATTGTCCGAGAAAAAAGATGAGTCGGTCTTTCGGAATGCCGTTGTCAAGCTGAGATTCTACCAGAGATGTGCGAGGAAAAAGACAACCAATAGAAAGTCATTCATTTCATTACACGCGGCGTGGGCGGGTCTTTAACACTGACACCAGGGCTTACGAGATCAGGTCGTTGACATTTCAAACAATTCGATAAAGAAGAAGAATATAAAGAACATAATTTTTGTTCCAAAAGCGTTCATGCAAAGTAATCGAAAACGTGGTATGAACTAGCAGAAAAGATAATTACAGGGGTTATGATAAAAGTACAAAAACATATATTTTGGTGAATGGATTCTAATTTTATTACCCATATAAAAAGATTAAATAAGCAGCTCACCAAAGTTAGAGAAGGATTCACTCGTTGACATATTTTTAATCTGTTCGTGAGTGCTCATTCATATTAATTTCATTCAAGGTTTTCCTCCCTAGCCCAACTCCCTCCCGTTTACACGGGGGGGTATCTACTCAGAATATAAATTTAAATAACCAAGCTTTTTACATTTTTGCTACACCAAATGAATACGTTTATTCGTTTAACTTTCGTTTTAATTAAATTACTGTGTATTCATACTAGTAGAATGAATAAAGCGGACTTTTTATTTGAAAATGGGTAAAATAAAGCGGGTTTTGTTCATGTGTGTTTGCGTAGAAAGACCCTTGTGAGAATATTGAAGTTGATGTTGCGGTAATAGAAAAAAGTCTACTGGGATTGCTTTCTTTTAATCTAGGTTATACTCCCGAGAGACTGAAAGATCGCATCGCTTCCTATTTTACCCATTTTATTCTAGTAGGTAAGAACAAAACAGACAGGTAGAGTCAGTTATAAGTACTGAATTTACCCTGCGAAACAAACAATATTCGATGAACTTTATCAATTTTTTCCTATCTTTACGGCCCAGACGTGGAAACCTTGAAGTAATAAAATGTTACAAAATATCTCGTAATAAATAAATAATATGTACTTTTACAAACAATCAATCAATTAAAACGATCAATCTAAAAAAACAATTAATTAATTTTCAACTTTCTTGATTTACAATACATATTATACGGTATACTATTCCGCGTTACTTTATAGTCTCCTGTATCCAAAGGTTGCCTGGAAGAAATCGCTACGAAGCAATAAGGCCGCCTAACTGTACATGACTACCTGTTCTTACTTCCACTCTGTCATTTATTATTTCTGTGTGTGCAATAAAGTATATTCATTCATTCATTATTACTAAATGTGTAAGATTATCATTTTCCACTATAAAAGATATGATCCACTCTTGTTACACACCCAAATGTCACATCTATTTCATCTATGACAAATGACGCAACATGGCGTCCGCTAAATATTTTGCTCGAATTAAGTTTAAAAATTATTATCTAGTTTTTAACCGATAGAAAGTTGTTCCTTTGCACTTCACCGTATTACTAGAATTATTAGTGTAACATCATAACACACACGAGGGCATATTTGATGATTTTTCACGTTTTTTCGCTTTAAAACAGACAAGACTGAAGCGCTCAAGAGCTAGTAAGCAACTGAGCGAACTGTGGCCGGCCGGCCACAGCTGAACGGAACACTTGTGATGGGGTGGTGTCTTCTCTATACGTAGTAAAAATAGCTCAATGGGGACCGGACTACCTGTTGGAAAACCCCTTCAGTCGTTAGGGTTTTAAGTATTTACAGAATAGTAATTAAAATAAATATATGTCCATCAGATTCCTTGATAGGGTTACCCTGTTGGATAAGTAAACGTTATAATTATAGCATAATAAGAGTACGAAATATCGTTGATCAAAATCGTAAGGGTTCCAGAACCTGATAAAAAAAAAAAAGTTTATTTCAGGCATAATATACATACAAGGTATACAGTCCCATATAGTTAAGTTAACCTGTCATTAAATAAATTAATAATTAAATTAAATATTATTACTATTATTCGTCACCAATATACCAGTAGGTAACACACACGATCTACCTGCATCTCTGATATAACATTAAACATTAAAATCGTATAAATTTGTTTTTTAAATAATCAAAAAATATGTTTAGATTTATTTTTATTTTATTTGAAGAAAATTTCTAAGTTTTTCTTCTTAATTGTGTAGGTTGTAATGTAATATCAAGCAACCTGGGGAACAAAGTTTGCAAGCAATACTAAACAATTTTACAACGCGAGTAAAACAGACAGCACCGAGACTTAACAACAGCTGTTATTGTGCGAATATGATGTTGTTCTTATGTTGTGGTGAGTCATTAAAACGACAATTATTCCCAGACACTTGAGGCAAACTTTTAACGAGGAGATGCTTCGCTATTCCGAACTTCATCACGATCTTCTGACTGCTGTACTGAGACTACAACTACTTCAGTCTTGTGCTTAGTTCATCGTACAGTAATTATTGTATTTACTACAGTTTGCTAACACATTTCAAAATGTTTCATAGTTACAAGCTATTTTCTTAATAGGATTGACCAATGATTGCTTTTTCTTCCAGCCTCCGTGGCCGAGTGGTCAAGATTCCGGTGGGGACTCTGTCAAACCAAAATCACTTCAAGAAACTTTCCCCAGATTGGTTAGGAGATTGCAGACTGAATTAACATCTGATTGTCCAAAAATAAATATGATTCCATGCTTCGGACGGCACGTTAAGCCGGCACCGCCGGTACCAGCTTATCTAATCACTAAACGAACCATGTCAGAGGCCTTTCGCGGCTCTATAACCCTGAACGATCGATCATGTGGGTTGTAAGGTCCGCCTCACAAACCCTGGTGTCAGTGTTATAGAGCTACCAAGGGCCATTGACATGCTCGTGTAACGACTTTCTGCAGTTAGCTATAGCTGGACGAAATTATCGGCTATAAATATAGATTAACTCACCAACGTCATTTTCGGATCGATAGCTTCAAATATAAAAACTACCACAATATGAAAAAATTCACAGATTTCGTGCCTCACCCGACTATTGAGCTCATTGGAAATGAATCTACGGAATTCGAAACAATATTGTCGCTGAGCAACGGGAAAGTCGGCATAAGGAAAAGGTTACAAAATAAAACTGCAACTTATTTAATTTAATAAAACTACAAGATAAGTACTCATACTCGGATAGTAGGTCTGAAGTTGCCTGAGGACCGGGTTGAAGGTAATATTCAATTCAATCTTTTATTTATGGTTGAAGGTAATACTTTTCAGCCTGAGGGAGAATCGTTTTCAACTGACAGCTGTCAAATTATAAAAAAAAAAAACTAGTTCTAATTTCACATATCTATTGAACTATACTGATTGCCACAGAAAAAAATAAAAATAGGCGGGGAAGCTACAATCCGATTATTATTTGTTTCCTGCGTTGTGGCACGTGTGATCACGTGTCCTCATCCAGCAATAGCTGATTTTGCGGCCGCGGCAGTGATGTACTCGTGTGTGGGTTTTGTTTACAATGAGTAACAGTTCATCTGATTCAGATATGGAAGTCACTCATTATTTATTTAGCTAATTCGTGTTTTTATTTTTACTTTCCTTGTATTCGTAATGAAAAGCACAGTGCTTACCTCATGTTAAAGACTTATTTAAAGCCTCGAACTGTTAGGGCCCTCGCTACGGTCGGGCCCCAAACCCCGTCTCGGCGCTGCATAAGTTACTTTCACCCTTCGTATAACAATTACTATTATTCTTAGTTCACATAAGTATTCTCGACATAACACCTGTGAACAAACAAATAGCAAAACGCGTATCGAAGTTTGAATAATTGTTACTATGGCTGTTTAAATTTTGACAGCTGTCATCCAAAATGAAGATCTTGTCGAGACGTACAATTTGTTTCTTCACTCTAGTAGTCTAGGAATAGTAATTTCGGAGATATGACTGTTATAATTTTGACAACATGAAGATCTCGTGGAGACCTATCATTTGTCCCTACACACTAGTAACTGTAGTCTAGGACTAGTGATTTCAGAGATATGACCGTTTTAATTTTGAGAGCAGTCATTGAAAATGTAGACTTCATCAAGATCTGTCATTTGTTCCTTCACACATGCTTCACACTAGTAGTCTAGGACTAATGATTTCGAAGATATTACTGTTTGAATTTTGGCAGCTGTCATGCAAAATAACGATCTCGTTGAAACCTATTATTTGTTCCTGCACACTAGTAGTCTAGGACTAATAATTTCAGAGATATGACTATTTAATTTTTGACAGCTGTCACCCAAAATGAACTCTTTGAGACCTGTAAATCTTCCATGAAAATTTGCCTGGAAGAAGTTGCTACCTAGCAATAAGGCCGCCTATCACACTTATGTTTGTTGTGTTATTTTTTATTTTAAAACTTTTTTTAGATGAATGCAAATAGGAATAAAACCCAAACCGAGTTCCGTTCTTAGTTGTTCCGTTTAGTTGGTCAAAGTGGAAGAACTGCTCGAGCCTACCCAGTATTTTATTCATTCATCAGGCCTGCCTGAACTCTTTTTTGCGAAATGAACATACCGTAACGAAGAATCATCGTAGTAATAGTAACCACACATTGAAAGAAGACGCATCGTAATGTGAATTTTTGACTTATTTAAGGTTAAGCTACAGGGCAAACCCTGAACCCGATGGTCCTTGTTTTAGGCTCTAATTGTAGCTGACTAAATTGCTGACTGTGATATACATAAGTAAATGTAACTACACGGATCACTGATGGCGCCCCCCTCGCACTTCGAGCTGTCACTCGAGGCGGTTGGACGTTCTCTTTGAGCGTGTATCTACTTGCTGATAATCTGGTTGTTTCATTATATAAACCCAAATTACCCAGGCCAAACACTGGACATCACATTGGCGACGAATAAAAGCGCAGTAAGTAAAATTAATGCTCAAATTATGTACCTGCTTACGGAGATTGGTTAACAATAAAGTTCAAATTTTAAAGAAAAGAAATAAGTAAGTACCTGGCTAGACATGTCTAGAAAACCTCTATACCTTTTGTAATAAGTGTTTCTATAAAATTAAAATACTAGAAGTGAAGTTTGCTTGCTAAAATGTAGTAAAACCACGTCTTATATAGATAACAAGTTCCTTGATAACGTTACTAACCAAGTGAAATTAAGTGATTGATAATGTTAACAAACCGAGGTTCTCGTGTTATTATTGTTGTTTTAATAAAATATATATGCGCAATATATATCCATCATCGGTAAAATGATGTGTTGCATAGACCAATGAAGGAGTTATTAGAGTTACGTATACTAGGT
Organism: Carpatolechia fugitivella; assembly: GCA_951230895.1. Taxonomy (NCBI): domain Eukaryota; kingdom Metazoa; phylum Arthropoda; class Insecta; order Lepidoptera; family Gelechiidae; genus Carpatolechia; species Carpatolechia fugitivella. The sequence continues at coordinate 674,940 of OX579663.1, read as the reverse complement.
ACACCGCTTATTTTCTCTTGGTACCTAAACGTCAACAATAATAAACACGTACGTAGGTTGGAAAATCCTCAATCATATCATAATTATGTAGTTAGTACGTTATTGTTGACCTAATCTGTTTGCAAATATAATACCTATTGAATAGTACTGTGATATTATTCGATCAAACTACTAAATTTTCCAACGATTATATCGTTAATTACCCGTTTTAACAAGATACCCACTTCGATTACTTTGAAGTTAAGTAGCTATGTTATTGTTAAAACTCACCGAGTGTCATAAAAGCTATACAGGTGGTTAAATGGAAAATTCTATAAGTCGAATCGTACTAAGGTCGTACCTACTGTCTATCGCTATCAATTAGTTGTATGCAAGTCGAAAAAACCGGTTGTTTATGATTGTTCGGGTTTTAAAACAGAATGTACGCAATGTAGTACTAGTAGTACCTACCTACTGTATTTTAGGGACTTTTAAATTTTCTACACTTCGATCAATCAATCAGCCTAATTGCAGTCCACACTTAATGAAATTTAATTACTATTTACGGACAGAACTAAATATAGTTTACAAAAAATGCGGTATGCTTACGAGGTCCTATGTCCCTTACTTACAGATCGTCCAACATGTCCCAATCACAAGTCCCGGCAATAGAACCATTCGATTGTGAAGGTGATCCAACCTCCATAGGCTCCCGCTGGGAGAGGTGGAAACGTGCTTTGGAAATCTACTTCATAGCGTCAGGCACCGACGATCAAAACAAAAAACGTGCAATGCTACTTCATTCCGGAGGCATGTCACTACAGGATATATATTTTAATATACCCGGAGCTCACGTGACCGATCCTAATACGACAAACGTCTATGATATTTCTATAAAAAAATTGGACGAGTATTTTGCACCTAAGCAAAGTTATTTATTTGAAAGGCACATTTTTCGACTAATGAAACAAGAGCCGGACGAGAAATTTGAAAAATTCTTGATTCGTCTGAGACGACAATGTTCAAAATGTAAATTTACGAATGAAGATGAAAATCTTATCGACCAAATAACGGAAAAGTGTAGCTCGACTAAATTGAGAAAGAACATTTTGGTACTAGGTGACACGGCAACAATAGAAAAAATCATAGCAGAAGCTAACTCTTTAGAAACTGTAGAACGACAATTAAACGAGTTCCACGATAGACAGACAAATTCCGCCACTACCAGCCTAAATAAAATTGACACTAAAACAACGAAACGATATACTAAAAAAGAGGTTGATTGCTGCTGCAGATATGGCAGTAAAAATCACAAAGGTGACTGTAGTACTTGCCCAGCAATTAATGCAAATTGCATGAAATGTGGTTTCAAGGGCCATTTCCAGAAACACTGCAGAACCAGGGCCAATAAAAGAAAAACCGCTAATCTCTCGTTAAACGATAATAACAAAGCTAAAAAACCCAAAGGGGATTTTTCCAAAAATAAAGAGCCTGCATCTGTTGACTATATTTTCCACATCGACGACGATGCAACAATAGACTGCCAGGTAGGTGGGGTTAATATCCAAATGCTCATCGACTCTGGTAGTCGGTCTAACATTATCAATGACAAAACATGGGAGCACATGAAACAGTCTAAAGTGGTAGTCTCCAACCAACAAAAATCTTCGGAAAAAACGTTCCTGGCTTATGGTGCCAAAGATCCCCTAAAAGTTCTAGGCTCATTCGATGCCCAAATTAAAGTTGGTCCCAAATCATTAGCAACAAAATTTTATGTCATAGAAAATGGTTCAAGGAATCTTCTGGGGAAAGAAACTGCCATTTTTCTTAACGTCCTAAAAGTAGGCTTTGATGTAAATTATATTGAGCAAAAACAATTTCCCAAGTTCAAAGATGTCCAATTGGAGATCACTATTGATAAAACAGTTCCTCCAGTTTGCCAACCATATAGACGTGTACCAATCCCTTTAGAATCAAAGATTAATAAAAAAAATGATGAACTGGTAAAAATGGACATCATTGAACCTGTAAACAAACCATCTTCTTGGGTTTCTCCGATGGTACCGGTTCTAAAGCCTGATGATGATGTTCGTATTTGTTTAGATATGCGTGCAGCTAACAAAGCCGTTAAAAGAGAGAACCATCCCTTGCCCACCATGGAGCAACTCATTCCCAAATTTGGTAAAGCAAGATTTTTTTCCAAATTGGATATTAAAAACGCCTTTCATCAGGTTGAACTTGAAGAAAATAGCAGGGAAATTACGACTTTTATAACTAGCAAAGGGCTTTACCGGTACAAAAGATTAATGTTCGGAATATCGTGCGCCCCGGAACATTTTAAAAAAATTGTTGAGAAATTATTATTACCATGCGAAGGAGTCGTCAATTTTATAGATGACATTGTTGTCTTTGGACGTGATAAAAAGGAACATGATGCCAGGTTTCAACACGTATTAACAGTGCTCAAAAACAACAATGTATTGTTGAACAAAAATAAGTGTGTTTTTAATGCAAAAACTATTCAGTTTCTGGGCCACGAACTTTCGTCAACAGGCATTAAGCCTCTCGACAAATACATAAAAGCAATCGAAACATTTAGACCACCGGAAACTATCGAAGAAATCCAAAGTTTTTTAGGTTTGATCAATTTTGTTGGAAAGTGGATCCCCAATTTGTCAACTTTAACTGAACCCATTCGACAATTACTTCGACAAAAAGTTCACAAAAATGCCAATATCACTGCATTTTGGCATGAAGAACAAGCGATGGCTTTTAATGAATTAAAAAATTGTCTCTCCAAGATTCCTACTCTTGGCTACTATGACCCAAAAGATCGTACCCAAGTAATAGCTGACGCGAGCCCTGTAGGTTTAGGGGCTGTGCTGATTCAGTACGACGACAAAGGTCCCCGCATTATTGCTTTTGGAAACAAGAGTCTGACAGACGTTGAGAAACGGTACTGCCAGACCGAAAAAGAGGCATTAGCTTTAGTGTGGGCGATTGAACACTTTCATATGTATTTATATGGGAAACAGTTTGAGCTTATCACTGACCATAAGCCTCTAGAAGTAATTTTTGGCACGCGGTCAAAGCCTTGCGCACGAATCGAGCGCTGGGTCCTTCGCCTACAAGCATATGATTATAAAGTCATTTACAAACCTGGAAAATCAAACATAGCTGACCCTTTTTCCCGTCTGTGTATGACTACCAGCACACAGAAAAGTCCCTTTGAAGACGAGCATCATGTTAACCAGATTCTCCAATATGCGCGACCCGTCGCATTATCTCTTAAATCGATTATTGAAGCATCAAATGATGACGATGCATTAAAATTAGTCAAAAATGCTTTAGTCAACAACAATTGGGATGCTTCAATAAATAATTACAAGTTGTTTCAATACGAACTCTGGTTACATGATGGTGTCTTGTTAAGGGGAAACAAAATAGTAATTCCCACTTCATTGAGGAAACAAGTTTTAGCAGCGGCCCACGAAGGCCATCCAGGCATTGTCAACATGAAAGCTAGGTTACGCACAAAGGTCTGGTGGCCAAAAATAGATAAAGATGCCGAAAACACTGTAAAAAACTGCAGAGGGTGTACTTTAGTTTCTGCACCTAATCCACCAGTACCTATGAAAAGGCGTGAACTTCCTTCAAAAGCTTGGGTGGATACAGCAGTTGATTTTTTGGGCCCGCTGCCAAGTGGGGATTATCTTTTGGTGATCATCGATTATTACAGTCGATACAAAGAGATTAAAATAATGAGATCTATCTCTACACAAGACACAACAAAAGTTCTAAAAGAGATATTCTCTCGAACCGGAAATCCAGCTAGTATAACAGCCGATAATGGCAGACAATTTTGTAGTCAGGAATTCAAATCTTTCTGCAACGAACAAGGAATCACGCTTTTCAATACGATCCCTTATTGGCCTCAGCAAACGAGGTCGAGAGGCAAAACAGGGATATTCTCAAAAGGCTAAAAATCAGTCAATGTGAGAAATCAGACTGGAAAGATGACTTGTTAAAGTATTTAATGATGTATAACAGTACACCTCATCCTTCCACAGGAAAATCCCCTTCCGAATTGTTCTACGAAAGACAGTTTAGAGACAAGTTACCTTTTTTGACCGACCTTGAAAATTGTTATGGTGATTCTGAAATTAGAGACAGAGATAAGGAAAAAAAGGAGAAAAGCAAATTAATCGAAGACAGGAAGAGAAAAGCAACAGACAGAGAATTAGCAATTGGCGAAAAAGTATATGTAAAGAACTTGATTAAAGAAAATAAACTAGTTTCAGAATTTAATCCAACAACTCATACCGTAATCAGTGCTGAAGGAAGTGACGTCAATATAAGAAATGATAAAACCGGTCAGGAGTACAGAAGAAATATCGTACACCTAAAGAAAGTAGAAGGTCAATGGAAAGTTGTCGATCACGAAGAAGTATCTGATAAAGATGTTTAGTTTTATAATGATAATTTAAGTAGAAATATGATTTTGTTTTATATATGGTAAATTAATTAGAAATATGGTTTTGTTTGATAAATGTAAAATGTTAACATGTTTAATGAATTACATAAAAAGGAAGAGATGTGATATACATAAGTAAATGTAACTACACGGATCACTGATGGCGCCCCCCTCGCACTTCGAGCTGTCACTCGAGGCGGTTGGACGTTCTCTTTGAGCGTGTATCTACTTGCTGATAATCTGGTTGTTTCATTATATAAACCCAAATTACCCAGGCCAAACACAGGACATCACACTGACTAAATTGGATTTTCCTAGTTCAGGCTCGTGTTGTTATTTCCCTTTGTATTTAATTAGTCTGTAGTAGTTTTATTGTACATTTTACTCAATAAATTTATTCTTATTCTTATTCGACTAAATTGTCCAGAGTTTTTTACTTTCTGGAATAATTCTTTTTGCATCGTACAGCTCTTGTGAATACGCGTCTTTTGAGCCATTTGTAAATTTATATAAATATACAGAAATTTCACTTTTTCGTGAAATCGGGGCCTATACTGAAGCGAACGAAACGACATTTCCAATGTCTTTTGACATTTGACTAAAGATGAGCATTCATGTTATTTTCCCATTTTAACACGTTTTTATTAACTCGCTTTCTTGTCTGTTTGTTTGTTTGTTTGTGGGTTTGTTTGTTCGGTCCGAATCTTGCAACTCATTTTTGGAGCACGTGCTGTCATTCGATTGTGCTGAAATTTGGTACACTTATGTAACCTCGGTGACAATGCAACATTATGATATCATGGAGCTCCATGATATCATAATATTGCACCAGCTGGTCTGATGATGGAGCCGGAAGGTGGCCATAGGAACTCTTGAAATACACAACACAACCTCGTCGTGTTTGGGCTCGTTAGATTTGTCTTGACAAGATCTTTAGATATACGTGATGTTCAGGGTCTCATGATGGAGCCGGAAGTTGGCCATAGGAACTCCTAAAAAACACAACATGTCATAACCTCGACGTGTTTGAGTTCGTTGGATTTGTTTTGATAAGATCTTTAATTATACGTGATGTCCAGGGTCTCATGATGAAGCCAAAAAGTGGTCATAGAAACTCCTAAAATACACAACACAACCTCGTCGTGTTTGGGCTCGTTGAATTTGTCTTGACAAGATCTTTAATCATAAGTAATGTCCAGGGCCTCATGATGGAGCCGGAAGGTGGCCATTATTTTATAATTTTTAGTGCGTTAAAACGTATTGTTTGTTGGCAACACCAACACAAGTTTTTTTATTTTAAGTTCATTCTTACTTCCGTTTCGACTTGCATACCTATGCTGCGTGTGTGCTCCATTATTGTGGTTAAAATAAATAATTATATTTAACAAGATCAGCGTGTTTGACTGCACCGCCACCAGACCCACCATTCTCTATCTTCGAGTCTATCATTGTTAAAAAATATTTTTACTTTATAATTAACATTATGAAAGCTCAAATTAGGCTTCAAATCTATGAGATTTAATAATTAAATTTCATTTGAACCCGACTGAAATATTTTATCTGAAAAAGTTTGCCAAGAGTTGAAGCTATTTCAAGGAAAGGGCAAAGACGGAAAACTTATAAATTATGATGATATTGAGATGCGGAAGTAACTGTTAAAACTCTGTGTTAAAAGTTCTTAATCCTAACCTAAAATTGTTAATAACTAACGAGCAAACGATTCAACCAAGACCGACCGATCAACCAAGTTTTTTGTTTGTTTTTTTTTTATTTTGCTTACTATGCCATTTTTAATGTCCTTGTCCGAAAAATGTATGAATAGTCAAAATCCGTTCAGTAAATAAATAAGCCGTGAAAACCAAATGAACAGACAGACCTTTGCTTGTAATATTACGGATGGGTATCAAAAGAAAACTTGAAATTGAAATTGACCATTGAAAAGCGGTGCCATGGAAGTCCATGATCCCAACTAATAAATTAATCCGATTATGTGGAGAGGGCAAACTCCTTGTTCACAATCACTCAATCTTACCCGCGTTTAAACTTGGCGACCTGTGACTGTAACGGATCGTCTATTCAATCAGACTGATCACTTGGAGCTCTCTCAATGACTCTCGATTAGAGCTATTAGAACCATCGACCCTCAACAGCTCAATATCGGCACTCATTCAAGATGGTTGCTTGCTTCAATATCTTGAAGCGATTTTTATGTTTATACTGGTTTTTAGTCTTATAATGGCTCCAGGTTGGTTTTATCACTTTGATGTTTTACTTATGCTAATTTTATGATATCACATTTTAACATTAACGGCCCGTTACATTGCACTGCTGGACTATGAGCCACCTCCACTTAAGTGGGGGGTTTTGTCATAATCTCCACATTACAATTGTCTAAAATCATTACCTAGTTTTGTATCACATTTTTCATTTTCAAATAAAAAACTGTCAACACGCACCCTTCTGTTAGCATTATGGAGCTCCCAATGACTTACGATATTTATGTTTAGCAGTGTTCCTACTAGGAGAACCTCCTTAACGAAAGTCGGCGCCAGGTCTAACATAATAATACAATATTACAGGCGATTCTTCCAAAGTGAAATGCTTCATTCAAGCATAATTAACAAAGTGTTCAAAACTAGTGCTTTAATCCATCCGTGTCCGTAAAATTGTTCTATAATACTTTGAATAAGCGATCATGGAACTTTAACTTCTTTGACTTGAATTTTAAGTTTCTTTGCAAGTTTAAAATGCGGTTTTGCACTTTAAGTCAATGTAGCTACTATTCTGTGCAAGAGGTTTCCGATTATTGCTGGCATTTGTTTCATTGATATATAAAAAAAATGCATATAATATTTTTTTTTAACAAGAGTAGTTTTTTGGTATTTTGACTTTTTGAACAAATCATTTATATCATAAGCGCCCACTACACTCTCGTCCGAAGTTCTTCGACGAAGTCTCACGAAGTGTCAAATTGGTGTAAAAGTGAAGCCCGAAGTTGCACGAAGTGCCTCTCTATACTCTCGTCCTCAGCTTACTTCGATCAACTTCGCGAGTAGTGTAGTGGACGCTATAGACTATCAAAAAAATTTATTGATAGTCATATAGAAATATGTACTGACTTAACGACGACGACGACTTAAAACAGTTGCCCACGACTAATCGACGATTTTTTGGCTGGCACCGACTCCAAAAGGAAGTACAAAATTCTAAATATTTACTTAATACACTACCTATCTATTTAATTGAGGATATTGGCAATATTTTTTTTCATGTTCCATCTGGAATGTTATTTTATTTGTTACTTTTTAGTGGAGATAACCATATAAGGCAATTTGAAGGAGGTTTCTATTTTTTTGTTAAAATTATTTTTATTTTATGATTTTCAGTGTTTTATTCAATATATTGTATGTAAGTAAATAATCCTAACCGCGACACATTTTCTATTATTTTTCTTCATTATCCAAAGCTAGGTTTTGTTATTTAACAGTTTCAGTACAAAGATATTATATTTTTGGTATTTGCTTAGTTTAGACTGCGTCTTTCGTGCTTTGCAACCGCGTTTAGTTGTTTATATAATAGTTTCTAAAATAACATAAGTTAAACTGGGTAAAGAGGCTACGAAGTAAGATGTCAATTGGTAGTCCAGCTGGCCACTAAACTGACAATGCTAAGAGGAGAGAACAGCTTCGCGATCCTAACGAAATAGGTATTTAGGAAAACATTTGCTATCGCTCGTGCGCTCATACCCCCAGGAGAGAGAGAGCGAGAGCGTTGCAGCTCGCCGACAATAGATACTTTTCTTGATGAAATTCCCACTTCAGGAGAAAACGGTTTCCAATTACTAAATTTCAACAAATCACTTTGACACAGTTTTAATCAAAAAAATTACGTTACTTGAGGTGCCTATATAAGTTTGAATCTATTGCGAATTTTGAAAAAAGCTAAAACTATAAACCTAGTCTTTCATTGTGTCAATAACATACTAAAAAATCATGGAGATTGGAAAATATATATAGAAGTAGAAAAACGTTTTCTCTTTTTTGTATGGACGAGCACAATTCTTCCCTCTTAATAAGCTTACAGTTTACCCCGATACCTGGGCTATTCGTAAGGAGTTTCAGGTTTGAGATGGTATCTTGAAAGTCTATCGTTAGCTGATTACAGATAGTGAACGTAGGCTGGCTTCTTCTTTTTCTTCATATTATGGATTATAAGGTCGACAACCAACCTCACACACCCTGGTCACACAATTAATATAGTACTGGGCCCTTGTCAAAACCCACTGACTTAGCTCGAGTAACGACGCCTTCTGTAGATATTAGAGCCGAGACACACGGCTTAACGTGCCTTCCGAAGCACGGAATGATCTTTCTTTTCAGACAATCGGGTGATTCAGGCAGCAATGTCCACACTAAACTGGAGAAAGTCTCACAAGGACATTTTCGTTTAAGAGTGTCTTCACCGGGATTCGAACCCGAAACCTCCGTAAAAAGATTAAAACACTCGACCACTCGGTCATAGAAGCTAAATTATTTGTGATTTCCAATACAATATCCGAAGATTGCAGGTTCTTGCCCTGCCACGGTCGCCAATAATGTGATAAAATCGAATAAATGGAACAAGGGAAACGTAGATTTTCAGCAAACTGACAAAACAAATTTATTTCGTTGCCTAGCAACATTCCACCACAAACGGTATCGCGCGCGATGCATGTTGCTATCACTGGTTGAGGAGTTTCCGCTTTTATCTCTTATTCCATCATCAGATTTTAACAAAATTGGTATGGATCTATCCCTAAAGCACGTTCTATCGAATGAAAAAAGAATCATCAAAATCGGTTGAAAACTGACTGAGATATGACTAACAGAATAGACGAATGCGCGAATGCGCGAATGCTACATTGTTGAGGAATTTCCAAGTTTTACCTCATGTTTCACCATCAGATCTTGACGAAATTAATATGGGACCACCTCGAGAGTAAATCCAATCGAATGAAAAAATAATTATTAAAATCGGTTAGCAATTGGCGGAGATATCTAATAACATACATAAAAAAAATAAAAAAAATACAGACGAATTGAGAACCTCCTCCTTTTTTGAAGTCGGTTAAAAATGAATTAAAAGAATGAATTTTCAGTTTTACAATCACGCATGTAATCGGCGTTGTCGTTACTCTTTGCTTACTATTAACTATATACTATATACTATTTTATTAACTATTCTGCCAAAGAAACTCTGCAACGTTTAAGTATGTTTTAGTATTACTTGTTAATACGTATACTAAAAAAATATACGATTTCAGACTAGCAAATGTTAAAAAGTCTCAGGTATACATATCGACGTGCTTTTAATACTATCCTGCCATCCTGTAAATATACTTTTAAAAAAAACGTATCACTATATTTTTTATAATTTCATAACATGTCACCATTCCTAAAGTGTAAATGAGCCGCGCTAAAACAAAAGCAATTTATGTACGACTCCGCTTGTTTCAAACCCGAGCACAATTCAGAACAAAGCAGAATTTCGTTGTTAATGTTATGCAAATACGCGCCAGCGCAGCGAGGAAATCTTAATAAAGAAATAAACGAACAAGAATGTGTTATGAAATACAGTTTTAATATATTTCTTCTTCTTGATGTTTCTATTGCACCTTATTGTGACGCCATGGCGATAACTTGCTGGACTACTAACTGAAATAAGTTTCCTGTATGTACCTTAAGGTTGCCTGGAAGAAATTTATATGAAGCAATAATAAATGAGCTGTTGATGATGATGATGATGCTGAATAAGGTTGCCGAACTGTTCACGTCTTCCTGTTCTAACTTACTCTATGTTATTATTCCTGTATGTACAATAAAGTACGAGTATACGGTATTTAAAACATTTTATTTTTTTTCTTATAAATGGAACTTTCATAATTTAGCCAAATAGTGTCAAAAAGTAAATGTAAAAAGTATCGTATGTGTTAATCTTCATTTCAAATTTCATCCTTATCCGTTCAGTAGATAAGGCGTGAAAGCGGAACAAACATCCAAACATCTGAACATCTTAATATATTTTCACATTTATAATATTAGTATGATAAATCAGTGTGGTTTATAGTAGCACTTCATTTTAAATTGAATTTGACGCAATTTTTGAAAATCTGTTACTAATATCAGTAGCAGATTTACTTTGGATCCAAAATGTACTAACCCAAACTTCACAGACCTGACTTCTGGTCGATTTTTAAACTGCTTATAATTTGAAAATAAAAATTATATTCCAAAATTCGAACCATTTCGTCTTGATTATATTTTTGATGTAAAAATTACAATAATAGATTTATAAATGTCGACAAAAACTTTGTTTTACTCCTCTACTTGAATCTATTGATTCATAACTTATTTTTCATTTGGATTAAAACATCGCTTTTATAGTTATTTCTACTGATTTATTTTTTCTTTGCAAACTATACAATCACAAAAAAAAAAACGTACAAAAAGCGATTATTATTTGTTATCCGCACTTATGTACCTTCTGAGAAAAACTAAAACAGCAGTAAGTCTTGTTTATAACAGCGTCGTCGATGGTATAGTGGCTAGGGCCGCTGCCTCCCGTCCGGGAGTCACCTGTTCAAATCACACTATTACCAACTTATGTGTTTTTGAATTTGGGAGTTTATTTGACGGCAACAGAGTGAAACCACCGAGAGAAAATCTATTAACACCAACAAAAAAAAAAAAAGTGAAATTGAATTATCCACACTGAGCCATCATGGATGACTGCATCTTAATTAATCTAATTCGAAGTAGGTTTGAGCCCTACTTTAGGGACACAACAACAATGCTTTGTTTATTATAAACGTTACATTATTTTCATCGCGAATATCCTGCAAGTACTTTTATTTGCCAACAATGCCGGATGTCGAGCTTTCATTTCGTTGATTATATTTTTTCATATTTTTCTCCCAAGATATTGTTGTATGAAATTGCGCATCCGTTTTGAATGACTTGTTTCTGGCCTAGTTACTTTATTGGTCGTTTTTCATCACATCAAGTGTAGCGTCATTAAAAGCTTGCTTTATAACCTTGTTGGCTTCATATTTATTGGTAATAAACACGTTCATTTCATGTTAAATAGGTAATAAAGTCATTAGTTGGGGTTGTTTGTATATAATTAATTTATAAAAGATGACGTATTTATAGTTTAAAAACCTATGTTTTTCTATACGAAAGGTAAATGAATCAAAGTCAAAGTCTAAATTATTTATTTCCATAGGATGTTATTACATCACTTAGATCCGTCATTACATTTTTTTGGGTGAGTTCACTAACAAATAAATAAAATTACCTTTAAATAGAACAGTAAAATAAAAAATAAATTTTACAATACAAATTTTATTCATCCAAGGTACAATAAAGAATAAAACTAAATAGAATTTTAATTTTGGTTTTAAACTCAAGCAGAGTATTTGGATAATTTGTTGAAATCCATTTTTTTGTGACATGATTTTTGCAGTATAATTGTTATTACAATACAAATGGAAACTGCTTTAGAAAAGATAAGTATCTGCTCAGTTTGTCAAGACAAAAAAGGAGGTGAACAAGTTACTGTATCAAGAAAAAGAAGCAAGGGTAATGTAACTAGGGTTATAATTTTCACTATGGATCTTGTGTCTGCAATAAAAACCTATTATTATTATTATAATTGTCTCGTCCAATCCGTGCGCTTGCCAAGAAGAATCAACTCATTCATTACGTTCCACACCATTTAATCGGCGTAAATTTTCGCAGCCTTAAAATAGGTTACAGGAATTACTATCTGCCATCGAGTTGGCGATAAATACTGAAACGCATTATCGTATTTGGGCCGAAAAGTTGGCAACGCAGGCCGCCAAGAACAAGATGGTCGCCAGCGAGTCCGCCATTTTGTGCGGACGGAAAACAAAATGGCGGTTGCAACGGAAGTCATCCGCTACTATTATTGTGCGCTCGTAACCAGTAGACTATAACTATTCCTGTTTCTTGTAGTAGTTCTGCTACAAATTTTATCATGCTATGACGTCGTAATCTTTTGCTATGTATTTTAATCACAAATGAAAGAAAATAATCGAAGATATCAAACATATTCCATATGAAAGGTTTTATGATTTGGGTAAAGATGTTTTTGGTAAAGCGTGATTTGGGATTTCGTTTGTTTGACTTACAGTAATTTGGGTTTTTGAATTTTGGGATCCCGTATCGCACTCGTCAATACTACTTTAGTATTTTGTTCTTTAAGGAAAAATCATGCAATTTTTTGTACACTTACTTGTTACGATCTTACTAACTATACTCACACTATACAATTCTTCTACTTATAATTCAAATTCAAATTAAAAAAATTATTTGCGTTATTTTATTTTAGTTTTGTCTCTTCTCCTGTTCTCTTCTTCTTTTTCTTTTTATTAATGTAAACTACCATTTTGTGTACTCACTTACTTTTAATTGTTCAGAAAGGCATACGCTAAGAAGGGGACACGACATGGACGCTAACGGTTTTGTAAATCCGCACATCCCGGTTAAGCTTTCTCCGTGCTTTTAGCCCGTTTCCTTCTAAGGGTGTACACAAACGGACTGCGTTTAGAATGAATTCTTACTTTTAAAGTGCAGTTGGGATTTATAATGCAGACATAATGCAGTGGGCTTGCGGTTTTAGTAACAGCAGTTTTTTTTTCAACGTATGGATAGAAAGGTCGACAACCAATCTCGCAAATCCTGGTGTCGTCGGTGCTATTAGAGCTACTGACAAAGAAAAATGATATGGTTCATGTGACGACTATTCCAATAGATAGCAGTTGAGACGTGCCTTCCACCACACGATAAAACAAGGAATCAATACAAGAATTCAATCATGCAATGCAAATTATTATGACTTTATTTTAATGATCTTATTTTAAGATCAGAATAACATAAGATCTCTGCATTTATATTGTAAAATAGAGATACCTACTATCCGCATAATAAACGAATTTAGCTAATTTACAATCGATTTACTATTTATCTACCAGTACAAAGATCTGCTTTAAAATTACATTGTTTACTGTAATGAAGATATCAATTCTGATTTTAAAATGGACGGATGCGATCGTTAGCAGATCTGAAATTGTCCTATTTGTGTACCCGACCCTCAATCTGTATGGTAAAAGCTTCTTTAATACAGTCTTAGTCAAAGATAAAGGTTAAGGGCATATGGGGCTCGTAAACAAGGTAATACACGGCATGGCTTTTACCGCGGTTTTAGCTGTGTCGTAAATATCAGCGGTTTTATCGCTAATAAATCAGAAACCTTTTGTGTGACGTCACTCAGTAATTTATTGTCTACATTAAATGGGACAAGGCGAGAACGACATGTGTCGGGTGAAAGTCTTGCCCTCTTTTATGGGAGTGATACTCCATTTTCATTATCGATAATGGCGTGTCTGAATGCTGTTTGCGAGAAAATCTTAGTCAATTAATAAAAATATTCTTATCTGAGGTATGACGAGGTATTATGGCACACTAATAGAACATCAAGAATAAAAAAAAACATAAATAATAATATAAAAAGCAAAAATACATCAAGAATAATAAAAAAAGAAATATTAGGCGCGCACAAAATGAAGTAAACGAGCCAACTTCAGACTTTCACTCTTGAAGTTATGACGTTGCGTTATAAAGACTTCTACTTTATTTTTTTCTTAAAACTAAATGAATATATTATGTCTTGGCCGAGTTGTTAAAAAAACGACTACCTAGGTAAGTTAATCCGTTCTGTAATCCTTGGACCGATCTCGCTTCGCTTCCCTCAGCCTAATCCATTGACGAATTACAAACTTGTTTCCTAATGGAACACCCTGTTTTTCCTCGGAGACTGGACCCGGTGAGTCGGCTTTACCAAACTTCACGAATACATTAGCTTTGAAAAGCGACAAAACTGGCAAATTTGAGTCGACATGCCCTTGTTACCTCATCGTATTTACGGGATCGTTTCGTTTGCGAACTTTGAAATATTCGTCAGCTGATATTTCTGTAGTACTACTACTAAATAATAATAAAGAGCTTTATTTATCAAAAAGAACAATAAAATTATAACTTATAATCTAGAGCGATAAGTAAATGGATGCGTCATCAGTTTCACATAGGCGTATGTTACCTTTGCGGAATGTGTGGGTGCGTTAGCTTGGTGAAGGAGGACATTGCTTCGAGGACGTTTTTCGCGAACTTTTTCTAAGGCTCTGGGCAAGCAAGTGTTGACGTACCAATCTGCAGTCACTGTCATTTGATCTTCAAATGATACTGCAGTTTAATGTCCTGATTTACCAAAAAAGAAACAACAAATTTTTTACCAAATTTACCAATTTCAGTATGCCCCACGTATACGACACAAACAGTTGTCGAAAGTTAAAGTCAAAAAGTGTGATCTTTTCATTTGAATTTTTTGAAATGTGTTTTTATTTTTGGACCAGTGAAATAACTACTGAGACTTACAGAAGAGAATGGTATTTTCATTATAAACAGATAACATGAGGTATCGCTGCTTGCAGGCAGAAGGGGATCGGGGTGTTTGAACATTTTGGCATAGTAATAACCACAATTTTGCGGGAATTTAGAACTTTTATTGAAAAAACGGCGCACGTTAAAACCTATATATATCAATAGAGGATCTATAGACGAACAAAATGATAAATGATAATATCCTATCGTGCAACGTTTTCGAGATAATCCATGTTAAAGACCCAGTATGGATAAAAATCCTAATTTATTCCCACTGCGATTAAATACCTAAACTTAGTACAAATTTTGCACGTGATATTTGCTCTTTCTGCACCTTATACGATATCTTACATACATAAATACATGTCACGTATATATCCCTAAAGGGGTGAGCAGAGCCTTAGATGGCACACGGGAAGCACACATTTTGCAGTCAAAATCTTTGGACTTTGGTTGATATTTTACGATATTTTATCTTACCTTCATGTAATGTTCATAGTACAATATTTTCTACTACTGTCTCCGTCCGTAACCAATTGGAGAAAAACGCACAAGTGATTTTTCACTAGGGGAAACCGTAACAATCGAATCAAGAGCCCAATGTACATACTAAGGAGGCAATCGTAGAAAATATTGAACTATGAGCATTACCATGATATTGACCAGATGTTTGCCCAAATATTTTGCCATGGTTTTAGTGTGAGCTTCCCGTGTGCCTACTAAGGATCTGCTCACCCCTAAAGGGATATGTACGTGATTGTATCAGATATCGTATGAGGCGCAGAAAGTGCAAATACCATGTGCAAAAATTGTACTAATACCTGTAAGTATTTAATCGCAGAGGGAATAAATTTTGATTTTTACATACAGGGTCTTTAACATAGATTATATCGAAAACGTTGCGCGGTAGGACATTAAGTAATATACAATTTTGTTCGTCTATAGCTATATAAAGGTTTTATCATGCACCGTTTTTCCAATAAAAATCCTACATTCCCGCAAAATAGTGGTTATTACTATGCCAGACTCTCATATGGGGATGTTCTAACCCCTAACTAGAATTTACAGTGATTTTTTAAAGTTTCTATATATCTGTCTCTTTCAAAAACGATTTTTTGTATGGCGATTATTATGGCGTTACTAACAAATGACGTCACAAGTGGGTATGCGCCTCTGTGTCTAATCTTGAATTTCAAACCTTTATTACTTGGTCAATTTTAAAGATAGAGCAAAAATTATTTTAGTGTTCGATAGCAGAAACTAAGGAGTTTGGATTTATAAAATAAAAAAAAGTGGTTCGATCTCCTATTATCAACTCATAATAATGCATCTCCTGCGAAGAATTCGAGCCTCGACGAGGTAAAATTTAAACTAAGTTACTAATAATACTTAATAAGAATTGTTTATTAATCAACCAGTTATAAAAGTTGGTAGCGTAGCGTATATGGTAATGTTACCAGACTTCAGCATCGGCACCAATCTGAGATGCAGGAGGTTTCATGAGCGGGATTCCTAAAAATATTTTTTTAAACCCTACCGCTATTCAGATCAATGAACGAGCTGGAGTCACAGTGGCACCACAAACTGACCTTGGCGACGTATAACATAAGGTGGGACGTTTTGGGGCTGTCTGAAGTCCGAAGACACGACAACTCTAGAATCAAGCCACCTGTTCTACCAACAGTCACAAGGTGGCGTAGGCTTCCTTGTCAACAAGATTCTCCGTGACAACACGTTGGAGTTGTCCATCCAGTGTGTCAACCCGGGAAGCGTACCTTGTATTGAAACTGACCGTATTGCTTACGTGCAATAATAATTTAGATCGTCATAATTATGAAAATAATTCTAATTTATTCTATTTCCTTAGACTTGCGTTTTGCTTTGAAACTTGCTTATCCATAATATTGCAGTATCATTTCGTAGCCCGTAGCCATTGCGTAGACCTCTCGTAGCCTTTTCATAGACCACAAGTAGCGATGTCGATTCAACAGAGTAGTAAATAAAGTATATCTCTAGCACACATATTGATAATACTAGTGGCTCTGTGAGCTGTAGACCTCGCGAGTCTGTATATATCTTTTCAAATTTATTTTTATTTTTTCTCGACAAACATCCCCGACCCCTTGATTTTTTTTTTTTATTTGTAAACTTAATTAAATGTAATTTTATTTTATTTTATAACATTTTATTTTATCTTATTTTATTTTATTGGTTAAGAAATGTGACCTGTAGACCTTGTAAGCTGGCAACCCCCATAACTCTGTCATTTTTTTAATTTCCAAAAGCTGACTCGATAAAAAATTCGATTAATTTATCGAACCTGCTCACAAAATTTCACGAGAATCGGTTGAGAAACGCGACCAGTAGAGTGAAACAAAGAAACAAACAAACCAACGAACAGATGGACATACAAAAGCAAATTTGGCCAAGCTGAAACAGAGACGCTTCGCTCGCTCGGTCAATAAAGCGCTATAATGAATTTGATGCTTCTATATATAATAAGGAAAATGTTATTTTTAAGAGCATTATATGTTTTCCCATAGAAGTAAGTAAATAGTCACAGCCATCTTTACGGTTTCAGCAGTATGGAAAGCAAAGTAAGTCTGTACTTCAGTACCCTTTTTTCCGATTTTCTATGATATAATTTTATGATGATGATAACAATAACTTTTATTGTGAACGTTTTCCTGTCCGCGTGCGTATCGTGAATGCAATATATGTAACGTGACGTAATGTGGCTCAGACGCACGCAGAGCAGCTGACGACGATAAACGTCTTATGAAGAGGCGGGAATAAAGCGATTTTTTTAGCACGGCACAGATGATAATATTATTATTGCCTAACAAAAAAGGTTTCGGATATAGGTATTTCTCTTAAAAGTGGAGAGGTTTTATGTTTTTACTTTTTGGTCAATCGAGTGATTCCCCCTATTCAAACAAAGAAAAGCCTCACAAAGTGAGTTTTGTTTGACCACAGAGGTCCCACCAGAATTCAAAACTCCGTAACGTAAACCTGTTAGATTGTTGGACGAGGATACGGGAAATTTGTTGTTACCGCACAATGTTAGAGTTTCTTTATTTCTTTCTTTCTTTGGCAACTCATAAGTCATTATATGATAATAACGATTATATTTTAAAAACATTTCAAACATCATTATTTTGTAATCCATCGTAATGAAATAATTTCTAATAAGTCTTTCAGTATCGCAAGTTATTTTGTGCATGTAACAAAAAAAAGGTAATGAGAATAGTCCAAATTAGAGTTCAAAATGACACTTCACAGAAGCAGACAATTCATTATCTACACCTCAAATTAAAAACTCCTTTCGGAACGCAGCTAAATGTCTGCGCTCTCTTTGTTTCTCTACTCTGTGTAGCGAACGCTCTTCACATTACTGGCGCGGGAGTGTAAACGACGCTTGCTGCACATATAAGCGAGGATAAATCTCATCTCCCTCGCCATGACTCCACTACCACAATCCTCGCTAATAGCCCGCGCGTTTAGCGGGACACCGAGATGATCTATAGCAACATCGACCAACAGTAGCCCATAAAACTACAATTTTACAAAGTAACTTCTGGTTTAGTTTGATCCCATTGTATAAATAGGCAAAGTGTACATTAAGGTTCTGTTGAAAAATGCTTGCTTATTTAATTTTATTTATATTTTGGTTGGTTTCACGAAGAATTTAGTCTTATCCTTCCATTACGTATAATTATAATGTTTTTTACCTTTTTTACGAAAAAAATTTCTTTGTTATTTTTCATGAACTTAAAATTAAGCAAGAAATCATTGTGACACATTAAGTTTTACACCGATACTAAGATTCATAGTCGCTTGGGCATACTGCGTTAGTACGTTATCCATTAGATTTCATAGATGTGTTCCTGTGCGGGTAGGAAACCTATCTGCTTATAGCTATTGTATGTACTCGCCTTGCTAACTCTATTTAGCCTTAGCCTAGCCTTGCCCACAAAACCCACTCTGATTGCCATCACTGCACCGCACCTATCTACTACTTTTGTTAAAAGGTAATAGGTACTTCCCTATGCTTACGCTTATGTTAGCCAGATGGTGATGACAATTGGAGCTGGATGTGAGACCTTGCCGTGACACCTTCTGTTATTTCTAGGGTCCTATGTTTGGGCTGATCACACCCACCTTTCATCATCTGCTACCACGGACTACCATCCCTAACGTTGCGGAGCTAACATTGAAGGTCCTGGACCTCGGCCATCACTTCGACGTCGGCTGCACAGCGCCCGGGAAGTACCATCCTTAGTTTTAAAATAAAAGCAGACGGGCCTTCTGCCCACGACCTTGTTCTAATTTCTATAATTTATAATGAATTTGTTATTGTTGACTGGGTTTCCGAGTTTCTTTTATAATTCTACCCGTTACCCGTCACAAGATTTGGACCGAACAAACAAACCCACAAACAAACAAACAGACAGTCAAGAAAGCGAGTTAATAATAATAATTTAAAAAACGTGTTAAAATAATTTTATTTTCTTGTTCTAATCACAATATTATGTGACAGTCATCAAACAAAATGCTATTTGTTTTATCGTATCCTTACTAATAAAGTTTTTCAATTTGGCCACTGTCCAGCGTTTCACAAATATTGCGGATAAAGTTTTGATAAAATAATACCGAGAGCACAGCCATCATTACCGGTGCCTTCCGCGCCTTGTGCCTCGCCGCGGGGCTTTTGTGTAATTTTTTCTGTGTTTCGCCAACTTTCGTATAAGAATATTCTGGATGTTTTTTATCATTCTTATATAAGAAAAGTGTGTCGCTAGGAGAACTTTCTAAAATTTTTTTATTTTATTTTATTTTCAATGTTCTTAATGGAGGTATTTCTAAATATGTTGTCTATCAGCTCCTACAAGTCTTCACCGAAGGGCTCAAGTATTCTATGAATCAGGGTGATAAGTCAACCATAACAGCCTAGTGCGGATTGGTTAACTCCTCACTCAATTAGTTTCCTTACGATGTTTTCCTTCACAGCAAGAGCATCGAAAATGGTAAATTTCAATCCAAAAACAAATCCGTACTTGTTAAGGAGAAAGTGGGAATGACAGATATTCAATTGAAGCCAGATTACATAATTATACAGCGCAGTTACTGTTGCCTCCCGTACGTACGTGGACACTGGTAGTTACAACATCGCCCACGCTCCTCATTAAAACATTCTGGTGAAGATCAAAAAAGGGCAAGGTAACTAAACTGTCACATAATTGTATCAGAACTGCGAGCTAAAGTTTCATTTGTGCACACTATGAAAAATTAAATAGATGAAAAGTTGCAAGTGTAAATAATCATGAGAGATAATGCATATCATAATAAAAATATTATTAACAAAAAATAGAAACCTCCTTCCAAATACCTTGTAATGGTTATCTTCACTAAAAAGTAACAAATGAAATAAAATTTCAAATGGAACATAAAAAAATATTGCCAATAGCCAATATCCTCACTTAAGTAGATAGGTAGTGTAATAAGTAAATATTTAGAATTTTGTACTTCTTTTCGGATCCTAACCTCGACAGCTAGGTTTTGTTATTTAACAGTTTCAGTACAAATGGTATTTGCTTAGTTTAGACAGCGTCGTCCGTGCTTTGCAAGCTTATTGTTTATCTGACTGTTTCGAAAATAACATGAGTTAGAAACTGGGTAAGAAGTCATTTAGTAGACCACCAGCTGGCCACTAAACTGACGATGCTTATATAGGTAAGCTTACAGTTCCGATTTACAAAACCTTACCCCGAATTTCCCGATACTTAGGCTATTCGTAGTTAAGGAGTAGGTATCTTGAAAGTCTATCATTAGCTGATTTCAGATTGTGAACTTAGGCTGGGCTTCTTCTTTTTCTTCATATTGTGGATTGTAAGGTCGACAACTAACCTCACATACCCTGGTCATATAATTAATATAGTACTGCGCCCTAATCAAAACTCACGGACTTGGCTCGAGTAACGACGCCTTCTGTAGATATTAGAGCCAAGACACACGGCTTAACGTGCCTTCTGAAGCACGGAATCATTTTTCTTTTCAGACAATCAGGTGATTCAGGCAGCAATGTCTTAACTAAACTGGAGAAAGTCTCACAAGGACATTTTCGTTTAAC
Source organism: Carpatolechia fugitivella (assembly GCA_951230895.1). NCBI lineage: Eukaryota > Metazoa > Arthropoda > Insecta > Lepidoptera > Gelechiidae > Carpatolechia > Carpatolechia fugitivella. The sequence goes on along the minus strand of OX579663.1, from coordinate 653,858 downwards.
AGTGTCTCCGCCGTCCGTGTGAGTCGTGTCTATCCCGATTCGAACCCGGAACCTCCGTAAAAAGAGCAATACACTCGACCACTTGGCCATAGAAGCTAAATTATTTGTCATTTCTAATACAATAACGGTATTGCGATGCATGTTGCTATGCTATATATGACTTGGCTCGAGTAACGACTCCTGTAGATAGCCGATGCCTTCCGGAGCACCAGCAGCAATGTTCTAACAAAACTGGAGAAAGTCTCACAAAAACAGTCTCCACCGGGATTCGAACTCGGAACCCCCGCAAAAAGAGTCGAACATTCGATCGCTTGGCCATAGAGGCTATATTATTTGTGATATCCAATACAATAACGGTGTCGCGATGCATGTTGCTGTCACCAGTTGAGGAGTTTCTGCTTTTATCTCGTATTCCATCATCAGATTTTAACAAAATTTATATGAATCTATCCCTAAGGCACGTTCTATCGAATGAAAAAAGAATCATCAAAATCTGTTTAAAACTGACTGACATTATGACTATAAGAATAGACGAATTACGATGCAAATGCTACATTTCGTTAAGGAGTTTCCAAGTTTTACCTCATGTTCCACCATCAGATCTTGACGAAATTTAAATGGGACCATTATCAAAATCGGTTTACAATTGGCGGAGATATCTAATAACATACATAAAAAAAAGAAATACAGCCGAATTGAGAACCTCCTTTATTTGAAGTCGGTTAAAAAAGGAGGTAAATAAGTAACCGCACTACATTTTCGTGATAATTTCTTAGTTTATGGTAAAATATCCTAGAAAATACTCGTATAAGCTCTTCTCTTTTGAAACTTGACTCGAAAGTTTCGCTTAAAGTTTTTAACATGCAATAATGTTGGCTTTATGTCGGGAACTACTCCAGTGGTTGTATAATTAAAGGCTCTCCTTGAGCTGCTGCGTTCACTAATTAATATCTCAAATATAAACTCGGTTATTGCTTTCTCGGGTACGGCTAAGTTCCTTTCAGTGTGAAGTAATTTTTTCTATGCTAAAATAATTAATATTTCGCAATAGGTATCTTTAAATAGATCCAACACAACATAAGGTTAAAATTACCGTAATTATTTTTTTATTCGATGTTCATGGTAAATTCTCAACAAAGAAAATGAAATATTTTTGTAGAGCATCGCTGAAGTGAGTAGAAAAGAAACAAAGTTACTGTGGCATTTAAAGATAGTGCTCATAACTTGATGGGCGACCAGTAAATTAAAAAAAAAAGAATAACAATATTTCGGAAGGCACGTGGAATTTATTTCTAAATATTTTAAACAATAGGGTAGTAAGCCATGTTTAGAATCTTGACAGTGTTTTCTTTAGCCGAGATGAGGATGAAGCTGTCTTCGCCCCAGCTCTGCCCGTACGAGTTCTTCACGATCCAGTAGGGGTCGCCATCGCGGACTCCGTAGCCGACCACCGTCACCTCGTGGTTCGTGTCAACCTGTTCTCTGTGTGGGTTGAATATAAAAGACGTGTCATAATAAAACTTAAAAATATCACATAATATTATAATACACCGTGAAATTTACATCGTTTTGTTCCCACCGTGTAGTGATAGTACCCGTCAAACTGAACACCTTTTCACGAAAAAAAAAATTCCTGCGACCAAAACATTTTTGGTCTCCATACAAAGTGACTCCCGACCGACCTATTTTGTATGGAGAGACCAAAAATTTTTTTGTCACAGGAATTTTTTTTTTCGTAAAAATTTATTCAGTTTGACAGGTAGTATCACTACACGGTGGAACAAAACGATGTAAATTTCATGCTGAATATCGAATGCACTATACTACTAATAGCTTGAAAAATCTGGTGACTTTTGTTGCCCCATACAGATTATTTCTTTACTTTTTATGTCGCCATTTTGAGATATCGTCGCTAACGTGGTTGCTCGAACGATATATACTTAATATTATAACAAATACACCGATTACTTATTTGTCAATATCAATCAAGAAGGCAGGTTTGAAATGTTTCACACATGACGGTTAATCCATTTCTACTAGTTGTTAAATCGACGGCGCCTAAGTAGATACGGACAACTGAAAAAAGACAATTTTACAGGAAAGCAGATTAAAGGAAAGCAGATTAAAGGTAAATTATTGAAAATTTTCTTTGTTTTTCGGTGGATTTCAATGAAACTTAGTAAAGTGGTTTAAAATATTATTGTTCAGGATACGAATGACGAAAAGTAGTCAAAACTGCAATATTCCAAGAGTTATTATAGAATCTTTGTCTGTTTTGTTTCAAATCAAACGCAATGTGAGACATCTGCTACTCAACTTATTTTGCATAAAAAAATTAACTTAAGAAATTTTCATGAATATTATTTTTTCAGCAGTGAATGTCTGAATAATTATTAGAAAACCAATTTATACTGCAACCTGCAACAGCTTCAAAATATTAGCCAAATTAGTAAAATTTTCACCAAATATTATTATGTAGATGTCTCCTTCTACGTTGCTCATATTTACACGTAGAAAGAGTTATTAACCACATAAACGTAAAACTAGGTAGTGACTATGTATTGATAGTCGTAAGATACTATTGAATTAAAAGGATATTTGATAAGAGATAAAACAAATCGTACGTGTTAAATCAATAAGAGTTTATTTTTAGCAAATAACGAGTTGTTAATAGAGTTGAAGTAATTTGACCGCGTTTACTTTGCTTAACGCCCGCGATACCATGTAGATGCCTCCATCTACGTTAATTTATTTAAGTAATTATAGATATTTTTATTTTTTTATTTTAATTAGTATATGCAAATTAGACAACAGTTATGTTTTTTTTTTTAAATGTAGTTGTCTTTGTTTACTTAGGCGCCGCCGTCGAAATATTTTAGATTCATAGAAAATAACCAAAAACGTAAACTTGCGGCGGGACGTGAACCCACGACCTTCGGCCTATACGCAGCCAACGTGCTTACCAACTACACCACGGAGAGCATAATGGCAGTGACGAAATTCGTTCGTGCTTGTTTCACGTTTGCTGCGTATAGGCCGAAGGTCGTGGGTTCACATCCCGCCGGAAGGTTACGTTTTTGGTTGTTTTCTATTAATCTAAAATATTTAATATCATTCTATTGTTTGAATATAAACAACAAGTGAAATATACCGTAAATCGGATTTTTTTTTCTACTAGTTGTAAACTGAAACAGTACTTATACTCAGGTACTTACTCAGGATATTCGTGGAACACGCCGTTGGAGTAGAAGTTCATTTTGTCAGAAGATCCGATGGACGCAGCGACTGGCCCGTGCAGGTAGTCGGCCGCCTTGAGCGCGCTCACATTGTTCGGAGTTACTGGCACGTAGCCACTGATCTTGTACAAGCGAGTCATATCGTTAATATGACACTCTCCATCCTGTTTATAAAAATCAAAGCCATAACCCGCCGCGGCTTTACGTAATTTGTGCTATAACAGAAACTGCTTTAAATTTGTTCGTATCCTATTACGAGAGAATATATTATGTAGTAAGAAACTGAACAATTTTCCCAAGAAACGTATTTATCAGTTGTACAAAATTGCATAGTTAGGGTCAGGCCACACATATCGACGGCAATCGACGGTTTGCTTATACAAAACGCGCGCAAAGTATATCCGTTCGCCGCCGCGTCGTCGATGCGAAAGGATTTCCATACTTTGCGCACGTTTTATAATAGGCAAACCGTCGTCGATCGCCGTCGATATGTGTGTCCCCTTAATCGATCAGCTAGCCGCGCTGTTTTGTATATTTCACAACCACCTAAAAAGAAATGTTATGTGTTCATGGTTTATGTATGTATGTATGTAGGTAGGTATGAATGTATGCATGCGAGTTTCTTTATTCCACTTATAAATGCCTAAACATATTTGGATGTATGGGGTACTAGCGATCCACCCGCGGCTACGTTCACGTTGTGTAAGATTTTCCCGTGGGAATAAGACTTTTTCCCGTAAACAGTAGTTTATGCGTGAAAGAGTAACAAACATTCATACATCCATACATACAAACTTTCGCGTTTATAATATTAGTAGTCAATTAGAATTCTTACATCAGACCAAGTGACATGGCTACAAAACATTCTACACGCGTATCGAAGATTGAATAATTGTCGCCGTGGCGCATAAGTATACATATTTTATTTTTCGATTAATAAACAGGATATAATAATGTTCAAAGTACAAGAAAATTATTACACGACAAATCCGTAGTTAACTCGAGAAGTCGTAGCCACATCGCCGTCATCGTCACTCGAGTCTTGATCGGCAGCAGCGGCCCATTTGCTGCAAGAATGTCGTTCTGACTTTTTGACTATTTTCAAAAAGGTTTGGTTACAGGGCAAGCCCTTAACCCGATCGTCTTTGTTCTCAAAGTGTAGCTGACTAAATTGTCAAGAGTTTTTTTCAATATTTTGATATCATTCTTGCTTTCCAAAATATTGTTTTTTTTTTTCACTATTTCAGCCACAACTTTTTTCGTTTTTTTTTTATAGAATAACTCTTTTTGCACCTTATAGCATTCATGAATACGCGTCATTCGAGCCTTTTTATTAAATATCATATCTTCACAACTCTCCGAGATATAAGGGGATCAATTCAATTCCTGGGTGAATGGCGTTTCCGTGGTGATGCACTCTTTCGTGAAATCGGAGCCTACATTGGAGCGAACGAAAAGACATTTCCAATGTCAAAAACTCGGAGGAAGACAAAAAGTAAATGAAGTCGAGGTCCTCTTAGATTAAAAAATAATTTTAACAAAAAAATAGAAACCTCCTTCAAATTACCTGGTTATCTCCACTAAAAAGTAACACTAGTAAGTAAGTAAGTAGCTCATGCCCCCGGGAGAGAGAGAGCGAGAGCGTTGCAGCTCGCGACTGACAATAGGTACTTTTCTTGATGAAATTCCCATTTCGGGAGAAAACGGTTTCCAATAACTAAATTTCAACAAATCACTTTGATTTTGATGTCGATCGTTTCAGCACAATATATTCAAGGTTCATAGGTTGCGTTTTAAAAAAAATGTATTTTGTTTTTGTTCAAATTCGACACAGTTTTAATCACAAAAATTACGTTACTTGAGATGCTTATATAAGTTCGAATCTATAGCGAATTTTGAAAAAAGGATAAACTATGAACCTGTTAACTATAAACCTGATAAACTATAAACATGTTGCCAACCAAAACTAAAATTTCCCTAGCACAACCTCTACTCCTGCCTATATTGGACTATACTGACACTTGTTACCCTGACCTGTCTGCGGAACTCCTAAACAAGCTGGAGCGCTTACAGAACCTCCGTATACGCTTTATCTATGGCCTTCTCGGAAATTCGACCATGTCTCTAGCTATCGTTCAAAACTTCAATGGTTACCTATTCGCCACCGGAGGAATTGCCACATACTCTCACTTCTATACTCTGTTCTCTTCAATCCCAATTCTCCTCCTTATCTTAAGGAAATTTTCGTTTTTCGTTCCGCTACACTCAGTTGTAATCTTCGTTCTTGTAATAACCTTTCTCTCACTATGCCTTCTCATTCTACAAAACTTAAACAAAACGTAAACTCTTGGCTCCATCATCAGATCCTCGTCACCACCTGCACTGTATTTGATTCATCATAACAAATTAAATGAGCACAAACTCGAGGAGTTTTCTAGTAGTCCATTAAAGAGTTCTACTATCCAGCTCCTGGCTCCATCATAAGACCCTCGTTACTAACTGCGCTGAGTCGGACTTATCGTAATAATATCAAATTAAATGAGCCCAAACTCGAGGGGTTTACTAGTAACTATTGAAGAGTTTCACCTTCCAGCTCCTGACTCCATCATCTGATCAGCTCGATGGTACTAAATTATTGTATTGTCATCCGAATAACACAAACCTACAAAATTTCAAAATGATACGACAATCAAAAGTAGGTTAAAATCAAATTTCAAGATTTAATAATAATCATTTATTTCAGGCATTACATTATTTATTTCACACTGGTGCGTCGTCGTCGCCTTTTTCTTTTGTGAACTTGGTGGACACACTGCCGTGTATCTAGATTTGCGTAGATAATATGTCACTATGTGTATGTTCCTTTTGAGTTTTGTGAGTAGGTGTATAGGCACTTTTACAACAAAATCACATTTAGATTCATTTAGGTCGTTAATATATAAGGGTTATTGCTCTCATTATTTATAATGATGATTTATCATGGTCATCATATCTGCTTCTAACTTTTATTAATTAAATAATGAATGTCAAAGTACTAGAACCAAAAAGTCTATAAAATTTTTTATCATTAAAATAATCAGAATTCTAATTATTTTAATCAAATGCCTTTGTCGAAAGCTTTAGGTATCCTTTTTTGTTTTAACGCCCTAATCGATATTTTTACCCGACTACTAAAAGGAAAGGTTTATCGTATGTAAAAGTTAAAAGTCGGATGCTCCACCATAACTTCTAAACTACTAGACCGATTTTGAAATCGTTAGATAGCTCTTCATAGCACGGATGTCATAGTCTACAAATATAAAGCCGACTTCACACTCCTATTCATAGCAAAACACAAAAACAAGGTACTCTACAAAATCTTAGAAACTTCATGGATTTTCAAAATGAAGATAGCGTTGGCTTTGTCTTGAATAATTATAAAGTAAAAAATATTTTTTAACAACACGTTTTAACGCACTAAAAAGTATAAAATAATTTTTATTGAGAATTTTATTGGTGAACTACTCTTGTAGGATTTAAAATGAAAAACTTGGGGTGCATGGAGTTGATAAGATTTACAAAATCTGAAAAATCATAAAATTGTTTCTGCAATAACCACCTTTTGAGATTTGCAGATCGGGACAGACAGTGAATCTCGTACGCGCACTGGAAGCCGATTGTACACAGTGAGGTTGTTCTTGTGACGCACATCGTGGGTATGACCCGAGCCGCACGTAGCGAAGACTGCAAGGTTGCAGTGCGTAAATAATGCTACCTGGTATATAAATAAGCAGGGCAGGGTAATTATGCCGAATTTCCCAAAATACTGTTTCGCAGATACATTATTGGGTTCTCTGGCCGTGGCTCATACCGCGCTCTTTTGCATATCCTAAGTGACTTAAAACATAATGTACCTATTATCAAGCGCATACCACGCGGTTCTCGGACTAGTGTAGCAGCCACTCTTAAGGCTTGCGTTGACAAGGTGGTGGCTTCAAATTGCTTGGCCTCATGGCCTACTTACTGCCATACTTTTGCTTATCGCGTTCTGCATGCTAACAAGGTGGACGATGCGAAGTTAAGTTTAACGCAAAAAGTAAAAAATAATTATATTCAACCTCCATCATCTAGCACCGTTTTTAATATGACTCGCAGACCACTAGATGCTCATATAAAAAAAACGCGCAACATATTCAAAAAAGTTGAGGAGAAGGTAAGTGATGGAGATCTGAGGGGAGCCAGTCAGCTGCTTTTTCTGAAGATTCAGTTGCTCCAGACGAGGATGAAACTTTGCAGTCTCTACAAGCGAAACATCCTTCGACTCCTGCTTCTAGCCAACTTCCTGGTCCTGCTCAGGCGGCGAGCGATTTGCCGCACATGGCACCCGATGATATAATCGCTGCAATTATATATTTTAAGAACGGTTCTTGTGGTGGCTTAGATGGACTCTCTCCACAGTATCTGAAAGACCTGGTTGGCGTGGCTGCAGCGGGACACGCCGCAGGTGGACGTCTGGCTTCTAGTTTGGCTTCGCTTGTAGACCTTATGCTTTCAGGAAAAGTCAATGAAGATGTAACAGAGATTTTGCACGGAGCTGGTCTCTGTGCCTTGAAAAAGAAAGATGGCGGTGTAAGACCTATATTGCGGTGGGAACCACGTTAAGGCGTTTGGTTTCCAAGATAGCCTGCAAGCATGTTTTGCCTTCTCTTTCACACAGGTTTCAACCAATCCAGTTAAGGTTCGGCTCTAAAGGCGGTTTTGAGGCAGCGGTACATGCAACCCGTACTATTTTGGAGCGGGGCACTGGCCTAGTTTAGCTGAAAGTAGACGTTAAAAATGCCTGCAATTTTATTGACCGTGGGATGATTCTAGGAGAGGTAAATGACCATTTTCCAGCTGTTTACCCATATCAGTGGCAGTGTTACAGCAAGCCTTCTAAGCTCATTTATAAAGGTAATCAACTCAATTCTTCGATGGGGTGCCAGCAGGGTGACCCGCTTGGCCGGGCAGTATTTAGTCTAGGGATCCACCCTAATATTTCTTTATTGCGTTCCCAGTTCAACATGTGATATCTGGATGATGGCACCCTCGCGGGATCTCCTGACACAGTTTCAGAGGATCTAATATATCTCACAAACGGCTTTGCGGATATTGGTCTTCAACTGAATTTTACAAAATGCGAGCTGTTTTTCTGCCCTTCTATTTCTTCGGAAGATCATCTGGCCAAATTTAATGAGGTCGCCCCTAATATACAAATCGCCCCTACCACCTCCCTGCGCTTACTTGGGAATAATATTTTAGATAAACTATCGGAAATACCATACAGTGACAATCCAAATTTATTGTATAACTTGGTATTTAAATTTGCCAAAATGATACGGTATATAAATCAAAAACTGTAAAAGTTAATAACGAATCTTTGTTTAGTGATTGGGCGATAGTGGGAATTCATAGGAGCAGACGAAGATTATATTATGATCTCTATGAAGAAAAATAAAGTATAACAAAAGTACGGCGTTTCTAGAGTACGAGTATGTTAAAAACGTTTAAATGCGTTTTTGTCGTAGCTAAATCAAATTTCTAGTAAAAATCTAGTAGCAATGAAATAAAAATGACTTGGCAAATTATAAATAGCGAAACTCGAAAGACCAAGTTAAGTACAGACCTAGAATTAGCAAAAGCTTTTGAAATTTTTTTTATGGATGTCCAGTATCGACAACCAGTCTTTAAACTTATCTCCCGCTGCAGCAAAATTTGTAGGAATGTAAAACAGATTTTAAATTTAGGCACGTAAATAATGAGGACATTGTAAAAGCGTTCAGATCCCTGGAAATGAAAAAGATGACTGACGTTCATGGCCTATCTGTTGAATTTATAAGTTCCATTATAGATTGTATCGCACCTCACCTTTGTTGCATATCTAATCAATGTACATATATGGTGTGTTTCCTGACTTAATGAAACTAAGTAAAGTGATCTGGGGGCACGGCAGTGCTCCCGCCAAGTCGAGCAAAAAAGCGGCACGGCCGTACCATACTTTTCTCGAAGCAGTTCAGGCCATTTTCGACCCCCCTATAACTTCGTTGTGGATGAAACTAGAAGCCTGAGTTTTCAGTAACCAAGCAGGCATTGTATAAATACGGTATTTTTCAAATTTCAATCAATTTGAACCAGTAGTTTATGAATTATAACTAGTCAAAGTTTCTTTATTTTGTCACTTACTGACTGACCGATCATCAAAACTCTAAGGCACTTCTAGCGACCAGATAGTGACCAGATCAATATTAAAAATCTCTTATGTTTTAAATAAATACATAGATTGACTTGGCAATATAAGATGTTGTTAGGTGACCTAATTACGTAATAACTTAAGACAGAAGGACTCTTAAGTAGGGACTGAATAAATTAACCGACTTGGTATTACATGGATCTCACAACTTTTAACGGTAGACTAAGTTGCGTGCGAGACTTGGTTTTTTTACAAGTTATGTTTTTGATGGCATACCTTTATTCAAAGCTAGTAGTACATCAGACCCAACAAATTTTAGACCTATATCGATACTACTGACTCTTAGAAAAATATTTACTAGAAATAAAGATAAGTGATTGTCCGAAAAGAAAGATGATTCCGTACTTCGGAAGGAACGTTAAGCCGTTGGTCCCGGCTACTAATATCTAGTCGTTACACGAGCCATGTCAGTGGCCTTTGGCGGCTCTATAAGACTGACTAGTGTCAGCCCTAGTGGGCTTGTGAGGTCGGTTGTTGATCTTTCAACCCACTCGTTGAAGAAGAAGAAGAAGACTTGGTTTTTGCTGTAACGGTTGAAGTATATGGGATTATAATTACATAAATAATAATTTATGCAATATGAGTCGTAATACTACAAACATATTTCAAAGTATAAAGAGACATGTTTCCAAGCGTATCAATCAATATGCAGGTTTAAATCCGCACCTGTACAGGTTAGATCATTCACATGTAAATTTTTCTGATATTTAAATGGACGGGCCACGACGTGTAGGGTGAACCGGATTTACCCACTGACTTCTAGTATATTAAAATACTAGATATGGCGTCGATTGATAACGAGAATTGTAATTAATATACTTTTGGTAGAATTAGGTAGTAAGGTATAAATGTTAAAACAGTTATACTAAAACATTACAAAGCTGCTCAAAGAAAAAAAAATCATAATGGAAAAAATTCGGCAACTGAAACTCACAGTTTCATCATCCATGATCGTGATAGGTACAGACTCTGAAAGACAGCATTTCGACGAATTTGAGCAACCTTAGACTTTACTGAAGCAACCTCGTTTGCAAGTTTTCAGGCAAAGCAAGCTCAGGATATAGGTACTACACTGACGAATATGTAGGACACCTTTCACGTTCATACCATTCGTTCGCCTAGACTTAAGTTTGTAAATTAGTAGCATTACTGCAGGTTTATAGATGATCAAAAGGCTCAGTGCACCTTGCTCGCGATCGGAGATTGATTGTCATTTGTTTCGTTGACATCAAACGCTGAGGCCGTTTAAAATCGCTAGATGAGCCCTTGAAAAGCAAAATGAAATGTCATGTCTAGTGTTTTGTATCTCAGTTGAATGGATTTAGTCGTACAATACACCTACGGCGCTGATCCGCTGAGCGCTGCGATCGCGAAGCAAATCCTCAGTGCAAATACGCGTTGATAATAACCGTGCGCTGCTTATAGACATGCGCTTGATGAATATTTTTTATTTAAATACTGTTATAATATACCTACTTATAGATTGTAATGAGGCTAAAATAAAACGCCTCAAGTAGTCACGATATAATGTGAAAATCCGTACATCGGTACTTCATAAAATTTATTTGTTTTTGATTATGGACATGCCGTGTTTTTCTGTGTTACTTGCGGCCGAATCGTTTTCTTATCTTACCTTAAATATTAAAAAAAAATACACAAAAAAGAGGTACAGGCACAGAAAGGTAGACTCTTTCGAAAAACAAAACCATCAACACGTAAGTTTGCTGTTATGCCAGCGCAGCAGCGCGACGTGCCCTAGGGCAATATAACTCTGCACTTTAGACTATCTCGACAAAAAGCTGCCGTCGTATCAGAACACACAGTATCTCAAGTTACTGTGTTTTCACTTTTATTTTATTTTTATATATTTATTAGAACAATATTAGTCTTAATCTAAAACTAGTACCACCCTCGCCTAGAAGATGTCTATGAATTTTTAATAAAGGGGCTAAATTCTAATCTATAGTTTTTTGAGAAACACGGTTATGCTTCAAAATCTACTCTATGCACCCCAAGTTTTTCGTTTTAAGTACTACAAGAGTCCTACACCAATAAAAATCTCAATAACAATTATTTTACACTTTTTAGTGCGTTAAAGCGTGTTGTTAAAAAATATTTTTTACTTGATAATTTGCCTTTATTATGATAATATTATAATTAAATATTAGTTTTAATCTAAGAGATGGCAGTTTAAATATACTTTATAATATTCTAACTTAATCTCATAACTCAGTACGAACTTTAGATTAGGACTTTCGTCCGATTACCTACGCTAGGGCAAGCTGGACATTTTGACTTCTAGGGTGTTAGAAAGAAACGCCTCTCAAAAATCGCGTCGAATTAGGCATGATATCTCACCGATGATGGTTTCACGTACGTCAAAGTCAAAGTCAAAGTCAAAATCAAAATTTTTTATTCGAATTAAGATTTTTACAAATCATTTTTCGACGTCAAAGCTATCATGGATGGCACGTTCACTACCAGTGTACCTACCGGGGTATAAACTACTTCACAAAATAAAATATAATTACGTCATCTTGCCGTACCCACTAGGATTGCAACTGTGTTGATTCTGAAAAAAGGTAGTACTTTGCAAAGATATAATACATACATTCATCTTATCATGCTTACACGCTTTAGAGGGTAGACAGAACATCAAATATCCATAAAAGATCCCAATGCCGATGGGTGAAGAACGCATAAGCAACCAAATGCTGTTATAATGCCGCTTGTTCATTTTAATCAAAGCAATTACATTTTAAGTAAAATTATTTTAATGATTAAGTCCAAAGAGTACCCTATTATTTTGATAATACTACGTGACAAACATTAGGACTCGCGAAATCGATGAAAAAATCTCGCGAATGAGTTTTTAATCTAAACTTGCGTGCGATTGCAACAAACGCTTTGGTCAAACGTGATGGAGCTCTGTTTAAGACTGTTTGAGGACGTCTGTAAACGTAGCGACAATTTGTGCGTGCGAGAAATAGCGTTTTGTTCTGAGTGGATTCTCTGTTATGTCTGGCGCGCGCCGCTTTACCTACTTTGTGACTACTTACAGGGTTAGAGGACACGTGCGTTCGCTCGCGAATTACGAAAGCAATTTTAAAACTTGTGTTTAAATGTATTATTTTTACAATAATGTATGCCTTACTCGTGAACTGTTTGCATTCATAATTCAAAGAAAATATGCTTAGAGTTCTTTTTTGTACCCAAGCAGCAAACTTTACAATTTATTAGATAGGTAGTTAAGTTAGATGGGACTATAAAGACTTAATTTTTCATGTTTTTAAAAAGGTATTGATAGGCATTATTGGTTTGACTGACCTGTAGGGGGATCAGCAGAGATGAACGAGTAAAAATTAGAATTTTTTTAAATAAAATTATATCATTCTTAATGTAATAATTTGCAAAGTGTATTTCAAATTACTGGATTACTCAACCATCGCTAGCCTTTATCATTTTAAGTTAACACACAGTAATTTGACTTACTAGATCCACAATTAACTAAATTTCGTTAAGTAAATTAGATTAAAACACAGCAAAATAACAGTAACTGCGATCAAGTAAAGAATGTATCAGTATCTTTACATAGCTTAATCACAGTATTTCCTAAATCTTAGCTAGTACACAGTAACTACGTCATAACTGACGTAGACTAGCTAAGATTTACTCTAGTACAACAAATTTTTGTTTATTAATTTTACCAACAATAACACAGTTATGTATTTAACACGAAATATAATAAAGATACATAAAAATTAAAAATACACATTTATAGAACAACGTTTTTTTTATCACTCTACATTCAAGTTAGGCTGCTTTCTTTCATAAATTTGTCACAATCGAGCTTAGTTTCCAAAAAACTTTACGCGCGTTTTTCTCGAAACGACTTTTTCAAAGTTACTGTGTTCTCTGTTACGACGGCAGAAAGATTCTTTATGCAACCTTCACATCACACATCAACGGCCCGTTACGATCCACATAACATTATGACGATTATCAGTCCACAATGAGAAAAATATAGTTAAAAAAAATAAAAAACACGCTTTTAAAGAACACCAAAATAAAAAGTGAAAAATCATTCTTAATATAAGCTGAAAAGAATAATGAACGAAAAATACTAGTATTATTGTGAAAAAAAAGCGTGGGTTGCTCGATATAGGCACGAAAAATATGGCACATAGCATCCCACGCTTTTTTCAATAATGGCACTGTTTTGTCCACTTTTTATATACCTGAGTCTACATTATTGGGTAACCCGCAAGAACGATATACATTGCGATTTTATACTTACCAAATCTGTTTGTGATTATTCTGAGATTGTGGAAGGGGCATCATTCTATGAATAACTTCGCCAACTCTCCGGGACACAAAACCTAATCACTCCGCCAGTGCCAGTGCCGGACTAGTGCTAGTGGGATGGAACTGATTTATGTCTCCTTCTACTTCCTGAAGAACCAAGTCAAACGAATTAAGTGTCCGTTGGTAATTATAATTAAAACTTTTAATTGCGGAGTCTAAACCGGTATTTTAATTTTCAAATATGACTATAAAAAATATTTATTTAACATTCTGAGAAACGATTCGAACCACAACAAAAAATATATGTTTAGTGCACATCATTTTATTTTTGTATGTAATTACCTAACTAATTATAATAGTTGTAGACAGTAGTTTAAGGCTGAAAGGCTTTGCTATGAAATCACGCACTGAAAGGCGCAGCAAGAACCCCTCGAAGACTACCACAGCTGGTGAATGTCATACCAAATAATGCAAATTTACTTAGTAGAAAAACTATATCTTAGTAGGTACCACTTTATTGTAAAATTTGAAGCAATAAAGTAAAACTATTTTGCTGTTTTTGCTATAGTAGAGAAGTCTGTGTGTCCAGCTCCTTAACAGCAGATATATTACAGTCGTGTTGCACCGGTTAACAGCCCCGGATTATGTTTTAATCATCCGCTCGCCGGGACATGTCGAAATTTGTCTCACTAACAAGAGATATTAAATTACTGGAGCTCGCTCCTCCTTAGACGGTGATCCTTTAAACTGTTAATTCACTTGGAGTTCCGCTGCAATCTGTTTTAACTTTAGATCATTTTGTTAAGTTGTCTTTTTAGTCTATTAATTAAAACTGACTATTAAATTATTCCTTTGAAGCTTTTACTTTGATGTACGGAGTTTCTGATTGTTTCAAAAGTAAAGCTACATAAAGACGTGTGTAATAAAAAAGATACCTGTCTTGTCTTTAAATTTAAAGAAAAAAGCAAAAAACCGTGGCTACTGACTCTACTTTGACTGTAGTTTACATGGTTAAATTTTATTATTCTGTTATAATAGACTATTTCTAAATCTATAGATTTTAACTTCTCCAACCTACCTACATTTACAGCTGAGTAGAATGTCCTAATTTCCACATAACTTAGCGTACCCTACACAATTTTATGGAACTTTTCCCCAGATAGTGGATAAAGCTAGCTATGCGGAGGATAGCAATCTTGTCCGCCTTTGTGATTGCGTTCGCGGTAAGAAGGCGTGGATTGTGCCTCAAGCCCGCAACACCTTTGTCTATTTGATCCTCCCGTGTTCCAACAAATGGGATTTCTTTATACCGAATTGCGTGAAGGAAACAGAATAGACAAATCAATTTCATCTCATCTTTGTTTTGTTTTTCTTTTTCGTAGGTGCAAAAACGTGATGAATAACCGAAATTCTTGGTAAGCCCGGAATTATTCTTACTTGTAAGACAAATGCAAATATTTCGAGGAAAGTAATTTGTAGTTAAATATAAATTCCCAAATGGTAGGTAGAAATTTATTTCGCCTTATATAAATTGTGATAGGTAAGACTATTACGTTTCTTAACCACAAGAAGCGGACTTGTAATGTTTTTTTAGATAACTTAATTACTTACTGTTATACTTACTTACTTAATTATTATGTAGTAAGACTCATTTTTTGTAAATACCTTAAGGCAATTTGCAAACTAGTCCTTGGGAAATAAATGGACTCTTACGTGGTTATTTTAATCTCCCTTTTTTATTTCCTCATTGTAAAATAGAATGCCATCAAAAACATAACTTGTAAAAAACCAAGTCTCGGAACTCAGTTCTTCTACCATAAAAAGTTGTAAGATCCATGTAATACCAAGTCGGTTAATAATTTATTCAGTACCTACTTGGGTCCTTCTGTTTTAAGTTATTACGTAATTAACTAACCTTACAAGATCTTATAGTGACCATAATATCAATATTAAAAATCTTTTATGTTTTAAATAAATAGATTGACTAGATTATAGAGGTGTAACGAAGCCTTCGTCCTATTTCCTGTTTTATGACTGGCAACCTTTCTTGCTGGCAGTTTTATCTTTCATTTTAAATTCATTTTCAAATTTAGATTTCTTACGTTTCGATTTTGTCTTTTTTCTGCTAAATTCTTGACTTCATGTCCTGATCTCTGACAGTAAACTCCTAAAGCTTATCCATGTTAGAATTTATCCATGTTAGTTTTAAAATGAAGCTAGTGTTTGATTTCAAGGTTTAGTCTTTAGCTTGTAATTGTGGACTAATAAAGAAGAAATTATTATTGTATGGGAAGAAATAATTAACTCTAAATACCTTTTCTTCAGACTGTGCCCTGGATATTGCCACATACTTATCTCCTACAACACTCTTCGTGTGGTGCAGCAGCTTGTGGCGGCTGCTGGGCGACAGAGGTAATGCTACAGGGGTAATACTTATAATATTTCTGGACTTCAACTACTTTACTCTGTACTTCTTCTACTGCTTATGATCAACGAATGATCTGTTCAACCCTAGTGTCATAGTAACGAAGCCACTATCTAACATAGCTTGAATGTATCATCTATTTCCTATGGACAACAGCTGGGGCCAAAGGATTAACGTGCCTTGCAAAGCACGGAATCATCTCACTTTCCAGACAAGGTACCTTATTAGCTTGCAAGTTCCTAACCAAACTAAAGACAGACTCACAAAGTGATTTTTGTTCGATTGCAGTGTTTTGTTTTCGCTGGGATTTGAATTCAGAAAAACGCAGTCTGTTGAATTAAACTAGTAAAATTAGCATCAAGATGAATTAAACTAGCATCATGATGGTATGATCGATTTTTCATCAACAAGAAGATGATCGATTTTTGTTTAAAAAAAAATGAGCCAAATACAGCCAAAGGAAATAATTGGTGTCCTTGGATCTACGGAGATATTCATAGATATCTGTGGGGATGCGCTGGGGTGCCCTAAGGAGACCAAACTTTATGTAACGAAAACAGTTGAAGTTATCAACACGCTTGTTTTTTTTTTTTTTCAAAAATAGAGCCAAGTTAGAGCCAAATTCCGAAAACAGCTTCAAGGAAGCGCGAATGGCCTATTTATACTTGCATAAGTACAGTGGTGAGTTAACTTAATCCGTCAACTAAACTCGGCAAGGGGTAAGTAGCCGTCAGAATATACCGGGCTTACGGCAAACTATCAAAATAAAAGGGTTTCTATTTTGCGCCTACTTACCTAACTGAGCAAGTGGTAACTAATTACTTGCGAGACTTCGTGGGGATTTTGGGGTGAGGTAAGCCTCGTTCCTGGAATCGGCATCATCATTTCTCGATATACTATTACCATTTTGCATTGAAGAGGTTAGATCAGGCTCTCTAAAATTCAAGCAGTTTGAATTTGACTTAATCTTAGTATTAACATTTTCATTCAAATCGAAGCTAAACATTGAAAAAAATGCTTGCTCAGCGCAGTTAAGGCATTCAAATGCTAATTAACAATTCGTCGGAGGAAGTGTAATGGGAATTCCTGCAGGACATATTTTGGAATTGCAATCAATTCCATTCTCCACATAGCCCGCACGAGACTGTTGACAGTATTGAAGCAAAGGACAATTTTATTACTAATTTCATTTAACTAAGTAAAGATTGTCAATATATAAATCACAAATAATAAATTAAATACCATATAAATCATTAAGCTGATATGAATCTAGAACATAACGTATTTACATTATCGTATTTTGGCCTTGATCAAAATCATTATAAATAATGAGAGTAGGTGGCACGAGTAATAAAATAAAGTGCACATTTTAAGAGAACTTACACCAGACTCCAAATAAATTGCATTTTTTTATACTTGGAATTCAACCAATACGTACTCTACTACTAGAGCGACACAAACCTAGACATCAACGTCATCAACAGCCCGTTACAGTCTTTAATATCTAATTAGGTACTTATTTAATTCGGTTGTTAATGTTATTAACAGGTACACAATTTAAATGGAAAAAACTTCAAAAAAACCACCAGAAAAACATTTATCATTACAATCACTCTCAGATTAAAAAAAAATCCTAGGTGCATCCAGAGCAGTGAGTGATGCTGTTTTTCTCATGAGACTTAAATAGTGGGAAAGCTCCTTTATATGGAATGATTGAAATATAAAACTGGTGTGTGCATGACTTGTGAAACAAAAAATAACCTGCGCATGAGCAGACTACACCATGAGGGCGCTTACTACGTTTACGTTTCTGATTTTAGTGTACAATTTCGGTTTGATCCAAGGTAAATAAGTAAAGCTATGTTTAAATTATATAAAAGGTACATGTTATTATTACAAACCAACAATTGTTTACCAACCCGTACTGGGCCAGCGTGGTCGACTAAGGCTTCAGGATAAGCTCGAGCGCTTCGATGGGGACATAATATATTCATGAGCTGTTGATAATACAATTGTTTACTACCAGAATATTATTGATAATTATTGATGATGACTTTCCAAATTAATTTAATTTTACAATAAAAGACGCAATTATTATCCTTGCTATTCTGTAAGTTAGTTTAAAATTAAATACGGAACACGTTCTCGAAGGGATTTATAATTAATTAATTATTATTGCATGTGATCTAACGAAATTCGATAAAATATTGAAATATCCCATCAAAATGCCAAGCAAAGTTCGTCCACCTATGTACTTAATTATTATTGATTTACTGATGTTTGCATTATTTTAAACAGAATTTATTTTCGGGATATTTTATTCAATATTGTGTCTATTTTATTTGGTTGATGTAATTATCTGTATTGCATCTTCTTCTTGTCAGGGATTGTCCAATGGCCGGAGCAGTATTATGTTGCAGGCGAGAAGATTGATCTCATAGAACAATTTAACGCCCCGTTCAAAATGTGGTAAGTCACTCTTCTAACTTTGAAAAAAGTGTGATTAATGTATTATGAAAAAGGAAACTTTAAAGTTATTTTATCTTTGGAATTTCCTTGACAATTATCTAGTCATTACCTACAATATATATTCATTCACTACAAAAAAAAAAAAAAATGTGACAATTTTAGTGTAATTTATAACTTGCATAAAAATGCTCTATGACGTTCATTTAATGACTGTTTATGCATCTCCTTTGAAATGGGATATGATCAAAGCTTTTGTTATTTAAAAACGGAACACTACCTAAGTCTTAACATTAAAAAAACTGAATATATTTTTCTATATTTGCCTATTAAGAGAAAAAAACCTAAGCTCCACGTTTTTTAACAGGTTGGACACGACAAATTCAGAAATGCGATTTGACACTTATGATGGGAAAGTGAAAATATACGTTAAGAACATAAATGGCTCGGAGTCTGTGTACATGGTAACATATTTTGTTTACGTACATAATTTTGTAATGTTGATGCGCGTATTTTTACGTTAAATATTCTTTTGAATTTCTAACGTAAAAATACTTACAAAAATACAATAAAATACAAAATACAATACATTTTATTCAATCTACCTATATATTTTGCACTTACTTTATTTATAAGGAAATTTTTAGTTTTTACATTGAATTCAACAAAACTTATCCATACTTATTATGAACAAAACTTTTTTTCTATATTCTTACACCATACAATTAGAGGAGAGCAAGTTTTACCAGCTAACCTTTTTCATTTTTTTCCATATCTTTGAGCATAGAATCATCACTGCATCTCGCTAATATTTATAATTTTGTTACCAATTGAGTATGACTGAAAAAAATCTCTAATACTTGTAGTCTTGCATGTTTGACGAAAGTTTTCATAGTTCTCTAAGGTCCTTTTATCTGTTTATGACAATTTGATAATGTTTCGCAGGAGCATTATGCAGCCGGTAAAGATGCCGTGCCTACCTTGGTGTGTACTGAACACTTCTTCCCGGAAACTTTAGTAGAGCCTCTTCCAAGTTTAGAAGAGTTTGAATTGACAGGTAACGAACCCATCTCATTTTAACTTCGACTAGAGCAAAAGTGTCTTTTTGTTCTTTCCACTCTTTCCTATTAGCTTCAGTAAGCTAAGCCTAAGCTCATAGCAAAGCTGACTTAGCTCGTTTTGCCATCTTCGCTGTGGTCTACTACGTCATCGCCCACCTGAGTCGTAAATATATGTAAATTTATCTTTATTTATCATACGATAATTACAAAATTTTCAGAAAGTTTTCAGTCAAAAGAAATTAATTCTACTCCTACTTATTTTTTATATTCACCACCATTTTAGCTTAGATTTATTAGTGATATTGATGTCTGTCTCCCGGGAGGTGACAGACCTAATCACGTCATGTGTTTTCTCATCCCTAATGGCTTGATTACACCTACCGAGTGGAGTGGCGAGACAGTGCCCTCGGCCGAGCGCTCGGTATTTGTAAACACATGGCCGAGTGCTCGGCCGAGCGCTCGGCCTAGCAACAGGCCGAGAGAGTCACTCGGACCCCGTTCTATTTACTAGGCCGAGTACCCACCCCTCCACTTCCCCGCACTGTCTCGTTCAGTCACTCGGTAGATCTAAACACGCACTCGGCGTGCATTCGGCGACCACTCGCCACTCGGTGCGTACGCGTTAGTTTATCCCGCGAATATTGTGTTCACGTGTTAAAAATAGGGCTAAAAACATGGCTGGGAACATCTCAATAGTTGGGAAATGGGATTTTGACACCACAGTGAAATTTATACAACTGTATAAATTGCATCCCTGTTTTTCTTGAGCTAACAATTCTGTTAATTCTTTTATCGAGGTATAAGCAACTTAGTGGTTTTTCTAATCATTTTTTTCCGATCCATATCGCGTCACTTGTCGTTGTTCTTGTGCGTATAAACTGAAGTGACTATCTGTCTCGCCACAATATCAAAAATCCGTGTGAACACTCACTCGGACACAGCACTGTCTCGGCCGAGTGACATATTTATTTATTTATTTTGTTATATGTTTGCTCTCTCGCCACTGCACTCGGTAGGTGTAATCAAGCCTTAAGTACAGTTATTCAATGTTCTTACGTTTAAAAGTTTATGAAGTTAATCTACTCTGACCCATCTTTTGTCGCTTTTACTTTAGGTTCGAACCTTTTGGCGGAAGAATATAAATGCCCAAGTCATGCAAGTTTTGACGTGTATAATACTCGTAGAGTGGAAAAAGTACGAAAAGAAAGCAAGATAATAATATGTTAACGTTTATAAATTTATTTTCTTTCAGATACAGTCATTCATGAAGGAAAAAGAACACATATTTGGTCATATGAAGAAGAAGGTGGTGATAATAAGTTACGAATCACAATGTATGTTTACCGCAAGTCCCCAGTCAGGTAAAATCCTTGTTTGTTTGTAAAATGTTAATAAAATGAGTATAACTTAAAATGTTATCTACATACCTATCTCTTTTGTATTTCAGACTAGAAAATACATTATTTAACACGAAAACGGGAGAATTGCTTCAAAATTACGTCATTAAATACTATGATTTCACGAAAAAAATCAATAAAAGGGATTTTGAATTTGATGGTAGGTAAATGGTTACTGTAACGGGCCGTTCATGATCAAATGGTTACTTATGAAATACTACTTTCATTAATTTAAAAAGTCAATTTCAATTTTGTCATTTTTATTTCTTTTTTTACTGCTTTCATTAATGTGTGGAATCACATTAATAGTACATTACGATACAAGGATCGTAGGTGGCTTATTACAAACGAGGTGACTTTTGTAAGCCCAAGCCGCAGGCGAGGGTTTATAATGTCACGAGTTTGTTATAAAACCTAAGATCCGTGTGTTGTACGACGTTTTTTAATACACTTGTGAGAAAACTGATAGTAAATAATTAAATTGAAATGGTTAAGAAGGTACCCCTACAAGAGCTATGATACTACAGGTAAAATTGATCATGTACAAGTTGTAAAAACTAACCTTTATTATATCGTGCGCAGTTTGAGCATCCTTACTATTCACATTTATCACTAAATACGAGTATCAACACTTAATCACTCATAAAACAACATTCAATGTAAAACAATTAAATTAAAATTTCACAAAATTGGCGCCAACCACAAATCGATATTATGTTTCTTTTTTATAAGCATAATTAAAGAAAGAAAGAAGAAATTTATTCGCAGTACACAAAAACAATACAGAAGTAACAGATGAAGGAAGCGAAGTGGGTACATAAAAAAACAAAACAATAACAACAAAAAAGGGACAGATCGGACCGCCAGCCATGCGCCTCGCCGCGCCACTACAATAAATTATAATGGCCCGGAGTAAGTACAATGGCAGCCCGATCGTGTCCCGGTAGGGAGTGAATTACGGAGAAAAGGCTCTGGCGGACATTCAGCCTCTACGAATTGATTCTTTGTTAAATCGAGATCATTTTATTTTTATAATTAAAATATTACTGGCTGATAATATTTTTGATACAATTTGTTGAAATAAGAAATATAAAATACTTTTCTCTTTGTATGAATCGATTTAAATATTTTTAGTGTCAAAATGATCCTGGCTGAATACTAATTTTGAAGGCCGTAGGAATAAAAAAAAACCGTAATAAAATCGCACTAGTGCGGTAAAACGCATTTACCGCACAGTTTACTGCCTTCGTAAGTTCAATTTTGGAGCAAGGTGTATTGAAAATAAAACATTAAATACTTCTGCCAAAAATACAAGTTGTCAGTTTATGGTGGTTATCAGATAACTCCTCTTTGAACATAATATTTGATTGGATTTAAATACTTCCATTAAACTTTTTTTTCGAAATTTACAATTTTAGTGAGTTTCCGACGAAACTACAGTGGATTAAATGCTCTGAAGAATGTGTTTATGAATTCCCGTATTATCTTAAATGTTATGAAATACAATTTAATTACAGATAGCAATTGTGTGGACGTTTATGACAATGAATTAACTTTCGCCAAATCCTTGGAATTTCATAAACCACACTCAGCATTTTCCAGGTATGCAAGAACAAATCGCCTTGGCATTCAAATATTATTTGATGTTATTTACTTATTGTTATTTTGTTTATATTTTAGGTTCAAGAAGTACCATAACAAAAAATATGATAGAAATGAAATCCATATGCGGAAAAAAATTTTTGAACAAAACTGGAAGTAAGTTCCTAAGATTTTTTGTATCCAAAGTTAGTACCAGTATTTATAACCGAACAAAAAAATTTTGAATAAATGTAATTTTTATTTTTAGGCTCGTCAGAGAACATAATATGAAGAATCTTGGCTATACTTTGACTCTCAATCATTTCGCTGACCATACTCCTGAAGAAATGAGGAGAGTGAACAGCATCCGACCTTACACTCCTGGACCTGGAACGCACCAGTATCCACACATTGATGCTAATTTAGAAGATATTGTGAAAGATATTCCAGAAGAGTTCGATTGGAGAACTCAAGGAGCTGTATCGAGGGTAAAAAGTAAGCAGAATAAAAAGCAATAACTAGATTTTTATATTAGCATTTTAACATTTTACTTAAAGATAAACGGAAAATTAATACAATAAAATTGTATTCTTACTGTTAAATGAAAAAAGGTGTTTTTACAACACATTCTGTTTAGATATTGAGTTAATCAACTTTTATTTCTTCTTTTAAAGTTCTTTTTGACTTTACAGGTCAAGGCAATTGTGGCTCGTGCTGGGCATTTGCTACAACTGCCTCTATTGAAGGAGCTCTCTCAGTGAAATATAAAACGAACTTCGACCTTAGTGAACAGTCTGTAGTCGATTGTGCATGGGGGTGAGTTACTGATATATTCGATATCCATCTTGTTTTTAAATTGCGAGCTTTAATTAAAACATCAACCATCATCGTAAGTGATGTTAGGTCGGTAATGGATCTCAATAACATTGGCTCTGTTCTCATTAATTCCATTGCTAGTTCTATTGAAAGAAATAGTTGTTTTTTGTTTTTTCCCAGTAGTAATTGCCATTGGCTCAAGTTACTACTATAGTGGGAATATGCGCTTCTGCATTTAAATGCCAAGATTGGTGACGAGATGCTGATAACTATTGAAATGACGATTAAATCGCCTTATTTTTATTTCCTGTAAGATTTTTTTTTTAATTATGCATATGCAAAGCTGACATATTATAATGTTGAGATATGACAAAAAATTGTGTTTTAAGGTACAAGGTGTATGGTTGCGACGGTGGTTATTCTGACAGAGCGATGAAATATGTCCAAGAGCACGGCATTGCCACTGAAAGGGATTATGGAGGCTATCTCGGAATCGTATGTAGAGTTATTATTTTTTACGAACTCGTGTGGCAACGACTTAAAAGAAAAAAAAATACTAGTTTAGGAGAACAGGGGCTTAAATCTTAAGTATCAAGCATCTCAACCCCAATCTAGTTTTATTTATTTGTTCCCATAGGTACTTGTTTGTTTAGTGTTAAAAAAAATGCAGAAAGTTAAGTACAGAATAAACGTATTTTTACAGTAAATTTAGAATATGAAGAAAGTAATTATGAAGTAAATATGTCTCTATGTAATGAACGACATGAGTTTAGAAGGTTGAGGTTGAGTTTCTATCTTTAGAATATATTTAGATTTCTTTAAGAAATAGATCATCAACAAGCTATTATGTTTACTAACCCTTTTGTATTGTCATATACTTAAACCATGCAGGATGGAGAGTGCCACATTAACAATATGACTCGTTTATACAAGATCAGTGGCTTTGTGGAAGTTACTCGGGACAGTGTGAACGCTCTTAAGGCAGCGGTGTACCTCCACGGGCCGGTTGCTGTATACGTCTTTGTTACAGACCAAATGAGCCTTTACTCCAGTGGAATATATTACGAACTTCCCGAGTAAGTATCCTGCACCTCATCAGTTCACAATTTGATCATCTATGCGTAGTCCAAAATGCATTTTTCCACAAAATACGATTTGGTTTATAATTATTACTTTCACCCCATAACTTTCCCATGGTTGTAGTCTAGATCTAGAAGGTCATCCAAATTTGTTTACTATATTAGGAGAACCTGAATTTATGTATGTATAAAAGATACTCATAGCGTTGTGGGCATAAAAGACCCAAAAAGTGATACGACGACTGACTGCCAAAAACTATTCGTATATAGGTACTCGTATTGAGCTACACATAGAACAGTGGAAAAGTCAAAGCAAGGCTAGAGATCACATATATTATATACTAGCTTTCTGCCCACGGTTTCACCCGCGTTTAATGAGTTTTCCTGTAGGAATGAAGTGTTTTCCCGCGATGAAAAGTAGCCTATGCCCTATTCCAGGACCTAACCTATATGCGTGTTAGGTTTCATCCCGATCCGTCCAGTGGTTCAAGCGTTATTCGGCAACAAACATCCAAACATCCAAACTTTCGCATTTATAATATTATATAATTATTATTATTATATAGTAGGATATTTTTTTATTTCCTTTTTTTTTATTTGTCTTGTATTTTCAGTCCTGACAAGAACCCGAGCATGATAAACCACGCAGTGACGGTGGTCGGCTACGGTGTCCGCGATGGCGACACCTTTTGGATCGTGAAGAACTCCTACGGCCAGAGCTGGGGCCAAGATGGCTACATCCTCATCTCCGCTAAAGATAACACCGGCAACGTCCTATTTGCACCATACTACCCTATTGTTTAAAAATATTTAGAAATAAATTCCACGTGCATTTGAAATTACGTTGTTTTTTGTTTTTACTAGTCGCCCATCAAGTTATGAGCGCTATATTATTGACAGCATTCTTGTCTCTCTTCTACTCACTCCAGAAATACTGTACAAAGGCGAATGGTAAGCAGAGAAAGAGAAAAGCTAAAAGAACTACTTTTCAATGTGGGCGTGGATTATTATCCTTTCCAATGTGGGTGATATTCGTCTTCTTTATCATATGGGTTGTAAAGATGACAATGTAATTTATATTAAACAAAATTATTGGTCATCCCGTTCAGTCTAGATAAAAAAAATATTCCGAAATTCCACAAAATACCCTCTACAGTGTGGCTTATTCCAAAAATATATTGCAGTTGAACTGTTCCCGAGTGGACCGAAACACTTCACTAGGGTACCTGAGTGTCCTATGTTTTATTCACTATACCAGCGACATACACTGATAAGCTGTAGGCATGGTGGCTAGCGGAGCGCAGTTAGACAATATTTTATAGCAGCTGAGTAAGGATAGAGGCTCGAGCCCCTCGGTGGGGACGTATATAGGGCGTCCAAAAAGGGTGTTGGCAGTTTATACCGAATAATTATACATGAAAAATATATCATTTCATAATTTTATTACTATTTGCAAAAAGTACATACAATGGAAAGTTTACGAAAAAAAATTATGTTATCCAAATGACGTCCATTACGCCTTAATTCATTTTCTAATGATATTTGCACTGGGAGATAAAGAAATGTCTCGTACATTGAACTGCGCACGATGTAAGCGGCGAGCTGTTATTATCGAATTATTGTTTTGATAATAAAGCTCTTACACAAAATGCGCGCTGAGCTCCGGTATACGAATCCATTTCAACTAAATTTCCAATAAATTCCACGTATTACATTATATTTGTTTGTGCTATCTACCCTCATTAAGACGATTTATTGATAATATTTAAAAGTGCAAATACCCTTTTTGGACACCCGGTATGAGCTGTTGATGACTAAGGATAAGGGATCGGTCATCGATCTTATTATAATTATGATGATGAAGAATAAAAATAAATTGCAAAAGTCGTTCTGTAGGATGGTGCTGCTTCATAAAAATAATAATTAAAAATTTGCTGAAACAGAGTGATATTAAAAGCAAATTGGTCTATATTATTATGCATTTATAATGACCAGAGTTATTGTAAATTTTACAAAGTACTGCGGTTTTCTAATAAGTAATTAATCGCTTTCTAATAAAAATATTTATATTCCTGCCCGTGTGCGATTATTACTCCGCACACTACAGCCAGTGCTGACATTACTTGAAGCATTTCAATTTGTTTTAAATTCCGCTCACGTCTATCAATGAGTCAGAACCTGCCGCATAAAAACGTCGTCCGGATCAAAAATAAAGTGGAAATGTTTTGTTGGTTGGCTCGGCTGCGGTCGGCTGGCACCGCAGCTCAGCGATTTACCACTTTTGCGTATTTTTGGTTGCATGAGTATTATTATTTTCGGCTTCTAGTTATTACAAATGCCGGAAAATATAAACTTGCACCTTCAACTAAGCTTATATAGAAGGATAAAAATTTTCCAAAAAAATAAAATTTCTAATGATTAAAATGTACGGAAATTAAATTTTGCGTTAAAAATCATTGAGCTCTTGATCCGAAAAAGAAAAATCAGGATGGTTCCTGTTAAAAGTTTTTCTTTTCATTGAATACGGTTAAGGTGGACTTCCGAGAGTCGCGGCAGAGACTGGCTGAGGACACGTTCAGACGTTCGCGGTTTTTCTTCATGTGCTGATAAAATATCACGTTATGACAATCCGTATAAAAGGTATCAGACTGTTTGATACATTAGGTACACCCTATGCCGTAATATTTTGGTCAACAAACAAATAAAAGTCGCGTAAAAATAGCAAAGAACAAAGTTGATCGAAGACAACTGAAATAGCCTAAAGCGGCACGACAAATCTAGTTTGTGTGAAATGTATGTGTGTATGGCGGCGGCGGCGGACCAGCAACATTTTACAACGAATTTTGAACGAATTACGACAAACGAAGATTACTTTTGAAACCAGATCACACCTTGGCCACTCCACACAACGGCCGTGTTCTAAATGTCTACTAACTCGATTTGCTAGTAAAATGCGCGCGATGCTACTAGCTAGGGTTATTTTCGCGCGGCCACGATGCAGGACGCTGTACGACTAAAAGCGCGCGCGGCGGCGGCGGCGGCGTGTCGGCGCGACCATCTTGATTCTATGTTCCTAACTCGCCCTCCATATATAATGTGATTTGCGGGAGGGGGTGAGTAAAGTAGCCGTTCTATAGGATTGTACTATATTAATTCTGTGACCAGACTGTAGCGGCTCTTTTGTATGTTGTCGGCTGTCGTCGATTGTATTAATCTATCGTCGCCACCCGCGACTCTCGGAAGTCTACCTTTAAATTCCTTCCTGGGGTTCGGAGACCTTCAAATTTACGATTAACTAACTTTCATTCAATTAAAAAGAAGTTTAACGAACCGAACGCTTCTTGGAATAAGGAACCAAAGTCAGTTTTAAATCTTAAAGATTGATTAAATATGTTTCTTAGAACATTAATCAGAATAATATTAGTATATTTTTAGTGTATTTAATTATTTTAATATTTCTTAAAGCTTATGATTTTCAAGCAAGCTTAACAAGACCGTAAAAAGATGAAAAAATATTGATAGCATAAAAATACCATTTGCATGAACTCTATAAAATTGTAAAGATTAAAAACCTTTTAGAATTTTTAGAAGAGTTGTGGAACGAGCTCAATCGTAGCGAACCCAGGCGTTAAAAGCTGGCTTTACACCACCGGCGCGGCGCGGCTCCACTCGAAGAAATCACACTCACATGGCCAATCACACGCGAGCGCGGAATACTGCGTAAACGGGGTCCAAACTTATATTTTTTTATATTTTTTCTTATGTTTTTTTCCTTTACTGACTCACATTACGAACCAGCAAAGAATGCAAGTGATACAAGATATAGTCTTCTGTCGTATCTCTTTATTAATATGAATCTACGCCCAGTATACGACCACCATAATACTAATAATAAAATTATTTATTTAAGCCATTAGTACAAAGTTGGTAAGTACATAATATAATAACACTACAGCTAATAGGGTATGGTACCATTGACAGTCCCCTGACTCTCAACCTGTGTGATGAGGGTCAATGGTGTGTCGTCGTGCATGATATCTTTATACATATATGCCATAATATGGAGATAGATAAAAACTTTGATTGACAAAAATAATAATAATAAAAAAGAGGAAATACGGAAAATGTATGTTTTTGTACGTATGTGCGGGTTTGTGTGTGTGTGAGTGTGTGTGTGTATATGTGTGTGTACATTTGTGTGTGTGGGTGTGTGTGACCATTGTTACATTCTTAGAACCATACATGATCAAAACTTCACTCCATGCTTTTTAACGGCCCATCTGAGACACCCCACTTGAAAAGGTTTCCTTTGCTCCGGCCGCCGCCGCCGGTGCGGTAATGATAAATGTTAATTCCTCTTTTCATCATACTTTTGAAATTAACTGAGATTGAACATAACGGTGCTATTCCACCAAAAATATAAATGTAAATATATATTGTGTTCAGTACGTTTAAGGACTTAGTCAACAAAAGAAGTGAGATCATAATTGTAGTATATTTATTATTGAGTAGTGGGTGGATTGAAAATAAACAGTGTTATACCAACTGACGTGCGTTTCACTACATGGTGACAGCGGTGGCTCGTTTTTAATAGTTTTAAGCTGTTAAACGGGCTGAAACCTGTAAAATATAGTTAAAATTAGTGTACTATAAGGTGAAAATTGTGTAATTATGGAACACGCACGTCCTCCAGCGGAATTATCACTCGATGGCGGTCCGGCTGCGCGGTCCGAGTCGTGGCGAAAATGGCGGAAACTGTTTGAGGTGTTTCTCAAAGCGTCTGGAGTGAGCAAAGAGCCTAAGGAAGTTCAGGCTAGTTTGTTGGTTAACCTCATAGGATCCGCGGGTTATGAAGTTTATACAACTTTCACGTTTGGCAAAGGCGAAACAGAGGATGACATCGATTGTGTGCTGAAGAAATTCGACGAGTATTTCGGCACGAAGACGAATGTCATAGTAAGGCGGTTTAAATTTTTCACTCGCAGTCAAGAAGATGGTGAAAATATTGACCAGTACGTCACAGCTTTGCGTGTGTTGAGTCAGCAGTGTGAATTCGGTGACTTGCACGAAAGTTTGTTACGAGACAAGATCGTGTGTGGTATTATTAACAATACCGTAAGAGACCGATTACTGCGTACAGATGACCTGACCTTATCGAAGGCGATACAAATATGTCAGGCAGCAGAGATTTCTAAGGAGGAAAGTCGTTGCATTGACGCTTCGTCGGCTAGCATGCAAGTAAATGCGGTTCAGGGCAACAGCAGTTATGTAAGCGCGCGCGGTGGCCGTGCGCGCCGTGTCGGCGGTGGTGTTAACGGCGGCGGGGGCGGCAGCGGCGGCGGAGTCTGGCAGCGGCGGCGACGCGCCGCCGAGCACGGAGCGCCCTCGGCCGTGCGATCGTTCTGTGCTACGTGCGGCGGCGGCCGATGCCCTGGAAATGAGCGGTGTCCAGCACGGAATGCGTTGTGTTTTGTTTGTGACAAAAAAGGTCATTTTTCGAGAGTATGTGATCAAAAGAAAGTGTTGCGTAAAGTGTTAAATATAAGTGTTGATTCGGCGAAGTCAGACAGTGAAGAAAGTAATGAGGGCTTGTTCTATGTCAATACTATTGGTCAGGACAAAAAGTCCGGTAGGTCAATGAAGGAATGGGTAGAAACAATGAAGTGCAATGGTAAGTCTTTTGTTATAAAAATTGATACCGGTTCTATGATTAATGTGATTTCCAAGATTGAATATGTCAACTTAGGATTTTCAGTGAGCAATCTTAAGTCATTTACAAAACGTGTACAATCTTTCACTGGTAATAAGTTACCTATTTTAGGTACAGATAAGATAACTATTGTTTACAAGAAAAAATGTTATGAAATGTCATTTGTGGTTGCTGATATGAATTGTCAAAATGTACTTGGTTTAGAAGGCTGTATTTCTTTGGGACTGATTAATCGGGTAAATGAAATAAATATAGAAGAATATTCACATTTGTTTAAAGGTCTTGGAAAGTTACCTGGTAAATATGAAATTGTTGTAGATAAAAGTGTGCAGCCAGTTGTTTGTCCTACTAGGAAAATACCATTAGGATTAAAAGAAAAATTACTAAAAGAGTTACAAAGAATGGAATCCCTTGAGGTCATTAGGAAAGTTTCACATCCAACTGACTGGGTAAATGCAATTGTCTTAGTCACAAAAAAGGATGGTGGCATTCGTGTATGTTTGGACCCGCGACCGCTGAACCGCGCGGTGCGGCGCGCGCACTACTCGCTGCCGACGGTACCCGAGCTGGCGGCGCGGCTCCGCGGAGCCACTGTGTTCAGTGTGCTGGACGCGCGCTGCGGTTTTTGGATGGTGCAGATCGATGATGCGAGTGCTGACCTTTGTACTTTTAGCACGCCTTTTGGAAGGTACCAATTTTTGCGGCTACCATACGGTATAAATTGCGCACCTGAAGTTTTTCATGCGAGGGTTAGGCAACACTTGGAGGACTTGGAAGGGGTAGAATCATTCATAGATGACGTAGTAGTCTGGGGGCGAACTAAAGACGAACATGATAGGAGGTTAGAGAGTCTTTTAAAACGAGCTGAAAATATAGGTATGAGATTTAATCGTGAAAAATGCAAGTTCGGAGTTACAGAAATAACTTATTTAGGACATAAATTTGACTCAAATGGTATGCGGGCGGATGATAGCAAGATTAAGGCAATAATGGACATGCCTTATCCAGTTGACAGAAAATCGTTAGAGAGATTTTTATGCATGGTAAACTATTTGTCAAAGTTTATACAAAACTATTCTGAGTGTGTAAATGTCTTGCGATCTTTGTTAAAAAAAGATTCTGAATGGATGTGGGAGGCGCATCATTCTGAAGCGGTGGATAAGTTGAAGCGCAAACTGAGCAGCGCGCCGGTGCTGGCGCTGTATAGCGAGAGCGCGCCGGCGGTGCTGTCGGTGGACGCGTCCAGCGTGGCGCTCGGCGCCGTTCTGCTGCAGGCCGGTCGTCCTGTCGAGTTCGCCTCGCTTACGCTCACCGACACTCAGACTAGGTACGCACAAATTGAAAAAGAAATGCTTGCTATAGTATTCGCGGTCGAAAGGTTTAAACAGTATATCTACGGCAGGACGGACGTCACTGTGCAGACAGATCATAAACCGTTAGAGGCTAAGTTACAAGTTTTATTAAGTTTCTTAAATCATTGCTACAAGAATAAGTAACATTCTTCAATTGCTCAACCCATCACCACTAGACAAAT
Source organism: Carpatolechia fugitivella (assembly GCA_951230895.1). Taxonomy (NCBI): domain Eukaryota; kingdom Metazoa; phylum Arthropoda; class Insecta; order Lepidoptera; family Gelechiidae; genus Carpatolechia; species Carpatolechia fugitivella. The sequence goes on along the minus strand of OX579663.1, from coordinate 621,980 downwards.
ATCGACACTCGACTTGCAAATGACAGTGCTATTATAATAACTTACGAAGTGTCAGTCCTCAAAACTCAGTAAAGTTCATTCTAACCGAGTTAGGCAGTGGGTCAACTGTTACTGCAGCGGTCAAAGCGAGGGTTTTCATTCCTGGCACCTCGTTTCATGGACGACGCGCTCGTCTCGAAAATAGGAAAAATGATAGACCTTACGCTGCATTATAGACCTTACGCTGCATTTTCATTCACTTATACATCATACTGCTTTTAGTTTTTAATGAGCATAAATTAAATTACGAAAACTAAAACTAGCTTGGATCATAATTTTCTGACAATTTGCATACATAATCTTAATTTTTACTCAGGTTTCACATCACAGTAGCACATAATTAGTCATATATACCTACTCAAATCCACAGAAAAAAGATGTAGAGGAGCTGCCCTGAGATAGATGTCCTGTATCCGCTTTAAATTTAAGAGTCTGCTAGCTGTTATTATTTATTAGCAATATTTTCTAACTTGATAGTTTCTAACCTACACTAAGGCTTCGCAAAGGCTTCAAGCAGAACTTTCGCTTTTCAAGTCCGCGCCTGCTGTATTACCGCTTTGGTAGAAATTGCAATTAGGTCAGTTAGAAATAAAACACGATGGGTTCCCATTGTCATACAAACAACCAATAAGACAGCTCCTCTATGAATCTGCTCCGTGCTCAAATCAATCGTCAAGAACCAACTATTCATTTAAAAAACGACACTAGCACTCACTGCAATTAGGGCTCTCCCACATTGGCGTGGCTTTGTACAATCGCGCACAATGAGTCCCTCGGAGCCGGCGACAGCTCGGATAATAAGAAATCGAGACGCCTTTGTGCTGAACTTGTTAGAGACGGCTTTACACCATACTCCGGTATTTGAAATCCTACAGAATTGTATGGTAAGAGGGTCGCAATCGCAAGCGTGTAATTGGCAAAATGTGAGCTTCCATTCCAAGATGTGGGTCGATCTGAGCTACGGCCAAGTACTTTTGTGAATAGCTGTCAGCCTAAAAGTAAACGATAATATTCGTATGTTCAAGCTTCTTTTTTAATTTATCAGGACTGATGACGTGTTTCATTATAACAGGAAGGGCAAAGTACAATATTACTCTTTTAATACCAGCCAGGGTTGAAAAAAAAATGTTTTGATCATTGACACGACTAAGATGCTTAGCAGAACTTTACTTTAATAACTATATATTAACTTTAATAAAAAATCTTCTTCACAGACTTGCAACGGAAGTCATTTTAATAATCAGGCATAACACTAAATGTAAGTGAATTTCGAACTAACCCTGAAACTTGAAGAAAATTAAAAAGCAAAGAAAAAATTACCCTCCTCAACCGCATTCCGATTTTATCATAAAAATAATCCATTTTAAATCGGGTAACACACCATTCGTCTTCGTAAGTGGAATCTTTTAGCACTTCATCATCCATTGCGCTGTCACATAGTTGACGTAACAAAAATCCCATTGTAGAGAAACGATGAAACTGGATGCGAATTACAATTATGTAATACGAGTATGTTTGAGCTTCTCGTAAGTTGAATGTACTTTTTGTCAATAAGAGTATTTAGTAAAAAAAAAAATACTTGTAACAATAAATAAATTAAAGATAGATATTAAAAATTTTATATTTAAAAAATGTTAACAATTCGAGACAAAATGTTTTATGCAATGGAAATAATTAATAGTAATAACGCTCAATTATTAAGAGTTTGAAAAATGATTCTGCACCACATGGTAGACAACTTTTATTTAAGAAGTATCTCTTTCTTTTATAATTTCATGGATTTTAAATTAAAACAAAAATAATATCAATAAAGCAAGGCAACAAGAAAGGCTTACCCCGTCCGGTCCCGTCCCGGCATTCCTTGATTTAATATCCGCGGGATTTATTAAAACGCGTGGCATCCCGACGCTTTGACGGTATTAAAATTGTCGATCGCTGCAGATTCAGCCCGGTTCCATGAATCATAGTGAGAATTTACATTCAATGAGTATGGAATCTACATTTTATGTATTCTAAAATTTTCAGTTGGAAAAAGATTTAGACTAAATCCTTATCCTTATGTCTTTAAAATGTTTAAGCTTCATTTGCTTATAGAATCTCATTGAATATTTGGATATTTATAAAAAAGAATACAATTTATAATATAGATTTTTACAGCGCGTTTTTACTCTCAAGTCATTCCTACTCGATATATATATGGTTTGTAAATGAAAAACTCGATTTTCATACAACAAACAGCACAAAATATTCGAAACACAATGCAGTACCGAAATTTTTGCAAAATAAAGGATTATTCGAGTGGCTGAAGCCAATTTGTCGCATGGAGGGCGCTCGAACCCGCGACTGTCGATCAATTAGCCGGTAGTCAGTGCAGTCGGCCCTTGACATGCACCGATTCGAATCAAAATATTATTTTTATTGAAAGTTGCACCGCGATTTGTTTCATCGCTTGCATGAAAAATATGTTTCTATAAATTTTATTACATGTACATTAACAAATTGGTCTATACATTTTTAGAGTGTTGGTATGAATTTAAAAGGCGTGTTTGGGTTTTTAAGAAACAAAGAAAATTAATGGTGTTTCTTCCTGTTGGTTTGATAGTACCTAATTTCGTAATTTTAAGAAATCGGTACCGTTTGAAAACCAGTTTTTATTTATGACATCTATCTGGAAACAAACAAAAATGAAACGATTATCTAATAACTATATTTCGTCCAAATTGTTATAACTGATTTCGATTTTAAAAATCCAATTCATCTTTATCAAAAAGAATAGCTTACTGCAACAGATTTTATTTATATTTAATCGATATTTTCTAACCAGATATTGCAATGTTGATTTCCGATCCTTAAATATTTTCTTTTCAAGCAACAACTTTATAAGACCGTTTTTAATGTGCTCGTATTTCGTTTCTTAACCCGGCCGCCTTTGACCGGGCGTTTTAGTGCCATTACCGACTTGAACTTTGCTCCCAGTTCTTTAGAGCTTCCTTCTATAAGCAGGACCCAGTAAAGTGGATTAAGATGATAGCTTTCACTGGTACCTACCTATCTACTGAATATTCTCCCTTTGAATTTATTACCTTTACTGTGGGCTCATTTACATAGCTTTTTCAAGTATGTTTAAGATAAATGATACGATAAAAGGAACAAGAATAACATGAATGTTTTTCTTCAATTGGTACCTGTCACGGTGTGGTACCAATAATGTGTCAAAGGTTGCTTTGGAAATATTGCTACAAAACAGTGGTACTTTTTATTTACTTGTTATTATTTCTTTTTGTGTATACTATAAGTCAATTAATATACCTATAATCTCTTATAAGTAGGTACACATTATCATAACTTTTAAGTTTTTCTTCTTTTCTTTCTTCTTCGTGTGTATTGTTAGGTTGACAACCGAACTCACAAGCCCTGGTGCCACAATTGTGCAAAACCCGCCAAAGGCTTCTGTCCAAACTATGTACGAATATTTTCCATAGAAATAGGTAGCGAGTCCCGACGGCTTAACGTTCCTTCCCAAACATGGATTCGTCGTGTTTTTCGAACAATCAGGCGATCCTGTCCGCAATCGGAGATAGCCTCAATAAGTATTTTTTGTTTGACCAGTATCCCTCCCGGTATTCAAACCCAGATGCTCCGTAATGTGAGCAGGTATATAAATCTTTGTGAGCAGAACACGGTACCGCTCCGCCACAGAGGCTGTAACTTTTAAATCCCTCAACTGTTCGTGTATTTCACAACCGCAAAATAGACTACGTAAATTTTGTATGAAATAACAACTTGAAAACTGTAAAATTTCGCTCCATTCCTGTTTCAACGAAAACAAAACTATGACTGGAAGAAGTTTCCTATTAGATTGAACGTGCGGCGAGGAGTTCTCCGAAGTTAGCGCGGAATGCGGGTGAAGGCTGACTTTGAACCGCTCACTAGTGGAGGTAACTATTCCAGTTCCATGAGCCTACAATTAGAAGTATAAATCATTATTATTATTACCTATATTTGAACATATTAAATATCAGTTAAATGTAATACATGTCGAGCCTCAAGTCTTCTTACCTCGAGATATCAATTTATTTAAAACAGTTTATTAGAATTTTACATCTCGAGAATAGATCATACGTTTCACCATTAGAATAATCCATATTTTTATGTTTTTAGAGAGAAAAAAAGGCGTTTTGACGGCGAAAAATGATTTGTAAAAATCTTAATTCGAATAAAAAATTTTGACTTTGACTTTGAGGCCATAAGAAAACTAAGTTCGCTATCCCAACAAAAGCATTAAACCTATTAATATAGTCATATTTAATAAATAGTAATATATACCGTCTGGGAGACGTGAGTTCGATCCCCACAACGTACCAATATGTTTTCTAATTCATTAACCCACGTTTTTTTTAAACAAAATTGTATTTAATTAAACATATTATTATAGTTTTATTTCACGCAAAAACCACAAACAGAGTGCCGCAACGCTGCGTGAATTTGCGGCCGCGTCGTTGACGCCGACCACTTTATACACTTACAACGTTTTCATTTTAAATTCAATTTGTTGCTGTTACATACACTGAAATAATGAACGCATTTTGGTTCATTATGATAATTTTATGCAGATTTAAAATAAGGGTAAAATAACTTTATGTGATACCTATGAATTACATTGAATAATATTTCATAATTTATTCCGTCATCATCATATTTATTGACGGAAATTGATATCCAGTCAAATAAAGAGCATTTGAATAAGCAACATGGCTTTTATACACCATTCTAAAATAATAAATGTTTTTGGTTGGTTTCTACTATAAATTATTTAGTTCCACAATCTTCAGGCATATACATACTCGTAAGATAGTCTCATAATTAGTTCGTAATAAGTGAGAGTCCTCACTTATTACGAACTAATTATGTAAAAGGCCGCTGATGTGGATGTTGAAGTGGGGACGTATATAATAAGCTGTTGGTAAGTGTAAAAATTGTATGAGCTACCTTTATCTATATAAAGGTACCTATGTACATAGTAAGTTTATTTGCTGCTTTTACATAAAGAAAAAATACCGTAAGAAAACCTACGAATCTAAATCTACGAAAAAATCAAACACTGTTTGTGAAGCAACCTTATTCAATAAAACAACAAAGTAGGTACATTACATAGCCGATCAGCCTCAATTATTAACATTCTAGGTATGTAGGTTTGAGCTTTTAGTAAAAGCTGACAAACAAACTGTCAAATTGATGTAAAAAACTGGACCTTTACTGCAAGCTAATATTATTTATTCAGCCTCTGTGGTACAAACAATCTTTTCAATTTCTTTTTATAAATACATATATAGGTAATTGCATACCTAAATGTAAGAAGTATCTTTAAAAGATTCCGTTTCTTTTTTTAAACCGTATTTTTGTCCGCTTCGCATCCGGGACCGTCTACCTGCGGGTCCGAGAGAGTATGTGAAGTGAATTGGACCATTCCTTATGATTCAAAATATTTGTGTAGCCCCTTTGCCCCGCTGACCGACCGGAAATTGAGACGGAATTCCATTTTATGAAATCAATACCTCCCTTGGCTTTGGAGAAACTGTATTATTTTGTAAATTGAAAGCAAAGCAAAGTTTATTATGAAATTGGTTCAAATTTTGGTTTAAATAAAGTTTTTAATCAATTCTTTAAATTGCGGTGAACGTGATAAAATGTTTCCGAAATAATGATAATAATAATATATTTATTAATGATAAGTACAACAATATATAGTATTCTAGGTTTACAAGCTTAAAGGTTAAAACAATGTTGCACAATGACTTAAAGTGGTATCACTTTGACCTCTATACTAAGCCTAGGCTAGTATCATAGAGGTCAAGGTTCTTCTAATCATACATTTAGCAATTAAAAGAAGAAACGAACGCAGTAACATAAAGAAAAAATTATATTATCTTGTACTTCTATTATCTTGTTCGTATTTATATATTATATAATATATATTTAAATTAAAATCCATAAAACTAGTAAACTAAGCCATCAAATTTTATTACAAGTGGTTTTAGTAAAACTTTTATTTAAGCTATATTAACCAAAAGATTTTCAGTCAAATCATAATTTAACGATTGCAACCATTTAATGAGTTTGTTCTTAACTTCAAATTTATTCAGTGTATATATATGAGTCTGTTTATTAATTTTATTATACAGTTTGCGACTTAAAGAGTTATACTGCATACCAGTGAACCTAGTTCGACAGGGAGCTGTTGGACAGACTACACTTCCATGACGTCGTTGAGCAATTGTAAGATCAAGCGGAAGGTGGGAGTGTCGACGCAATATACAACGCAAGATATACAGTTGTCTTACAGATAGAACTTGACATTCCTGATACAATTTGACGGTAGAGAAGTCTCTGTTTTTAAAATACATTATTTTGAGAACAGCTCTCTGGGCTCTTTCCAGAGACAAAATTACGGTTTTGAAAGAACCCCCCCAGATTGGTATGCAGTAGGAAAGGACTGATTGTACAAGAGCTGTATAAACTGTATGCATTGTACCAGAATCCGCCGAGTACCGAAGATTCTTAAAGAGGAAAATAAGTTTAGGAACTCGTCCTGTTATCATCTCGATGTGATCACGCCAGGATAGAGTTTCATCTACAAAAACACCGAGGTATGGTAATGATGTACAAAACAGTTCTGATAAATTTTAATTACTTAGTTTAATGTTTGATTTAAGTAAACTGCATATTTTAATTAGTATTTAGATAAGGGTTAACGAATCAAGCTGAAATAGTGTTTGGGAAGTGCCAACTTTTTGGCCAGGTCATTAACTACAAAAATAAAAAAATATGATTTGTTTTAACCATAGACACTTTTGTTTTGTCTCGGTTCCCATTCTAATTATATTTTGAATTTGTTAATTTAATTGATTGATTGATCTCATCATGTATTTCCAACGCAATTTAATATATTGTTTAAAGAATAAATAAATAATAATATTTAAGAACCAGTATACCGGCAGCGAAGACACAGCCTTTTTAATATAAACAAGAAAATAAATAAATTTAAAGTTTATTTCTTCGTTTAAATAAATAATTTATGAAAAGATAACAATAATGAATTCATTAACAGATGTATAACAGAAACGTTCCTAATGTTGTAGCTGGAAAAAATTGGGATTGGAATGCTATTTACCAATGCACCAAGAAAGTGAATATTGTGGCTGAAAACGGCAGCGTGCGGTAAGTGCTCGGTAACCGTCCTCGAGCGAGTAAGGGCTCTACAATAGGGATGTTTGATGTTGAGAAAACATCGATGTTGATATCGGTCACATATTATCGATTTCCGATAAAAATCGATCTTAAAACATTGATGTTGGCCAACATCGATCGATATTTTTTGCAAATAAAACATACTGTTAAGATTTTTGATGAAAACGTAAAGAATGAATAAGTAATAAGAAACTTACATTTTGCACAATTCACAGCAAAACCAATCGACAAACAACCAACAGTCCGATGATGACAGGTAAATAGGGGTGCATATAATGTGCGGTGAATAACGTGCAGCAAATAATACGCAACAAATAATGTGCAGCAAATAATTCAGGTTACATTGTCCTTTGAGCCGGGAATGAATGAATGAACAATAAGTGAAAAGAGATACAATTATTTCTGTCTTTCTTTCTGGTATGGCGCTGTCCTCCTCGGTAGGCGTCAACATCAACAAAAACGTCATCATGACATCGATGTTGCGATGTTATGTCGACGTCGTTATCGATGTTAAAACATCGATGTTTTCCTCGTAAACATCGATGTTAATGCAATATCGATGAACATCGACCATCCCTACTCTACAAGAACCACTCGTGACGTCACCTGGACGATTTATAACATCCTCCTTTTGGGATACAGAAAAACTATTCCTGTAATTTATGGCTTCAATACAAAACTAAATGCTACTCTAATTATAGGCAAAGACGGCAAGCACTAAAATTGTTAGATAATAATAGATAATAAAAAAAAAAATTAGGAAATGACTGAAGACTATTTATACTTGCGATTGTCAGCACTTGATGAAACTTGGTGTACATAGTCGTTTTGTGTTTACTTGTTTACGAAAATAATTGGGCTGGATTTTTGTAATGTCTTAATTTTTTCTCTTAAGTTGATATTAAAAAACAACCGTTACCGTAAGCGATTATAATTTCAAACCTATGATGAAATCCACTGATCAACTTTACACCCACTTTAAATTTGAGTAATTTCATGAGCTCCATGCAAGGTAATTTGTTTCTCCGTCAAGCAAAATTTCTTCCGAAAAAAAAAAAACATTTTGATTTTACTCCATACATTCGTTCCTCTGTATCGTCTCTAGTTAAGGTCGAGTGCACAGGTTGCCGTCAATCGTTGTGAGGTCATTATTTCCACCGGCTGGCTCAAGTGGAGCTCACACACCCGTAGTTTAGTGAGGGGGGAAGGGGCGCGGGGAAACTTGCCTCTACGCCCTCACTACTAGGGACCCGCTTCACAAAACAACGATTTACTAAATAATAACAAGTTACAATTTGATATTCATTGCGGAGTCAATTCGCCTAAACTGTAAGCCCTTATCTCTTTGTTTACGCAATTTACATCGAATTGTACTTGAAGCTTCGTGAAACGGCCCCAGAAATAGTTTGTGTGCCGTTCTAGATAAGCCGGTCATGTTTAATGAGGTTTTATGGATTTAAGCGTGTGTTAGAATTTTGTTTTGTAAAAAATAGAAATTATCAAATGTTTATTTAATACTAAGGTTTGTTATGAGTACCTTCTTTTAAATCAGCAAAACTATGTATTTAAAAATTGTGGGTATAGGAAAATCAACAAAAAAAAATAAGGAAAAAAAATAAGGAAACATATAAAATCAGCTTTGACTAAATTTTACAGGGTTAATTATATCATAACCATTAAATATAATTTTAAATAACATATTATAGTATAATAGGTAATAAAATATTCATTATTTAGTATAATATAAGAACTTAATTGTGCAAATACCTAAATCTATCCAGAAATATTAATTCAAATCTACATTACAGTACATTACTTATTATTACTCATTACACATAAAATAAAATTAACAAAACAATAGCAAATAATATAACAGTAAAAGGTACTTAACTTACGTGTTATCGGCCCAACCTCCAGAACTTAAAAGATCCCTGTCAGCCCGATTACATCGCTTTAAATACCCTTTTCCCCTACTATGTCTATTGTGATAACATTGGGCCATATTGGACCAATCCAGAGCAAGATTTACATTATGATCAAAAGCTTATTACCTAGATGGAAGTTATACAATTTATCAAATGGTATACAATTTAAAACGTTACAAGGTAATTGTAGTATTTATAATGATATTTTAAAGTACATGTTTTGAGTAAATACATTATTTAGATATGAAACGAATTAATTACATTAAGTTAAATTTACAAAGACAGCTATGATTAATTTATTGAATTTACAAAGACAGGTATGATTAATCCTAAAGCAACATTGAATAACATTCGTTTAGTTTACAAAGACAAGTATTCATAAATTATTATTTATTTATCACGTGCTACGACATGAACGCTACAAAGCTACGGCGTAGGTGATTGCTACGCACGTTTCATTCTTGATTCACGCATTTTATAACTAAAAAAAAAAACTTAATTAATTATAAAGTAAAAAATATTTTTTTAACAACACGTTTTAACGCACTAAAAAGTATAAAATAATTTGTATTAATATTTTTATTGGTGTAGTACTCTTGTAGGACTTAAAACGAAAAACGTGGGGTGCATGGAATAGATGTTGTAAGAAGTAGAGAACGAGGTAATGGCTGAAAAACAGCATAGCTGACGCTGTAATCTTTTCATTGTCTTACTTAACATATTGTTGACAATGAATAAATGTCTTCTAATTCTTATTAGTGCCAGGGATAGTTATGTGTTATGTCTTGAAAACTTACAAATAGTTATTATTAGTATATTTTTGCAGTGCAATTCAATTTGTTGTGTTTTTTTTATTATTGGAAAGACTTGCGTATTTCCATTCTAGCTGATGGAAATTCATTATAAGGTGAAAGATTAACGACGCTCGCCTGGAAGATGACTATGATTTTTTTATAAAAAAGGCTAAATTCTAATCTATTGTTTTTTGAGAAACACGGTTATGCTTCAAAATCTACTCCATACACCCCACGTTTTTCGTTTTAAGTCCTACAAGAGTACTACACCAAAATCTTAATAAAAAATATTTTATACTTTTTAGTGCGTTAAAACGTGTTGTTAAAAAAATATTTTTTACTTTATAATTATTTTGTGCTTTTTAGTCCAGCGTATTTAAATTTTGCAAGATACCCTGAACATCACGTAGGACTAAATTGCTAAGACTAAAAACCCCAAGCATGCCGAGATTATGTTATTACGATAAGATTACCTTCCAGCTCCATCATGAGACCCTGGACATTACATATGACTAAATATATTGTCAAGACAAATCCAACGAGCCCAAATACGACAAGGTTATGTTGCGACGTTGAGAGAGTTCCTATGGCCACCTTCTGGTTCCATTATGAGATCCTGGACATCACATATTATGACTAAAGATCTAGTCAAGACTAATCCAACGGGCCCAAACATGTCTAGGTTATGTTGAGTATTTGAGGAAATACAGCGACCACCTTCCGGCTCCATCATAAGATCCTAGACATCACGAATGACTAAAAATCTTGTCAAGACAAATCTAACGAGCCTAAACAAGTCGAGATTATGTTATGTATTTTAAGAGTTTCAATGGCCATCTTCCAGCTCCATCATGACACCCTGGACATAACGTGTGACTAAATAGCTAGTCAAAACAAATCCAACGGGCCTAAACACGACTAGGTTATATTGAGTATTTGAGGATTTCCTGTGGCCACCTTCCGGCTCCATCATGAGATCTTGGACATTACTCATGACTAAAGATCTTGTCAAGACAAATTCAACGAGCCTAAACACGACGAGGTTGTGTTGTGTATTTTAGGAGTTACTATGGCCACTTTTCGGCTCCATCATGAGACCCTGGACATCACGTGTGACCAAAGATCTAGTCAAAACAAACACAACGGGCCCAAACACGACTAGGTTATGTTGGGTATTTGAGAAATTCCTGTGGCCACCTTCCGGCTTCATCATGAGACCCTGGACATCACGTATGACTAAAGATCTTATCAAGCCGAATCCAACGAACCTAAACACGACGAGGTTGTGTTGTGTATTTTAGAAGTTCCTATGGCTACCTTCCGGCTCCATCATCAGACCAGCTCCATGATATCATAATATTGCATTGTCATCGAGGTTACATAAGTGTACCAAATTTCAGCAAATTCCAATGGCAACAAGTGCTTCAAAATTGAGTTGCAAGATTCGGACCGAACCAACAAACAAACAGACAGACAAGAAAGCGAGTTAATAAAAACGTGTTAAAATAGATTAAAATGTATTTGCCCATCCTTGTCAGATGCATTTTGTTTCTTAATTGCGAGAGAATTTTAGTTTTATAGAAAAAAAATCTTGTGTACAACAAATAATAAAATTAATAAATAAAGTAGTCATAAATTGTACAGAAATAATGTATTTAGTTAATTAATGAGTAACTGAATACGAGAAGGGCTAAAATAATCAAATAATAATTTTGATTTATTCTGAACGTAAATATTAGAAAATCACAAGCTTGACAAGATCAAAGTTTTTCACCTCAGAATAAACTGTTTACAAAACAAATACTGATTCTATGTTCTAACCAGCTCAGATCATCCAGTCAGAGACAAAGGCATGTTACTACACGACTTCATACACCCTGACTTATTGTGTGGAGCGAGCATCAATGCGTCGATACGACGACCATCGCCTGTAAAATAGGCATCATCAAACAAACTTCAATTGTTATAATTACGATATATGTATGCTCTAAGCAAAGTAGCACGCCGTTTGAACAGCGAGAATCTTATGCCAATGCACTTAGGTTGAAAATTGCTCTTTGGTTTTATAATTTCAATGCAAGCTGGTAGTACCGATACTGCAATAACGTGGCAATCAGATAATGTATACAAGTTTCTATTCCCAAGTTTTAAGGTGTAATTTGTCTTGTAGCTTCCCAAAGGAAATGCAAAATGTATGTTGGTATTAGTGCAGTATTGTAAGGTGCATATTGGAGGCGTTCGGTAGCCAGGTTGCAGGCGCTGCATTTAGGGTTGTGAGGTCCAGGTTAAGAAAATAAAGATAAAATAATTCATTATAATTACTTATAGTAAAGAAAATTAAAAAATATAAATTGAATAATTTCTCCATTCCGTTATATTTTTACGGCTAAACGGTTTGAATAATCATGATTAAAGAAAGAATGATAATTAAATTTACAGTAAATAAGCTCACGGTAACAATTTCACACAAATAAAATAATTGTCCAGTGAAGACCTGCATATAATTTTTACAAACGTACCTGCATCAGCTCTTTTCTTAAGTTAGTTCGAGCTCCACCACGGACAACATCGACTAAAGCATTAGCGCCCTCTGATCAAGCTTTATTCTCGAGGACATATTGCCAATAATAATACTTGCCCGCAAGCCTAATGGTGATGACTGATTAGCATAATAGGATTGATTTACACGAAAACTTCTCATTACTCTTTTAGTTTGTTGGCTATCTTTAAGATCGCGCGGGATAAGCCGGTCTTGTTTAATGAAGTTTTGTGAGTTTAAACGTGCTAGGATATCAACTTCACTAGGCTACGGCGGCGTAAGTGATTGCTACGCACTCCCTCCTAGTGTAGCACAGCCCTAGCGTAGCGCCCTAATCCGCGCTCTGCGATCACTGAAGCGAGGTATTTTCGAAATTCGCGGCGCAAATGCCTCTTCCGTGGAGATGCTATTCCACACACTCGCATGTGTTTGTGGATGCTCCCGTGTTGACGTTTAGTGGGCGTGCATTTAACTGCGTTCCTGAAGCAACTTTTCGTGAAATTATGCCTTATAAAAGGTCAAACAAGCTTATCTATATTATATTATATATATATTTAAAGTTAAGACAATTAACATTAAGCCTAGATTCAGATTTAGTGACTGGGCTACTAGGGGCATTCGCATTAGTAGAGATAGGTTATTCGAATTATATGCTGAAAAGGCGTATAACCATAGTGAAATCTTCATTGAATATGTTAGAACTTTTTCAAAAACTTTTGAAAAGGTTTGTGCATTAGCAAAGGCCAACTATATTAAAAACAAAATAGTTTCGGCTGATAATGTTGTAAAGACGATTTGGAAGGTGATAAACTGCGAAACGGGAAAAGCTAAACTATACGACAACAGACATTCATTAAATACTGTTAGTGGTATCATTACTGCAGATGAAGATATTGCTCAAGAATTTGAAACATTTTTCACAAACATTCCATTAAAAACTACAGAGCCGCTTAATTCCTCACCTTCTTCTCCTCGCGATCTGCTGAATGCTAATGTTCAAAGGTGCCCAACTGCGTTTGAGTTTAGGCATATAAACCCGCAGGTAGTGATTAAAACTTTTAAGGAATTAAAGCCAAAAGATATTGAAGACTTATTTGGTATGTCGGTTAAGTTGTGTAGTTCTATAATCGAAACTCTGGCACCTTACCTAGCATTTTTATTCAATTCTTGTGTTGATCAGGGTGTATTTCCAGATTTAATGAAACATAGTAAAATAATACCTTTGTGTCTATACTTCCGGTACTCAGTAAATTTTTTGAAAGGATAATACTTAATCAAATGCTGTCTCATTTTAATCTGAACCATCTACTCTATAATCAACAGTTCGGATTTACTAAGGGGCGTTCGACCACCGACGCTGCAGTTGCTCTCCTACATCACGTGTACGGGGCTTGGGAGGAGTCGCAGGATGCTATTGGGGTGTTCTGTGACCTATCTAAAGCTTTCGACTGCGTCGATCACGAGACGCTGCTAATAAAGCTGGAACATTATGGAGTTAGAGACGGAGCCCTAAATTTGATCAGTTCCTATCTAGAAAATAGAATTCAAAGAGTTCAAATAAACAGCACGGAGTCACTGGGATCTAAAGTCAAAATCGGCGTGCCACAGGGCTCAATTCTTGGACCGTTCCTATTCTTAGTATATATAAATGACCTGCCTTTTATGGTACAAAACCGATCTAGGATAGTGTTATTTGCTGATGATACTTCTCTAATTTTCAAAGCTAGCAGACATAATCAAGATATTGACGAAGTAAATGACGCTCTTTCCCAGATCCATGATTGGTTTACGACAAATAATTTAATGTTGAATCCCAAGAATACAAAATGTATAAAATTTTCATTGCCTAATGTAAGGAACAACAACTTAGCTATTGTCTTGAATAACGAAAATTTGCAATATGTAAATGAAACAGTTTTCTTGGGGATCACTATCGACGCAAGGTTACAATGGGACCCTCATTTAAATGCGTTATCCGCAAGGCTCAGCTCGGCGGCATACGCAGTCAGAAAGATTCGTCAACTGACTGACGTTGCTACTGCCAGACTTGTATATTTCAGCTATTTTCACAGCATTATGTCCTACGGAATTTTATTGTGGGGTCAAGCTGCTAACATAAATAACATCTTTGTGTTACAGAAGAGGGCGATACGTTCCATATATGAATTGCGTGGTCGCGATTCCCTAAGGGAATTGTTTAAAGAAATTGATATCCTCACAGTATTCTCACAGTACATATTTGAAAACATCTTGTATGTCCGGAAGAACACAATGCTATTTCCTAAGAATTCTGATATACATAATATAAATACTAGAAATAAAAATAAAATAGCGCACCCAAAGTTTAGACTGTGTACAGTTAATAATTCATTCATGGGGAACTGTATTCGCTTCTATAATAAAATACCAGATGATATTGTAAATCTGTCCGATAGCCAATTTAAGGCTAAAATTAAAACTATTTTATGTTCTAAGGCCTATTATACGATAAATGATTACTTAGAACTTACTGTTCCAAATCAGCGGAGTAGATTGTAATTATGACTCATGTATGATTCTTTATATATTTAAAAGAAAAGTACAAAAGATACAATTCCTGTGGAGTTTCTTCTGGCCGTTCTTCTCCACAGAGGGCGTACACTGGTAGTGAACGTGCCATCCATGATAGCTTTGACGTCGAAAAATGATTTGTAAAAATCTTAATTCGAATAAAAAAAATTGACTTAGACTTTGACTTATCTACGTCCGCACCGAGAGACTCGAGTCTACTGAAGTGATAGGCCTTAGTAATACCACTTACGTAGGGATAATTAGTTTTGACAGCTAAAAAGTTGTTCCAAGTTACAAATCAAAGTTAAAAATCTCTTAAAGACCTTTTATTGGCAGTTGCATTAGTTACCTTTCACCAGTAAAAGTTTCCGAAAATGTGCAAACAAGGGTGCGAACACAAACAAACAAACTCTTCCAGTTACTTGTTTAGACTCCCCCGCGATGGTCCTTTCACTGCTCAACTGCTTTAAGTTCAACCTTCATTCTTATTTCTGAAAGGCTTATAAATACATGTATTTGATATATTAAAACTGAGGATTTGAGACACCAATGAAATTATCAATTAATAAATTAATTATGATCGGGTATCGAAGAGAAAAAATCTACAAAGCGCGGAAGAATGAAGCCATAAACAGACAATTAAAAAACCATATAGCTATTAAATCTACATTTCATTTTTGTGTTATCGAAGCATCAATGTTTGAATTGTAATTTCAAATACTTAAAGGGTCACACAGGAGACAATTTAAATACTATCTACCTTAAATAGTTGTTGTAATCATTACATTATAATTTATGGGTATACCGCGTACTCTGAATTTTAGCTTTCAGGGAAGCAGTGATTGTTTTTCCTAGTACAATCATGATTCTATCTACCGGCTATTGCTCTGGCTGTAGTACGTACAAATTTTCGGCGTTAGTTCAAGCACAGCAATGTCATTCTATTTAGTCATTTTATCTCGAAAAATGTAATCGTTGCTATAATACTTTTGAGCACTGCAGGTTATGTAGTAACTATTATCTAATCTGTACCGCGGGGCAATTCAGGTTAATAAACTATTACAAATGATAGTTAATTGAATACCATAATGGGTCTATGTCAAGCTCTTGAAATCCTATATAACATATCTCTTTTAAATTTTATCACGATTCCGGTACTTATAAAGTTCGTCGGACTTGTAACGAGAAGTTGTAAGGATTATGGAAATATTATGAACTGGGGTGGAATATTCAATCAGAAAATCTCACGGCCCGCGAGTTTTTGTAAGTATTAAATAGTTAGTTTTAAATAATTATATTTTTAGGTAGTGCTTAGTAGCGTAGGTCTTTTTTATGCTTATTATTGTGAATTATTTTAATTTTATTTAAAAATATAGCAAATGTTCTGTAACTAAATAAATAAAAAAGTATGTTTTCATTTTATTCTTTGTTTTACGAAATTGCAGGCAGTGGACGTCTTCTTTTGTAGTATGGTATACTTGCACTCTTAGATAAATGAAAGGCTCGCGCGGCGTTATCTAAGCTTGCACTATTCTGCGTTACTTTAATAGTCTCCTGTATCCAAAGGCTGCCTGGAAGAAATTGTTATGAAGCTGTAAAGCCGCCTAATTGTACATGACTACCTGTTCTTACTTCCACTCTGTCATTTATTATTTCTATGTGTGCAATAAAGTATATTCATTCATTCATTCATTCCGGCTGAGATGATGATGATGAATTATTTTTATAACTATTTCCGCATTATCTTTTTTTACTTGACAGACCCTCCTTCTGTAGCTACGCAATTTAATTCTACAGCATATTAAGACGCGCAGAGCATCACAAGCTTTCTAAAAAATTGAAACGCTGAAAGCGATACATTCGTCTATTCCAGAGGGTCCGGGCCTACACGTCTGATTGACCCAATTGCTGCTCTGACCCCTGTCAATCCGCCTGATTGGAGGCCAGTGGGGCGCAGGTGCGTTACCCCGCGTCCTTACTTACATTGCTTTCACGATACCTACCTAACCTACACCCAGTTCCGTAAAAAGACTACCAACTTTATTTGCGGTTAAAATACACGCTCACCAAGCTAATATGGGGACAAAGCGAAAGAGCTGAGATGACGAAGCGGCAAAAACAGCTTTGCACTAGGAAGTTGTTTTTGATTCCGTTTTCGAAATAAATATATGGTGAGAGGTACCAAATCCAAAACATAAAAAGCAAGAAAACTCGAGTAACAATTACAATGTTGTAGATACAGCCCTAATAATTTAAACCATTTTAAACCATTTATTTTACCAC
This sequence comes from Carpatolechia fugitivella, assembly GCA_951230895.1. Taxonomy (NCBI): domain Eukaryota; kingdom Metazoa; phylum Arthropoda; class Insecta; order Lepidoptera; family Gelechiidae; genus Carpatolechia; species Carpatolechia fugitivella. The sequence goes on along the minus strand of OX579663.1, from coordinate 604,602 downwards.
ACACACATATTTATAAATAAATTTACCGCTGTATACAATAGGTACTTTATAGCGTGTGGCGAGGGTCAGGCTCAGTATAACGCTAGGCAACTCCAGTCGCGTAGCACTGGTGTTCAGCCTGGTCCTCTGCTCATATGATGAAACAACACAGATTTATATGGCGCCACTGAAGTAAGATAACAGACAGCCAATAGCAAACAGCAAACAGCATAAATATTAAATAATCGAGCACATTGTTGTCGACCTAACAACCCACACGATGATGATGATGATGATGAACATTATGTTACCTTTAATAACTAAAATGAAATGAATATTTTATTAACATTGAAAGTTACATCTCTTAGTTTCGTCATAACTTTTTTTTTGTGAGTTCACTTCACAGTGTGCGGACTATGTTGGAGAAGTATTAAACAAACAATTATAAAATAACCTGCAGACAAAACTATTATTATTATTATTATTATAATTCCAAAGTATTATTTGCAGACCTTGAAAATTGATTTAATATTCGAATCTATAACTTTATATAAATCTTTTAGTGATTACGTGGTGGTTACTATGAACAGTATTTGAGCTCTGACAATATTAATTCAGCAAAATCAAATAGGTTGTATTCCCAGAATTATCAGCAAAACATAGTTTGTTTATATAATCTGTATGTAATAGTTAGTATTCTATGAAATTATTGGTCGTTGATTAAATACAAAATTTAACTTTACATAGCATTTTGATTTGAAATTTGCCATTGCAAACAATACACATTGGATCTTAGAAAATAAGCGGCAGATTTACATCTGTTTCTCCATAAATCGAGTGACTGTTTCGGATAACCTACATTGCTGCATTTGGGTCGCACTTGGGACGCTCTTCTCCACAGATTCCGCCATTGTGTAAGTGAACTCACCCAAAAAAATGTTATGACGGATCTAAGTGATGTAATAACATCCTATGGAAATAAATTATTTTGACTTTGACGGCAAATTAGTACTTGCAGTAACAACAGGAAGCTAGTATCCAATAAATTATTGGGGTACAATCGCTGCTACACAGCGTCGGTGGTGTAGTGGCTACCCGCTGTCTTCCGTCCGAGAGACGCGGGCTCGATCCCCAGACCGTAAGTCCCTATGTAATTTAGAATTTCTAAATCATGTATACAGTAAAGGAAAACATGGTAAGAAAACCCGCACACTCCTGCGACGAACTTCAGAAGTTGTGTGTAAAGTCGTCCAAACCGCACTGGGCCAGCGTGGTCGACTAAGGTATGATAGATCGTCTTTATTTGGAGTAGGCCCGAGCTCCTCGGTGGGGACGTATAATACGAGCTGTTGTTGATGAATGGCTGCTAAAAAAGTCGTCCAAACATCTACAAACTCCATTTATGTAGACTTGTACTCAAGTAAAATACATCTTTGTGTCCCCATAATAAACCAGCAAACATTTCTATGTTAAAGATATTCAACGATTCAGCGCCGAAAACGCTCATTACCGGATGAAGACGGAATGATCCCGTATCCGGAGCGGAACAGGAAAAACCTCGGAGAGTCATCGCCGTCGTTAAAATCTCATCACCGCTCAGCCTTGTAACGCCCGCGCCTATAGACATGTCTACCCGCGACATATATCGCGAGAGAACGAGTCAAATCGCGGAGAAAATTACCGCCAGGAGAAAAAGGAGGGAGTTAGATGGTGCCGTTAAAGTGATGGCAGATTGTTTTCGAATAGGGTGCTTTTTATTGGCGAGAAAAAGGACTTCTCGTTCACCGTGGAATCAGTTTGCAACACCGTGTTCGGCTGCAATGGTTACCACTATCATCTTCACTGTCGTAGCGCAACGCCAAAGACATCCACTTCAAGACAAAGGTTTTTCTCTTAATTTTTGATCTAAATTATCAATTTCTCAGCAAGACGGCTTAGGATAAACTTCATCAATCATCAACGCAACGGCCCGTTACAGTCCACTGCTGGACTAGGAGCCTCCTCCACTTAAGTGTTTGGTTTTGCCATAATCTCCATGCTTGGCAGGCGGGTTGGAGATCGCAGATTAAAAGGTATGTATCAGAGAGTGCTGCTGCCCGTTCCCTGTTCAATGTGTAGTCTCTAAGTCGCATCTTACGACACCCACAGGAAGAGTAGGGGCTGGTGACAAATGTATTCTACTCTGCCGTCACCACACGGATAAACTTATCATTTGATAATTTCTCCTACAATCTTGAACTTTCACCTTAGTCTTCTTCTTTCAACATTCTGTTTCAGTGTCTGATGCAGCTCCGTTAAATCTCTGATATTTCACAAAATATAACTCTAAATATAATAATATAAAACGACATAGTACCTGACTTTGCTGAAATGTAAAAGAATACAGACAATTCTTAGAATTTCAATAAAGAGCAAGGTTTTAAAGCGGCCGCAATATAAAACTCGCCCGGATTTATGGGACGACTTCTGAGCAATAAAAATTTGAAATATCCTCAAAGTGAGATGGATGGAGTTCTCGCTAGATAATAAAATTATCCGTCAAAGATTTACAGCGGAAGATAAAGTCGTCTCTGCATATCTGACTTTTATTATTACCAAGCTGGACACGCATTTTGCAAAATTTGATCTAAATGAGTAGCTGCGTAGTTTGTCTTACATTTTTCTAAACCTTTCACAATTTTGGTAGCTAATAAACAGGCAGCGATGTTATAATGTTGAAAAAATATTTTTTTAAAATATATCGCAATGTCTACACTACGCAATGTGGATATAATGCGCCTCTATCATAGCGCATCACTAAGTTCGATCTTTGATTATATTTTAGTGCGTCATTTTTACAATAATGCACAAAAAATACTAAACAATTTTCTTTCTGAGTATATCTAATCGTATATATCCCTACACATTTTTATTACTGTTTTTTCGCAAACATCCTGAACGAGAACAATACCGGAAGCTTTCATTTTCTTGATTAAAAATTGTACTTGGATATATTTCCAGGAATATTCAATATCTTTTCACTCCAGGTCCATCTTGTAAAGCTGAGAGGAGAATACACTCGGAACTTCAAATATTTACAATCTTGATACATTTTCTATTTATTATTATATCAGTCCTATTTCCTCCGAATTATATCGTAATCCATAGCACCGTCTATGACTTGTTTCTATGGCAGTCTGACGTTAATTGCGTTGCATTTTGTTAGGTATAGCAATACCTATACTCCTTACTCTGTTATTTGAAAACGCTGGCATGTGATAAATGCACACTGGCAGCTTTATCTTGTTCTAGAATTGTATTTTCAACCTGGAATCAGTGTATGATTTTGTGCCATTTGCTGTCGAGACCGCGGGTCCGTGGTGCTCGGAGGCTAGATGTCTCGTGGGGGAGATTGGCCGTCGGTTAAGGGAGAGGGGTAAGGATCCTCGTTCCGGCTTCTTCCTGATGCAGCAGATCTCCCTAGCTGTTCAGCGCGGCAATGCTGCGAGCATCTTGGGTACGTTTGGTCGAGGGGCTATTCGGGGTGGCTTATTTGACTAAGGTTTTTTATTGTTTTTATTATTGTTATAATTTTTATGACATTGTATTTTTGTTTTAAATTTGACATTGTATTTTATGTGACATTATACTTATTGTAATACATCAACGTTAATAGTAGATACAACTATCGGCCCGGCTATTCAACGGCGGAAGACGACATCACAGATGTATTAAAACCACTACTTTTCTCGTTAAAAAAAAAAAAAAAAGTTTTCGAAACATATCCGTTTTGAAAGGCTTTTTGACTCAGTCTAATTTGAGCAGCTCTTCGATAACATAAATAAAACATTGTTTTCCCCATAAATTACATCTTATTTATTTCACACAACCCCACCACTACCAGATGGTGGAGGTCCGTGGTTTAAGATCCCTCTACAAAGTACCCCCCCCCCCCTTACAAACAGAGCCTTCTTTTAAAAAAAAATGCAGTGCTACAATAATTTTATGAAGAAATCCCTCAGAAGAAGAAGTCTCGCTGTTGTCTTCGAAAGCTAAGTACTGTTAGGATTTTTATCTAAAAAAAATGGCCTCTCTTAAAATATATTGTGAGTCTTCAAGGTTTGAAGAGATAAGTAAAGCTTTGGAAGATGAGTTCTGTACTGAACTGGGTCATGCTGCAGAATATGAATGAGAAGACCATTATTTTTCTTTACCGCATGAACCTGTTGGCAGAGTGAGTAACTGCCATGTCAGGGTCGCTCGCTGCAGTGCGAGGGGATAAAGATGATGGATAGAATAAAATGCGAAGCGCTATAATAGTATATTTAATGTTATGGGTTGCGGTGCCCACATACCGTAACATGCTTGTTCGCGGGGTGACGGCATCCATGAGATTGCTCCTTCTGTGCGTCTACCTCGTCAAATCAGTGATCAATTTGTAATCAAGTTCAGTTTTGTGAAGTGCACAAGTGTTTTATATGTTCGATGGCGCTGACAAGGGAAGCCATGCTTGCTGCAGTTATGATGGAAGATTCTGTTTCTTCTATTTCTGCGAAACCCCTTTGAAGATCAAGACGAAGCCCTGTGATGTTCGTCAGCGGTGTCTTCGTATTTTGGAAGAAACTTGTTTATATGTTAGGTAGCCTTTGTTTTGTATAACTGTCTTTTAGCGATTTTTAAAATATACATTGCCGTAGGTGCGTGTTGCAAATGGCGAATTTTTTGAAACCATTCTTTTTTTCATGATTAAAGATTTCTTCGTCTAATTATTTCCCTACGTAATAATCCGTTGTGATTTCGCCAATGTCAAGTTTTATTGATATGATGGAATAAAATATGTCATATAGGATTTATGATTGACTGACGTTTTTGACATGACGTTGGTGAGTTTCGTAAATATAGTTAATAAAAAGGTTTGTATTTGTAGTAAATGAGGTTAGGATAGTTAGAATTTTATTTTCAGTCCGTGTGATGATTTTGTATCGTGGCGTAGTTACGTGCGGATAATAACACGATAAAAAGAAGCCTAGAATTTAGTACGTCACGATTAGGTAGGGATATTTAGCGCTTAGGTAGGGACAATAAGTTGAAGTTCATAATGAAATGATGAAAAAGGGCGTTAATATTTTGTGTACGTTATGTACTGTTGTTATGAAATGTGGAATATAGATGATGTTGTTATATTTTGCATGTGAAGTTATAGATGATGTGTTAGATTTTTCATGAAGGATTGAAGATGATGATAGAGAGAAATAAGTAAAATCAGAACGTAAGTAACGTGCTTTATGTAACTCGGAGTATGTTTGTCTTGATAGAGTTCGTGTTGTTTTGTATGGGGCTTGGTTTAGGGATAGTTTTGACGTTGGATTTGGGGTAGGTGTTTGAGCCGCATAGACGAGAGCCAAGAAGGCGCTCCCTACCTCACGTCGCCCCCCGCGGCCGTCGTATATAAACCCGCGCGCCGGGTCATTAATCGTTTTACTTTTTTGGTCCTACCGATCTTGCATATTATTACAATTCGCTAACCCTAGTATTGTATTAAATCCATTTATACATTAAAATTGTTGTCACAAGTCTCTAGTATTTCTTTACTCAGTGTAGGGCATCTAGGCATTATCAAGGCTCCTACATTGAAGTTGGCGACCGTGACAAGACCAGAAATATGCAATATTCGGATAAGGTTGAAACAAGTGGCCTCTCCTAAGATCTTAGGTCTAGAAACGCCTAGAGATCACGCAAGTAAGGAGCGAAGTGCCTACAACCTATCTACGAGAGTTCCATAAAGGGCTACGTGCATTCCTTCCGCCCGCGACGAATCATTGAAGCTGCGCGCCACGCGGTCAAGTCATACCGCCACGCGCTCAAACCGTCAAATTGCTATCTACGCACCTTCATCTCGAGTTCGTGGATGCGCAAGAAGCACTCATTTCCTAAAATACGGAAAACTTCAGTCAAGTTACGGTCTGGACCACAGGATATCACTCTAGGATCAAGATATCAGCCTCTGAAGAGTTCCCGGATACCGTCAGAAGCAAAGTAACTACGGCGTAGCGAGTCGTAGCAAGGCGTAGCAGCAGCGTAGCATCAGCGTAGTTCATCGCGGATTGCCAAGGAACGTGAGCCCAATCCTTTTATTATTCCTTACCTATTTCTTTTCATTTTCCATCCTCGACTTGTGCAAATTGGTCGGGTTTTTATCTAGTATACAAACGTATAATCAAGTTTAAACTTCTTAAATAATCATATACTTAGGCTTTACAAGATTTCAAACATTTAGGTCATAACAAAATCTATTTTCAAGTATTTTGTACGCAATAAACGCATCGTTTTAGTCGTGCTTAGTTCATTTCAATTTATATCTATCATAATTTCTATATCGGTTTATCTATAAATTAGCTTTTAATTCTATTTACAAGGTAAATATATTAGCACCATATCCATCTATTTTAATCAGTAAAATAAATCCTAGTTTTCCTAATATTTAATTGAAACTAATTCAGTAAAATCAGTGCATTTTATTTGACCTTGATCTTTCGTTATCAAGTGAACATTCCATTGCGTGCGAGCGTATGAAGCTCATGCGCAGGTCGCGCGCGTGTGACAGAGTAGGCTGCGCGCTGCATCGATCGTGCAGTACAATAGATCCTTTGCCATTCTGCATTGCGTTTGCATAAAAATGATATTGTATCTTATTGTTCTGAATACAAAGTAGTAAAGTACGGTGTTCCACAAGGTAGTGTGTTGGGGCCAGTACTATTTTTATTGTACGTTAATAATATAACTGAGGCAACAGACTACCACGGTGTACTGTTTGCTGATGATATTTCAGTTGTAGTCTCTACTAATAAAACAAAGTATTCAGTTAAGGACCATGAAAATGAAATTAATAGGACATTAAATAATATAATAACGTGGTTTAAAAATAACAAATTAAAGATTAATCTGGAAAAAACTAGCTGTGTACAATTTAATCATTCTTATAATTTTAAATCCAATTTAAATATGAATATCAATTATAATAATACTAATATCGAAAAAAATGAACAAATAAAATTTTTAGGATTGACATTAGACCAAGACATTAATTGGAAAACACATGTAGAAAACGTAAGTAATAGGGTAAATAAATTTGTATATGCCCTTCGACGAATAAGGAGCGTCACCAACCTAAAAACAGAATTAGTCTCATATCATGCCTATATTGAATCCATTTTAAGATATGGACTAATATTTTGGGGGAACAGTACTAATATTAATAGAGCATTTATAGCGCAAAAAAAATGCATCAGAGCAATGTGCGGATACCCCCCTTACGAGTCTTGCAGGCCACTCTTCAAAAAAATTGGTTTATTACCTTTAGCGTCTCTCTACATTTTTGAAATATGTGTATTCATAAAAAAGAATAGTAATCTCTATATATATATATATATAGTAATCTCTGCATGCGACGTAAACCCCCGAGCTCAGAGAGATCCTCATAGACTTGTTTTTGAGTGTGTTCCTAAAACAATGAAATATAATAAAAGTTGCTTTACAATTGGGTATCCGGATTTATAATAAGATACCAAATGACCTTAAAAGTATGAATATTAGACAATTTAAGATTAACTTATATAAATGGGTATGTGAGAAGAATTTTTATGACATTAATGAATTAATAAATTGACAACTATCATAAACTGACATAATTTTTATTGTTCTTATTAACTGAGATGACAATTTATTCTCTCATTTTGTATATGTACTTTATTTTATAATTTGTAAAGAAGTTAACTGTTTCTTTTTTTTTTTACTTATAATAACATTTTTATTTTCTTATATTTGCATGCTGATTATTATAAGCAAAACATGATTGTTCCACAAGATATTTTTAACATCTTTATTTTACCATGTTTTAAGCAAATAAATACATTTAATCATTTAATTTGATTTAAATTAGCTTGTTTCTAGCAAATTCTTATTTTTTATTCAAGTGGTGCTATAATCGTAGTTTTTTTTTATAGTGCTTTGTATTGTGTAAGCTAGACCAGGATGTCTAAGGAAACACTATTGGATTTAATTGCAAAACGTCGGTCAGTTAAAGGTAGGATTACGAAGTACAGCAATTATTTAAAGACAATCCCAACCGATCAACGTTTAGCTTTACACGATTATACCAAACTTTCTACGCAATTTGATTCTTTTATGAAAATGTTCACTGATTTTGATTACTTGCAGTCTGAAATTGAAATTTTAAATAAAGATTGTTTAGAAACGGAATTAGATGAACGCTATTTGATTGAATCATATTTTCACGAGTGCATAGTAACAACCAAGATTATATTAGGCACAGGTCCCAAGCCAAGGCCGAGCAATTCGGAGCACGAGCGTAATTCTAGTTCAAACGAGTCTCATTGTTCCCACAGCTGTGGGGATCATGATGTGGGTTTTCGACTTCCAGTAATTAAAATACCAAATTTTGATGGCACTTATTTCAAGTGGCTTAATTTTTACGATACTTTCGAATCTTTGGTACACAATAATGATAAAATTAAACCAATACATAAGTTTCATTACCTGAGCTCGTACCTCGAAGGTGAAGCCTCGCGTGTCATATCTAATCTAGAAGTTTCAGACAGCAACTATGCCACGGCCTGGACTCTGCTGTGCGATAGGTACGGTAATAAACGTCAATTAATAAACAATCATCTAAATTGGCTTTTTAAGATTGATCCCATTACTCGCAAGTCAGACAAATCACTCAGGTTTCTAGTGGACCACGTAACAAAAAATTTGCGTGCCTTGGAGGGGTTGGGACAACCTACAACGTCTTGGGATACCTTGATTATTCATATTATGTCTTCCAAGCTAGATACTAATACAAGTTTAAAATGGGAAGAGCACCGAAGTGGTCTTTCAGATAGTGAAATGCCTTCTTTAGACGAGTTTTACAAGTTCCTTAAGGGCCGAGCTGATGTACTAGAATCTGTTCATAGAACAAAACAAGACAAGCCTAGTCCAGCCCCAAGTTCTTTTAATAACAACCCACACAACAAGTTCCAAAGGTTTAACAAGTCACTTAATGTCCTTTCAGCCAGTCCAGTACAGCAAACGAATCAAGATTGTTTTGTCTGCAAGGGGAAACACAGGATTTATGATTGTCCTACGTTCACTGCCATGGGGATCGAGGAAAGAGCTAAGCAAGCCATGGCGCTCAAGTTATGTCTCAACTGCCTACGAAGCGGACATCATGCAAGTACATGCAAGTTAAGTAGCTGTCGCCATTGCCAGAAGCGTCACAACACCATGTTACACAAACATAATACACAAACATTTGTATCCGATCCTAGCACTGCCGAAAATAACACAAACACAAGTAATTTAAATAATACGAGTAATGCGAGTTCAAGTTCTACTAATGATGAAAATCAAGTTTTACTTTCGAGTACAAGTATGTCAGCTAGCTTTAACAATCAAGTTATTCTCTCGACTGCACAAGTAAATGTCATCAATCCGATTAACAAGCGTGTAGTTCAAGTTAAGGCTCTTCTAGATTGCGGAAGTACAGCCTTCTTCGTCACTACGAGCTTGAAAGAGCGCCTCCAGTTGGTGGCGCACCCAGTACATACTACGACAATAGTAGGTATTGGTAACTCTACTTTAAAGGCAACACCAGAAACGTGTACTATAACTTTACAGTCTAGATGCAATCCATTTAGTGTCATGTTGTCTTGCCTAGTGTTGCCAGAGCTTACCGACACTATACCTAAACATCCTACAAATATCGAGGGAATAAATATTCCATCCAATGTCACTCTAGCAGATCCAAATTTTCATACCCCTGGCGAGATAGATATGCTCATAGGTGCTGACTTATTCTGGGATTTACTCAACCCTCAGCAAAAATCGTTAGATGTTAATTTTCCTACTTTGCGAAATTCAAAGCTAGGTTGGTTTCTAGCGGGTCCAATACGTAACAGTCAAATCATTGCTAATACACAAATTAATTGTAATTTTTCAGGACTACAGCGTATTGATGAAAAAATGAGCAAGTTCTGGGAACTGGAGGATCTGCCCGAGCAACAAGAACATTCATGAACCAGAATAGACAAGGACAACCCATGTGAGAAACACTTCATGACACACACCACACGCCTTGAAAACGGTAGGTTCTCTGTTCGACTCCCATTGATCGACACCCCTGATACTTTAGGCGATTCTTATTACGCAGCCAGAAAACGATTTTTTAATATTGAAAAACGTCTCGAGTGCCAACCGAAGTGGTGGCGAGACGTTTAAAAGAAAAGTATTGCGAGTTCATGCAAGAATACGCAGACCTAGGTCATATGTCTGAGTCTAATATACCTAGACCAGCTGTCTCGTATTTTATTCCTCATCACTCAGTCTTGCGTGAAAAATCAGAATCAACCAAGTTACGCGTCGTGTTCGACGCTTCATGTCGCACGAATTCAGGGCTGTCAATCAACGATCTTCAAATGATCGGTCCTAACATTCAAGATTCACTAATAAATATTCTAGTTCGATTCAGACAATACAAGTACGTTCTCACTGGCGATATCGAGAAAATGTATCGCCAAATTAAAATAAACGAGTTAGATCGAGATTTACAATTAATTTTGTGGCGTAGCGATATCTCCAGTCCATTAAAAACTTATAAGTTGAACACCGTAACCTATGGGTTTGCAAGTGCAAGCTACTTGAGCACAAGATGTATTTGGCAGTTGGGTGAAGAGTGTCATAACGAGCAGATTAAAATAATTTAGCAAAATGATTTCTTCGTAGATGATCTGATTACGGGTAGTGAAAACGAGTCTGAATTGTTTTATATTCAAGAAGCTATAACCAAAGCATTGGCTGCAGGTTGTTTTAGCCTCCGGAAATTCAGATCTAACTCTAGATCCTTACTAGAAGATACTGCATCTAAATCCCATAATAATCTAGCTATTAGTCAGTCATGTGACACTCTTGGCCTGAACTGGGATCCAAATCTAGACACACTACAATTTCCTATCTCTACACAAGCTCTAGATAACTCTAATGTGACCAAGCGTTCCGTACTGTCCCGAACATTCCAGATCTTCGACCCTCTAGGTCTATTGAGCCCATGCACTATAAAACCAAAGCTTCTAATGCAAAAGCTTTGGGCGCTTAAAGTCGAATGGGACTCATCTGTTCCAGCAGATATTCAGCGTGCCTGGAAACATTTTACAGAAAACTTAAACTCTATTAGCAAAATATCTATTCCTAGAAATGTAATCAGAGATTTACCCATTTCAGTGGAACTTCACGCTTTTGGTGACGCTTCTCAGGCTGCATACGCTGCCTGTATTTACGTCAAATCGGTCGATCAGGCTGAAAATGTGAGTGTCCATCTCTACTGCGCGAAAGCTAGAGTCGCGCCTTCAAAGTCGGCTCTCACAATTCCACGCTTGGAGCTATGTGGAGCTCTACTAGCGGCTCGTCTCATGGCTACTGTTAATCAAGCTCTTTGAAGACAAACAAATGGGTCTTATTTTTGGTCAGACTCAAGTATCGTACTAGGCTGGCTAGCTACTGAACCCTCCAGGCTCAAACAATGGGTTTGCAATAGGGTGAGTCAAATTAATGAACTAACAAGTAGTTCATTGTGACGGCATGTCCCCGCTGCGCATAATCCAGCTGATCTTGCTTCTAGGGGCTTAGATCCCCATCACCTTCAAGATAGCACCTTATGGTGGCGTGGTCCAGCATTTTTACACAAACCTGAAGCGCAGTGGCCGTCTCTCGACTCTCACAAGTCTTATCAACTTCCAAAACTTAAAGTTCATTCTGCTTGTACTGTTGATACGTTTATTCCATGTATTTAATGTCACTAGATATTCCAAGTTACTATTTTTACAACGAGTTACGGCTTATATATGCCGTTTTATACACAACTGTAAAAATTCTCACAATCGTTTCACTGGTCCATTGCAAGTTCAAGAGCTAGAGAAAGCATTCACGCACCTAGCTAAGTTTTCACAACAAGAATCATTCTCACAAGAAATACAAACTCTACAAAAACAAGCTCAACTCAAACCTAAATCTCACATCGCGTCATTAAATCCGTTTTTAGATTCTCAGGGCTTGCTCAGAGTAGGTGGTAGGATTAGTGATTCAAACTATGACTACGATAAAAAACATCCAATTTTATTACAGTCCAAGCACCACCTCACTAAGCTTATATTCACAGAAGAACACAATAGACTTCTTCATGCTGGTCCACAACTACTACTTACTTATTCGAGACCGCTTCTGGCCAGTGGGTGGTAGAGACTTAGCTCGTCGCACGGCTCGTAGTTGCATCAAGTGTCAACGTGTAGGTGCTAGAGCTATGAAAAATATTATGGGTAACTTACCTTCAGAACGGCTCTCGCCCGATTTTCCTTTTGCTACGGTTGCTGTTGATTTCGCAGGTCCATTTATGATTACTGATAGGAAGGGCAGAGGCTACAAGATAACTAAGGCATATCTATGCATATTTATATGTTTCAGAACCAGGTGTATCCACCTGGAAGCGGTGAGTGATTTGTCCAAGGAGGCTTTTGTATTAACACTGCGTAGGTTCATCGCACGCAGAGGCAGGCCTCGGCAGATATTTTGTGACAATGGCTGAAATTTTGTAGCTGCCGCAAGGGAGCTAAGTAATTTTATAAAGGAAAATTCTGATTTCATGATTGAGAATGCAAGTAAGCAAAATATAGACTTTAAATTTTCACCAGCATATGTTCCAAATTTTAACGGCTTAGTAGAAGCAGGTGTTAAGTCGGCTAAGTACCACTTGAAAAGAATTTTAAATGATAGGCATTTTACTTTTGAAGAATTGTCAACCATTTTTGCACAAGTTGAGGCTATCCTAAATAGCCGACCATTATGTCCTCTCTCTTCTTCTCCCAGCGATCTTACTCCCCTCACCCCGGGCCACTTTCTTATGGGCAGACCGCTAACATCGCTGCTAACGCCATCTCTAGAAGATTATAATCCCCTACGCCTAGATCGCTACCAAAGAATTGAGCAAGTGAGGCAGCATTTTTGGCGGCGCTGGCAGTCCGAGTACATTTCCGAGCTGCAACATAGGCTGAAATGGCGCGTTCGTTGCAGAGACCTCCAACCCGGTGACCTGGTGCTGCTCAAGGAGGACAACACCCCACTGCTGCATTGGCGTCTGGGTCGCGTAGTGCGACTGTTCCCAGGTGCCGACGGCGTCCCTCGCGTCGCCGACATACACACAGCAAGAGGCGAAGTGCGTCGAGTCCTGTCCAAGATATGCCTGTTGAAAGCAGAAGCTTCCAACAGCGGGGAAGATGTTTGAGCCGCATAGACGAGAGCCAAGAAGGCGCTCCCTACCTCACGTCGCCCCCCGCGGCCGTCGTATATAAACCCGCGCGCCGGGTCATTAATCGTTTTACTTTTTTGGTCCTACCGATCTTGCATATTATTACAATTCGCTAACCCTAGTATTGTATTAAATCCATTTATACATTAAAATTGTTGTCACAAGTCTCTAGTATTTCTTTACTCAGTGTAGGGCATCTAGGCAAGGCTCCTACAGTAGGTTCAGAGGTTACAACCCACTTTAAAGGACATACGCGCCCTGTGGGGTGGTCTGATTTTAACCACAGTACACTTTTGTCCTCTTCAAGGAATGAATGAATAGGTTTAGTATTTTGAAGGTTCTTTTTATAACGGTAATCGTAGGTGTATGAATTAACTTTGTAATAAAATGAGTTGATCATTCAACATAATACAACTCAATATGGGTTAAATGATTTGAAATGGTTTTAATGAGTTATGATGAAAGATTGAATCCATTCAGGTTACGCTTGTAATATTAACTTAATTATTTGTATGACTATGTTGTGAGTATATGTGTTGTTTTATCATATGTTTAAATGTGATTATTTCTCCTGTTGTTGCCATTTTGTGTGTATGTTTTCTTTCAGCCATTATTTTTACGTAGGCTCTTTTTGGTAAGAAAGCTGAAAAAATATTTTGGTGAGTAGTTTTGTGTAGCGCCCTCTTTTATTTTTCATATGAACTTATATGAACATGGGTTGAGGACTAAGTACCTTCTCGTTACATGTTGTCAAACGAAAGTATCGACTTTTGAAATTAGATGGCGCTATACTAATTTTTTTGTAAAATAAGAATTTATTGATAGGTCGCGTTAAAGTATTTTTAACCGACTTCAAAAAAGGAGGAGGTTCTCAATTCGTCTGTCTTTTTTTTTTTATGTATGTTATTAGATATCTCCGCCAATTGTTACCGGATTTTAATAATTCTTTTTTCATTCGATAGGATTTACTCTCCCGGTGGTCCCGTATTAATTTCGTCAAGATCTGATGGTGGGACATGAGGTAAAACTTGGAAATTCCTCAACGGAATGTGCATTCGCGTCGTTATTCGTCTATTCTTTAAGTCATTTCTCAGTCAGTTTTCAACCGATTTTGATGATTCTTTTTTCATTCGATAGAACGTGCTTTAGGGATAGATCCATACCAATTTTGTTAAAATCTGATGATGGAATAAGAGATAAAAGCGGAAACTCCTCAACCAGTGATAGCAACATGCATCGCGCGCGATACCGTTTGTGGTGGAATGTTGCTAGGCAACGAAGTAAATTTGTTTTGTCAGTTTGCTGAAAATCTACGTTTCCCTAGTTCCATTTATTCGATTTTATCACATTATTGGCGACCGTGGCAGGACAAGAACCTGCAATCTTCGGATATTGTATTGGAAATCACAAATAATTTAGCTTCTATGGCCGAGTGGTCGAGTGTTTTAATCTTTTTAGGGAGGTTTCGGGTTCGAATCCCGGTGAAGACACTCTTAAACGAAAATGTCCTTGTGAGACTTTCTCCAGTTTAGTTGGGACATTGCTGCCTGAATCACCCGATTGTCTGGAAAGAAAGATTATTCCGTGCTTCGGAAGGCACGTTAAGCCGTGTGTCTCGGCTCTAATATCTACAGAAGGCGTCGTTACTCGAGCTAAGTCAGTGGGTTTTGACAAGGGCCCAGTACTTTTTTTTTTATATTTGGTTTATATTAATTGTGTGACCAGGGTGTGTGAGGTTGGTTGTCGACCTTATAATCCACAATATGAAGAAAAAGAAGAAGCCAGCCTACGTTCACTATCTGTAATCAGCTAACGATAGACTTACAAGATACCATCTCAAACCTGAAACTCCTTACAAATAGCCCAGGTATCGGGGTAAACTGTAAGCTTATTAAGAGGGAAGAATCGTGCTCGTCCATACAAAAAGAGAAAACGTTTTTCCACTTCTATATATATTTTCCAATCTCCATGATTTTTTAGTATGTTATTGACACAATGAATGACTAGGTTTATAGTTTTTGCTTTTTTCAAAATTCGCAATAGATTCAAACTTATATAGGCACCTCAAGTAACGTATTTTTTTTGATTAAAACTGTGTCAAAGTGATTTGTTGAAATTTAGTAATTGGAAACCGTTTTCTCCCGAAGTGGGAATTTCATCAAGAAAAGTATCTATTGTCGGCGAGCTGCAACGCTCTCGCTCTCTCTCTCCTGGGGGTATGAGCGCACGAGCAATAGCAAATGTTTTCCTAAATACCTATTTCGTTAGGATCGCGAAGCTATTCTTTCCTCTTAGCATTGTCAGTTTAGTGGCCAGCTGGACTACCAAATGACCTCTTACTTCGTAGCCTCTTACCCAGTTTAACTTATTTTATTTTAGAAACTGTTATATAAACAACTAAACGCGGTTGCAAAGCACGAAAGACGCAGTCTAAACTAAGCAAATACCAAAAATATAATATCTTTGTACTGAAACTGTTAAATAACAAAACCTAGCTTTGGATAATGAAGAAAAATAATAGAAAATGTGTCGCGATTAGGATTAATTACTTACATCAAATATATTGAATAAAACACTGAAAATCATAAAATAAAAATAATTTTAACAAAAAAATAGAAACCTCCTTCAAATTGCCTTGTTATCTCCACTAAAAAGTAACAAATAAAATAACATTCCAGATGGAACATGAAAAAAAATATTGCCAATATCCTCAATTAAATAGATAGGTAGTGTATTAAGTAAATATTTAGAATTTTGTACTTCCTTTTGGAGTCGGTGCCAGCCAAAAAATCGTCGATTAGTCGTGGGCAACTGTTTTAAGTCGTCGTCGTCGTTAAGTCAGTACATATTTCTATATGACTATCAATAAAATTCTTTGATAGTCTATAGCGTCCACTACACTACTCGCGAAGTTGATCGAAGTAAGCCAAGGACGAGAGTATAGAGAGGCACTTCGTGCAACTTCGGACTTCACTTTTACACCAATTTGACACTTCGTGAGACTTCGTCGAAGAACTTCGGACGAGAGTGTAGTGGGCGCTTATGATATAAATGTTTTGTTGTTCTGCGCGGGATGCAATGCCGCACCCGACCAAACGCAGGGATAACAACAGGAGCGACTACCAAGAAAGTCCGGGTAGGTTTCATTCGATAAATAATTAATACTCGTAGTTTCGTCATCTTCAATTTTTGGCTGGCACCGACTCCAAAAGGAAGTACAAAATTCTAAATATTTACTTAATACACTACCTATCTATTTAATTGAGGATATTGGCAATATTTTTTTTCATGTTCCATCTGGAATGTTATTTTATTTGTTACTTTTTAGTGGAGATAACCATATAAGGCAATTTGAAGGAGGTTTCTATTTTTTTGTTAAAATTATACTATGACATCTTCTTGTCAGGTTTTATTTCTTTTCAAAAGAGTTAATGCCTTTTTTTTAATATACTAGTAGTATTTTAACTCTATTTCTTAAAATTTCAATTTTCATTTATTAGGTAATTAATTATTAGGCAGGAAATAAATATTTACAGTACTTTTTTTAGAAAGCATTGTGTTTCCGTGCTGTCAATGAAGGGATGAAATTTAATTTTTCTTGATTTGGTATCATTATAAATACGAGCATCCATTCATATCAAAAACACCATAATGAGAATATATCTTGGTGGGGTTGATTTCTTAGATCTATTTATGAATGGTTGCGTTTAATTATCCGGTGATGGGGTATGTGAAATTCTTTTTAATAAACAATGTATAATATAAACAAGATTAATAATTTTGTGAAATGTTGTCGTGGTTAACTAATTGATGTTCCTAATTGTTTTTCTTTCATCCACTTTATTGATATCACATGTGCATATTGTTTTATAAAGCTTGTTGTTCAAATTTTAATGCTAGGTTTTTCCAGGTTCTCAACAAAATATCTATATCATGCTTTGATTCAAGGCATAGATTTGATGTCGCCTATTTTGTGAGGCCTATGTAACAGGGTTACAGTCGGCGAGTTTCATCTATTGCGTTTAAAGTTCTTAGTTAGGTAGGGATTAGGTTAAAATGTAATTTTGAATTTAAATACTTTTCTTAAAGCAGTATGTTTCATTATTCGGTATGACATGTTTTTTAGCATGGTTTTTACTTGTCAAAGTTAAAATACAATGTAAAACTCTTGTCATTAATCTTTACATGTTTTAAAATTTTTCAAAGGAGAATGTGCATGTATATTAACTGTTGGGAGCTCCGACTACTGAGATGAAACATAACTTAATTTATTTTGTTAGCCTTTGACATAGGTCAGGTAGGCCATGCGTAGGTAGGTTAGATAGGGATAGGTACTTGTAAATAATTATGATTGAATCAAAAAGTTAATTTTTAATAAACTAAAATTTTTTTTCAGAGGAGGAGCGATGTTTTGTATAGCAATACCTATACTCCTTACTCTGTTATTTGAAAACGCTGGCATGTGATTAATGCACACTGGCAGCTTTATCTTGTTCTAGAATTGTATTTTCAACCGTTTTCGAAACATATCCGTTTTTCCGTTTCTGTTTTGGCAGGCGGTCATCTTTTACAATCACCAACTGATCGAGCTGGAGAGATCCTCCCTCATTTCGACGCCATTTGTTTCTCCTTTGTAACTCTGAAAGATACTCATTATAATATCTCTTCCAAAAGTGTGCCTTCAGGCAGTTAACTCTCTGGTAACGTTGTAACGTATGAATCGCTGGCTCAGGTGCGTCCATCTGTGGGTTAGGCAACATCATGAGAGATCGTCCGATTAAGAAATGAGCGGGGGTTAAAGCTACAAAGTCAGATGGGTCAGAGGACATGGGAGTTAGTGGCCTAGAATTAAGTACAGCCTCTATTTGAACTAGTACTGTTTGCATCTCCTCGTATGTTAAGCTTGCCATGCCTAAGACGCGCTTCAAATGGTATTTGACTGATTTGATTGACCCTTCTGCGAGACCATTAAAGTGAGGGCTGTAGGCAGGGGCGAATTTAAAATTAATATTTTTATCGATAGCTAGAGAAGAAATTTCATCTAAGTGGGATTTAAGAAATTTAGATAGTTCGTTAAAAGCTCCTACGAAATTTTTTCCATTATCGGAAAAGATTGTAGTGGGCTTGCCACGACGGGCGACGAATCTGTCCAGAGCAGCTAAGTAACAATTAGAACTTAATTCTGTTACAAGTTCTATGTGAACCGCTCGAACTGCCAAACACACAAAAACGCAAATATAAGCTTTAATTAATTTTGAACCTCTGCCTTTTTTGTCCGCTATCAGGATGGGGCCGGCGTAATCCACAGCTGTGTTTTGGAAGGGATAGTCTGCATGGAGGCGCTCAGAGGGAATATTTCCCATAATAGGTTGTACGGTTTTAGCTGCAAACCGACAACATTTAATACAATTACGTAAAATTTTCCGTGCTAAATTGCGACCACCAATAACCCAATACTTTTGTCTAATTGTACTTAGTAACAGCTGAGGTCCGGCGTGTAGTAAGGTTCTGTGATAAGATTCAAATAACAACTTTGTGTAGTGGTGTTTAGCATGTAGTAATACAGGGTGTTTTGTGTCGTAGTGATGTTGATAGTTTGTAAGTCTCCCACCGACTCTAATGAGGTTATTATTATTATCCATGAACGGGTTCAAAGATAATAAAGCGTCCTTGACACGTAGGGGTTTCTTGTTTTTTAATTGAAAATATTGTTCAGTGAACATTTCTTTTTGTAAGATACGACACAGTGTATAGTTGGATGAATTTAATTCTTCTATTTGTAATTTACCAGATTTTTTATTATTAGGTTGACGACAATTATGGATAAATCTTTGTACATAAGCTAATATACGTTGTAATTTGGTGCAAGATGAAAATTTTGAAATTAAAACATTGAAGTTGTCGTCAACGGACACGTTGCATTGAACTTTAATTTCCGGTAAGTCTGGGAAGTAGTTTGTAGGTTGTGTAGGTACTTGTATTTGTGTGTGATGTAAAAACTTGGGACCAGAGTGCCACAGTGCACTCTCGTGCAGCTGCTGCGGGTTCAGGCCGCGAGAACCTATGTCCGCGGGGTTCTGGTCTGTGGGGACGTGATTCCACGATGAATTCTCGGTCAAATCTGTAATTTTATTTATTCTATTAAGTACGAATGTTTTCAACTTAGACTTGTTCATTTTAATCCACCCGAGAACTATCGTAGAATCAGTCGAGCATGTAGTTTTGTGTACTTGGAGGCGTAAGGCAGATTTTACCTTTTTAACCAGCTGTGCTGCTAGTACAGCACCACAGAGCTCCAATCTAGGAACTGTCATGTTGCGCTTAAATGGAGCAGTGCGTGATTTTGCAATAAGTAATTGTACCTTCACTGAGCCTTGTATAGAAGTACTGCGTACATAAACACACGCTGCATATGCATGCATGGATGCATCGCAGAACGCATGTAGTTCGACGGTCATGGGTGTATTACACATAACGCATCGTGGGATTTTAAGCATGTTTATATAAGGTAAGTAGCTAAGAAACTTTTTCCATTGAGTAAGTAAATCAGCTGGAATCTCGTCATCCCATGGTGTATTAGCTGCCCATAATTTTTGCAATATTATTTTTGCTTGCAATAAACACGGGTTGACGAGTCCCAGTGGATCAAAGATTTGTGCGATCGTGGATAGTATAGATCGTTTAGTGTAGTTTGTATCCGAGTTTGGAATGTGTGTGGAAGAAAATAGCAGGTGATCCTTTTTACAATCCCAGCTGATGCCTAATATTTTTGTTGTATTTTCATTATTTATTATTAACAACGGATCACTGCTCTTTTCATTGTGTATAGAATTTAAAATAGATAAATTATTAGATCGCCATTTTCGTAAATGAAAATGTGCACCTCTTAATTCGTGTATAACTCCCTTGCATATATAATATTAGGTCCTTACATATGAAATTGGCGTTTTGTATGGGAGGAACAAAATGTCGAAAAATTTTTATATAGTATATTTATTTAATCAAAGTATGAGCCATTGTAATCTATGCACTTTTGCCATCTCATAGGTAGTTCATTGATCCCTTTACTAAAAAAACTATTCGGACGGGAATCAATAAAATCTTTGAAGGCGATTTGGACTGCCCCATCTGAGTTGAATTTTTTCCCTTGCAAGAAGTTATCCAAATTTCGAAAAAAATGGTAATCTGTTGGAGCAAGGTCCGGGGAGTACGGTGGATGCCTTAGACATTCCAATTGAAGCTCTTCTAATTTGCTAGCCGTCTGTTGTGCAGTGTGTGGTCTAGCGTTGTCGTGAAGCAGCAGTGGCGTAGAGCGATTGACCAGCCTCGGTTGTTTACCAGCTAGCTTTTCCATCATGGTTTGCAATTGCTGACAATAGTTATCTGCCGTAATCGTCTGGCCAGATTTGAGAAAACTGTAATGAACGACACCGGCGCTAGTCCACCAAACGCTTACAAGTAACTTTTTATTGGTCAATTTTCGCTTGGAGCAGGCTTTGGCTGGCTTGCCAGGGTCCAGCCATTGCGATGAGCGCTTCCGATTATCGTAGAGAATCCACTTTTCATCACAGGTAATGATTCGATTTAAAATCCCTTCGTTATTGTGCCGGTCAAGTAATGTAACGCAGCAGTTGACGCGCGTTTGCCGGTTTGCTTCACTCAATTCGTGAGGAACCCACCTTTCAAGTTTTTTAATCTTCCCAATTTGCTTCAAGTGGATTAAAACAGTTTTATCACTAACACCGAAGCCTGCAGCTAACTCGGACGTGGTTTGCGATGGATCCGCTTCCACAATAGCCTTCAATGCTTCATTATCAACTTGGGTCTCCGGCCGTCCACGGGGCTTGTTTTGCAGGTCGAAATTTTCAGAACGAAAACGTTGGAACCAAAAACGCACTGTGTTTTCTTTTGCGACACAACCGCCATACACATCATTAACCCTTCGAGCCGTTTCCGCAGCACTGGTGCCACGGTGGAACTCGTACTCGTAAATAACGCGATATTTCAAATTTTCCATTTTGTAAATCGAGCGATGCAAACAGAAAAAAGATAAGTAAAAAAACAAATGAATGACGGTTTACGAAACACAACTACATGTGGAAATAGCTGTATAAATTTGAATTTCGAATTCCTAACCAAATAGGAGAAATTTGTGATCAAAGTGGCCAGTACGACAAAACGCCAATTTCATATGTAAGGACCTAATATTAACAAGGTCTGGTATGCTGTCACTTCCTGTGACGAGATCATCAACGTTATAGTCGTGTAAAATGACTTCGCTGACTGTTTCGTTTTTACAGTCGTGTCCCAACTGAGCAAGACACCGTGTGGCAAGATATGGTGCGGAAGAGGTACCATAGGTAACTGTGTTAAGTGTGTATATTTTTATTTGTTCGGTAGGGCTAGCACGCCAGAGAATTTGCTGCAGGTTTCTTTGCGACTCATTGATCAATATTTGTCTATACATTTTTTCCACATCGCATGTAATTATGTATTTATGTTGTCTAAAACGTAGTAAAATGCTTAATAAGTCATCTTGTATTAGAGGGCCAGTGTATTGTATGTCGTTTAGTGACAGCCCTGATGTGGTTGCCGCTGAAGCATCAAATACCGCACGTAACTTGGTAGTCAAGCTGTTTTCTCGCATCACACCGTGGTGTGGGAGAAAATAGTAAGGTTTAGTGTTATCGAAACACAAATTCTCTGTCATGTGTCCTAGGTTGATGTATTCTGTCATGAATTCTATGTACTTGTGTTGAAATATTGAATCTCTTTGTAACCTGCGTTCAAGAGCAAGGAACCGAGCTAGTGCGAGTTCTTGTGAATCGCCTAAAGTATCAGGGGATTGTTTAAATGGCATGTTTACAACAAATCTCCCATCTGGGTGGCGAGTTGTTGTTTTAGTGAAAATATCTTCACACTCCTGTTCATCTTTTGTGAACTGGCGGGTGTCGTTGAGCGATTCATAATCAAAATAACGATCTAACTTAGCTTGTAAGTCTAAATCCGAATTGTGTATAAAATTGCATTGAATGATTTGTTTGTATGTATTTGATAATATGTTGTATGAATTTGGTAATGTATTAGGTGAGTATGTATAGTTATTCTGTGGTGAAGTATGGTTGAATGAATGATTGGATGGATGACAGGAAAGTCCATTGAGTGCGTGATTGACTGAGTGATCACATGTGCAATTGTATGAACGATTGGATGAATGATGATTTGTTGAATGTTTGTTATTGAATATACAATTTGAATGTTGTGACTGAATGGAACCAGACACTAACCAACCCAATTTGGTTTCGTTAAGTGTCGGTTTGTGTTTGCCAAGAGAGATATGATGATTTTCTAAAACCTCCCAAAATAGGTCAGCGCCCAGCAACATTTGCACCTCCGACGGTGTATTAAAGGTAGGGTCTGCAAGGTGAATGTGCTTGGGAATGGTAAATGTACAGTTTATTTTGTTTATAGGTAATGATTGTGTAATTTGTGGAACTACAAAGCAATTTAGTTTTCTTGTGTAGCCACTGTTTGAAAGTGAATTAATATGTACGTCGCATTGTTTTGTGATGCAAGACGATTGCTTATTCAAACCCTGAACGCAAATGGAAGTTTTGTTAGTAGGTAAATTTAATTGTATTTGCAAATTTTCTGTTATGAAACTGGAAGTACTTCCATTGTCGAGCAGGGCTCGAACTGTGTGTATTTTGCCCTGATAGTCGGCGACGCCTATCAAAGCTGTTGATAGTAGAACCTGGCTGTGATGTATAGTCGACATTGTTACATTATTGTTTACGCTGTGTGAAGAAGTGGAAGGTTCTTGTGTAGTGTTGTGTTGTTCAGATTGCGAATTGGGTAGTGAAACACTTTCTTGTGTAGGCGGCTGAGTGTCAGTGTGTAAAAGACTGTTGTGTTTTTTGCTACACAATCTACATGGACCTAGTATACATTTATTTACTTCGTGTCCCTTACGCAGACAGTTAATACACAATTGCAAATCTTTTACTCTTTCATAACGCGTAGATACTGGCATTGACTTGAATTTGTAGCATTGATAAATTGTGTGATTGCCTTTGCAAATGCTACAATGAAACCGAGGAGTAGAAGAAGAATGATTTGTGTTAAACAACACAGATTTTGACCTCTGCGATACATCGCTGTGTCTGCGAGCCGGGACTGGTGCGTGTGATTGTGACTTAGAACGATTTCCTTCTATTGTTTCTAACAAGTCAGCCCGTCCCTTAATGAAATCTAAGAACCTTTGCAATGACGGCAAATCTTTAATGCTATTGCGCTCTCCCTCCCACTCGCGAGAGGTGACTGGGTCGAGATTGGAAGTTACCATAAAAATTATTATCGTATCCCAATGTTCTGTTGGCAAATTAAGTGATTTAAGAGCCCGTAAATTTTTGTTTACATTATCAGCCAGGCTACGTAATGCAATGGATGATTCCCGAGATAATGGCTCGATGTTGAATAAAGATTGTAAATGATTGTTTACAAGTAATCGATTATTATCGAAGCGATCGCAAAGCAGCTTCCACGCTGTTGTATAATTTTCAGTTGAAAGCTCCAGCGACTGAATGACTAGTGCCGCACTTTCTCTAAGTGATGCACGTAGGTAATGGAATTTGTGTATATCTGGAATGTGTTTGTTATTGTGAATAAGAGATGTGTAAGTATCGCGATACCCTAACCATTCCTGATAGCGACCAGAAAAAATCGGTAGGTGTATAGTTGGCAGCTTGAGTGTCGGCCCACCTGTCGCAGCCGAGCCAGAGTCGTCGCCCGCACATGAAGCGTCGGATGAGCTGGTTTTGTTCAGCATCTCCTCAGCTCTGGCGACAGCCGCAAAATACTCGTTCTCAAATGTCGTCCGCTCCTGAATCTCCTCATCTGAAGTGTCACATAACAATTCTATGTCAGTTTGGGTGCTGTCATAGTCACTGTACAGTTCCATGATTTTTTGCAAACGAATAGACAGTTCGCGGTTCTGTACAGCACTTAAACCTTCTTTACTGACGAGCATAGAATCTAAATATTGTTTGAAAATAGTTAGTTTAGCCTTTTGTGAAGCCCTAGTCTTTTTTAAAGTTTTTAAATCCATATTTAATCAAATGTAAAGTTAGTGATATATAGTGAATAATAGCACAAATATTTTGCTCAGTGAACTATCATACAACAAAATGCTAACGATATTTTTAAATGCCCTTTTTTAATCAAAGTGTGTTTTGATGAAAAAATTAAGAAAAATACTTAAATTTTGGCAAGCAGAAGGATGAAGCAAACCAATAATGCGCGTGAGTGATAAGTACGCAAGCACCGCGCAGCTGATCGAGCGAATGCGGTCAAGGTCAACCGGTAGCAGGTAGCGCAGCGCACTCGGCGCTCGGTAGGTACAGATTCGACTCCCTGCGCGCGTTAGCGAGGGAGGCAGGCAACGCCAAGCAAAGCACACTGGAATCGCAAGAAAAGAAAAATCTAAAGCACTAATATATATATATATATATATATTTTAAGGTAGGTAGGTACATTAGATTTAGATAGGCAAGTGTGCAAATAGGGGCAATGAAATAAAAACTAGGACGCACTGAATGTATAGGTACAGTACCTATATTAGCTAAATTTAAATTAATTGAAAGTGTATCGAATTAAAGAATGTGATATGAATACGGACGTGAATAAAACTACGTTGCGTTTTTAATGCAACGAGTTAAAAAGTGGGTAAAAAAGAATTACGAAAATACTTTAAAATAAAAACGTATTTAAGTAAAAATTGGCAGGTACCGACTAATGTTTCGTAGAATATGAAGGTAAAATTAAACAGGAATGGAAAAATATTCGTAATTCGGTTAAATGATTTAATTGAATTTTGCAACAAAGGCAAAGAAAGGGTATCTGACTTGAAAATTGTTCAACAAAGGATAGAAATGAAAATAAAATTAAAGAAAAAAAACCTTTTTTAAAAACAAGCTTTTATTATTTGTTAAGAAAATGAACTAAAAAGTTAAAAATAAATTAACTCTAATTAGAAGTATAACACTTTATAAGTTCATTGTAACCTTTAACGATAATTAAGCTTCTTTGTCTACGACAAAATAATTCCATATCGTAATCATATATTTTTAACACCAAAACTTTACACCTTAATTATTAAATCTTCCCGTTTTTATTACAGTCTCAATTTTATAAATAAAAAAGCGTGTTACATTGTGATAGCTTAATTATACCATCAAAATGTAACACGCTTTTATTATTTATAAAATTGAGACTGTAATAAAAACGGGAAGATTTAATAATTAAGGTGTAAAGTTTTGGTGTTAAAAATATATGATTACGATATGGAATTATTTTGTCGTAGACAAAGAAGCTTAATTATCGTTAAAGGTTACAATGAACTTATAAAGTGTTATACTTCTAATTAGAGTTAATTTATTTTTAACTTTTTAGTTCATTTTCTTAACAAATAATAAAAGCTTGTTTTTAAAAAAGGTTTTTTTTCTTTAATTTTATTTTTAACTTTTTAGTTTGTTTAATTCGAGATTTACTACGACGTAGTTAGTAGCGCGTAGCAGCGTTTTTCCCTTATGTAGTTCGTAGTACGTTCACATAATAATGTGCTGCTTTGAGCACTTAAAGTTTATGTATTTTATTTGTATTTAAATATTTCATTTTTTTTGTTTGTAGTAGGGTAAACTAATGTTTAAATTAGTTATGTAATCACAAGTTAGTTATTTGTAACATTTCTCATTCTATCCATTTCTTTTAGTTCATTTTCTTAACAAATAATAAAAGCTTGTTTTTAAAAAAGGTTTTTTTTCTTTAATTTTATTTTTAACTTTTTAGTTTGTTTAATTCGAGATTTACTACGACGTAGTTAGTAGCGCGTAGCAGCGTTTTTCCCTTATGTAGTTCGTAGTACGTTCACATAATAATGTGCTGCTTTGAGCACTTAAAGTTTATGTATTTTATTTGTATTTAAATATTTCATTTTTTTTGTTTGTAGTAGGGTAAACTAATGTTTAAATTAGTTATGTAATCACAAGTTAGTTATTTGTAACATTTCTCATTCTATCCATTTCTTTTAATGCATCAACATTAAGAGGTTTCTTCGAAGTCAACTTGGAGCAGTCAAGTTCTTCGATTCGAAGTCCTGCTAAAGACTTAACTCTGCTTAAAGCCACATAAGCTTGACCAGCAGCAAATAATTTAGAGCCCAGATAAATAACAGCATGATCTACAGTAGTTCCCTGCATTTTGTGCACAGTTGAAGCCCAAGACAAGACAATCGGAAGCATTCTTCTTTCAGCTGTGCCGTAATTAAATTTAGCAGGAAATTGAATTGATTTAGGCTGTATTATGTGAATGACATCCTTGCCGAAGTCCATTGTAGAGGGATAAGGGCTTCAGTACAACAGGGTTCGCCCTGGTACCCTGAGGCGCAACGTTAGCGATATGAAATGTTTATACACTCTCATACAATTCAGCCCTCGGCACGTGCTCACCTTGGCATTGGGGCATCCATCTAATCAATCAGACATAATAATATAATAATCCACATTCAAACGGAACGAACTTTTTCCCAAATCTGTTGGAGTTGCATATTCACGCCAACTAAGATGCTCGTCAAAACGAATCAAATGAGCACAAACTCGATCGGGTTGCGTCGTTTAATTACGGAGTTCCTATGACCACCTTCCAGCTCCATCATCAGACCCTGGTTACCATATAGTATCACAGTACTCGACAAGACGAAACAAATGGGCCTAAACTCGATGGAGTTGCGTCGTTCCGGAGTTCCTATGGCCACCTTCCAGCTCCATCATCAGACCCTGGTTACCATGTAGTATCAAAGTACTCGTCAAGACAAATCAAATGGGCCCAAACTCGGTGGGGTTGCGTCGTTTAATTACGGAGTTCTTATGGCCACCTTCTAGCTCCATCATCGAGTCTGATTTAGTATCAAAGTATTCGTCAATACCAATCCAACAAGCCCAAACACGACTATGTTATGTTGTGTATTTGTGGAGTTCCTGTGACCACCTTCCAGCTCCATCATGAGACCCTGGACATCACGTAGGACTGAAGATCTAGTCAAGACAAATCCAACAAGCCCAAACATGACTAAGTTATGTTGTGTATTTGTGGAGTTCCTGTGGCCACCTTCCGGCTCCATCATGAGACCCTGAACATCACGTAGGATTGAAGATCTAGTCAAGACAAATCCAACAAGCCCAAACATGATTAAGTTATGTTGTGTATTTGTGGAGTTCCTGTGGCCACCTTCCGGCTCCATCATGAGACCCTGAACATCACGTATGACTAAAGATCTTGTTAAGACAAAACCAACAAGCCCAAACACGACTAGGTTGTGTTGTGTATTTAAGGAGTTCCTGTGGCCACCTTCCGGCTCCATCATGAGACCCTGGATATCACGTATGGCTAAAGATCTTGTTAAGACAAATCTAACGAGCCCAAACACGACTAGGTTGTGTTCTGTATTAGAGGAGTTCCTATGGCCACCTTCCGTCTCCATCATCAGACCAGCTCCAAGGTACCATAATATTGCATTGTCATCCGATTTATACATGAATGCAAAATTTCAGCTCAATCGGAAACTGGGAAGTGGATCAAATTTAACTTGCAAGATTTGATTACAGACAGACAGACAGACAGACAGACAGACAGACAGACAACGGGACAGGTGAAACTAAATAAAAGCTTGTAAAATAGAACAAATCGGAACGAACTCACAGATTGCAATGCCGTTTCCTTTGTCTCGTATGACGCCTGAGTATGACGTTGATAGTAGGTATATTGTATGTGACCCTGGATCTTCTTCAAATTGTCGTAGCTGTAATTGTAGTCCAAAAAATCGCCTTGAATAAGTCTCTTCCCTCTTTGATATAAGATGTGAATGGGTAATAAGTTCGTCGACACGTCGTCCGGTAGACAATGACTTGCCGTTACGCGCCGACTTTTCTCGAACGCTCCGCCGAAAACAAAGGAACTGCTTTCCAAATGTCGCGGTTTCTTGATTATCCGGCTCGAAGGACCAACCTTGGGAAGGCTTGACAAAATGATAAGGCGAAAATTTAGTTATAATAAAGAAAATATAATCAACTAGCGATTAAATTACAAAATGTAGTAAAAGGCGTGCTAGTGATCGGGGTCCTAAATCCAGAGTCAAGCTGGCTGGTGCGGCGGCGGCGCAGCCCGCGGGCCGAGCGGTGAAGGGTGAGGCGCGAGGGGAGGGCGCGGTCGCCGCGCAAGTAGTTGCAGCGTTAACAAAAGGCTTTTTGACTCAGTCTAATTTGAGCAGCCCTTCGATAACATGATCTAATATATTAATATTCTTTCTAAATAAAACATTGTTTTCCCCATAAATTACATCTTATTTATTGTACACAACCCCACCACTACCAGACATTTCATAGCTACAGGAAATAACATAAAATTATAGTAACCGGCTTCAAATAAAGAGCGGGAAATTTGGCTGTATTTTTAACCGACTTTAAAAAAAGACGAGGTTCTCAATTCAAATGTATCTTGTATGTTCATTACTGGAATACTCGGCTAATTATAAATAGATTTTGATGATTCTTTTTTTGTTTGGTAGGTCATACTTCAGATCTGGTCCCAAATAAATAGTCAAAAATTATTTGGAAAAGTTCTGGAACAAATGTTGTTCTGTTTTATGGACTGAACGATCACTCAATTTTAAAAGTTATTTAGTTGCCACGTCATATAATAAATAAATGAAACTTTAACAACATTAACTGTACATTTCATCTACGAGCGCAACATTTCTTTAGACTCGGTCAAAAAAAAAGATCAAAAGAAAAAGTCCGAGAAAAATAATGCAATCGTTTACTTTAGTATCAACTTTGCTAACGACACTAAATGAAAAGAATCACAGCTCTAAAAGTTAAAAACACGATGAGAAATTTCAAACAGAGTTGAAATTGCAGTAAAACAGCAAAAATAATTGAATAAAATTGTTTACAGAATCATCCCTCCTTAATTTCAATAGAAACACGTAAAAAGTTTTGAAATTGAAGAGACCTTTTTGTTATTTTTGCGACTTTAAAAATGTATATGTAAATAAGTATTTAAGTATTTTAGTGTTTTTTTTCTATTCTATTCTATAACTGTTTTTTTTTTTCAAATCGAAATATTAATAAAAGGTAAAGAATGGAATTTGTTCGTATCATTATTCATATGTAAATATATGTTATTAGAACCATTGTAATTAGTATAATTGTTTTACTTTTCAGCGGCGGCTATATCTGATTTCAAATTCATGTCTATTTTCAATGATTCTATTCAAAATAAATTTTAAGCAAAACAACCGCATCAAGATCGAGACAGATCAAAGACGCCAAGCCTCTTGTATTTGAGTGTTCTGATAATTTTCTGCGGAGAATGAAAGTGGGATATCGCCGACCGCCTTCGCACAATAATTATCAAACGGCTTCCAGCGACCAACCCATCCATTTCTTCTATTGACAACATTTCATATTAAACCACTGTAACGACTCTCCGGGAGAGAGCCGCCACTTAATAAATACAAAAGGAACTTTTATAACACAATCACTATTTTATTAAACTATAAACTGCACTAGCACTGAGATATCATACAATCGTCCGTTCTCACCTGCCGTACCTAAAACAAAAATACCGTTTCTGTATTTTTGTTTCCTCTTCTCGAAAAAATATATTTTGTATTTTTGCGTTCCCTATTTTTAGAGATAATAAATAAAAACCCCGAAACAGTGTGATCACGTCACATGTAGGCTGTATATAAGAATATGTATTTGCCTAGCTTTATATTTTTTAATTAAAACGTCAAGCTAATGTCACCTCACCTGCCATTTTATCAGTTTGACGAGTTGTGCGGTGAATAATGTGCAGCAAATAATATGCAACAATTATATATTGGTGAAGATTTGTTGTAAGCATTTTACTCTTCTCTATCTTTCTACTAATAATAATTATTTGTCTGTAAATCTTCCAAATATAAATAAATTAATAAATTTAAAAAAAAAACAAATAATGTGCAGCAAGTTTCTGATCTGAATAGGGTATCATTGCAAAGCTATTAGAATGGTACAGGGAAAAAAATATACACTAAAATGACATCGTTCCAAACTTTCAAAACGCGATATCTCTTGAAGTTACTTTTGTTTTTTCCCTGTACCCTTCATTTGTAGATGATGCCAGTGTAAAACAATAAACAAAAACATATTCGCACCAGCATCAATTTTATTTATAGCGTTTCACATTAAGTAATTCGTTAGTATAAAGTGGTTTATCTAAGTAAGAAGCATGATTTCCACAGAAAGACTAGGGAGCTGTGTACGGATAAAACACGCGCAAAGTATGGAAATCCGTTCGCTGCGTCGTCTATGCGAAAGGATTTCCATACTTTGCGCGTGTTTTGTATAGGCAAACCGTCGATCACCGTCGATCAACGTGGCCCGACCCTTACTGGAGTCCTTCACCGTACACAAGCGCGCGTTTTATATAGGCAAACCATCGATCAGTGTGGCCCAACCCTAATTTGATATCAGATTACTGTGGCCATGTAAATTTACTGTAGTTTTAAGTCGGATGTTTTACTTGTTCTCTAAAATTGTGACGACGCGTCCATGAGGTTCAAAATCGATGTTTGACATCTTTAATATTTGAATGGCCATTTCCTGTCCCATTTTAATTTATAAGGTGAAAAAGACTTAAATTAAGGATTAGAGCGTTACTGTGTTAATCGCTATTATTATTCGCACGCTCCAATAACGTGTAATTCGGTGTCTAATATTTCGGCGGCAATATTATTACTGAACGGCGGCGCTATTAGTAATACAAAATTACATTTCAACCAATCATGACTCTTTCCATTGAAATGGGTGTAGTTAACATTTTGGCTGTTGTACAGATTTTGTAGTATATATATTTTTAATGATAGGAGCAGTACGATAAACCCCCTTATCCCGGCCCACAGGAAATGCTTAGTTATTATTATGATGTTTTTAAGTTTGAGGTTTGAGATATAGAAGGCCATCCATGATAGCTTTGACGTCGAAAAATGATTTGTAAATATCGTAATTCGAATAAAATATTTTTGATTTTGCCCATCTCTTATGAAAAAACCGGCCAAGAGCGATTCACGCAGCTTACGTAAAGTTACGTACTTACTTTACGTTGTTTATTTATTAATATTTTTATTTCTTTATATTCAAAAGGTGAAAAGGGCCGATGAACTTAAGGATTAGAACGCAACAGTGACAAACAGCTCCATAGTCAAGGAACATAGTACTACCAAATTCTCATCAAATACTTTGAGTTCACTAGTGCTACAAATAAAAAAATAACAATTAGTTGACGCGCTTTATTTGACGCCAATTATTCAGTGTGCCGCACATTATTTGCCGCACATTATTTGCCGCACATTATTTTCCGCACATTAGATTGTTTGATTCAAATTTTACTTTGAATTTTACTGTTTATTATTATTTACGACGCTAAACATTAAAGCGATATTAAAATGAGTAATAATACTGATAGTTATGAAAACTATGTTCGGATGAAAAGTTTAAAATATTGTTTTTTGCCTTCGTGCAAAAACAATACTGTAAAACATCCAGATAAACATTTTTTTGCGGTACATGATTCGAACAAGCTAATATGGTGTCATGCTGTTAGCATTGTGTGCCCTCCACGGCGTTTATTCATTTGTGAAGATCATCTCAACTTAAGGATTTTTATGTACATATTGTGATGTTAATCATTTACACAATCGATAATTTTCCAAAGAAACCTATCCCATAATTTCTAGTTACCATCTGCTTTATTATCTTTCTGTTTTGAATTTTTTATTTTACTGTTTACCATAAGTCTGATTAAATCACAACCTACTTGGCATGTTTCATACACAGTCACCAATAACATGACTAGATTATAATTTTGTTTTAGTTGGAGGAACCGCTACTGGGTGACTATGAAAGGGCGAGCTAAGCTAAAACCACGACTACCTCAATCTCTCGTAGTTTCAACCCAAGACAATGAGCCAAGACCTAGTACATCTTCACTGTCAACTATGAATGCAGATAAGGAGACAAGCTATGAACAAGTGACCACCTGTAATAAGGCTGTGCAAGTTAACCCAAAAACAGCCGATAGATACACTTACTGTTATTTAACAGTAAGTGTACTGTTATTTAACAGTAAGTGTAAGAAAGTGTAGTGTAGTGTAAGAAGCGCAAGACGGCCAAGCCTTTTCAAGCCTTTTCAATTTTGTAACACAAAAATAGTTTTATCATTTGTTCTACTTATAGAATAAAGGGATTTATTGACATATTTGATAGTTAAATTATGAATTTTCACATATTTAAAATGAAAGATTGGATTCTTTATTATGAAATTTGAGTTGATAAAATATGTACTTAGTTTAGATGATTTGCCTTATACATAAACATAAATAAGTATTATTTCTTTGATATTTTGTAAAGGGAAAGCAAGGGTTTGCTTGTAAATATGAAATTATTGAAATTAAAATAGTTTTTAGGTTGGAAAAAATCACAAAATAAGTTTATCTTTTATTGTCTGGGAAAAGGGTCTTGAGTATTAAATTAGCATATTTATTGTTTATTTAATGTCAAAACGCCTTATGGGAAGTTTTAGCAAGGGGTTAACTGGATAAAAGAATAAAATTGTTCAGATTTTTCAGGAGTTTGAGATTTAATGTTAATTAGTTTAAAATGCCTAATTAGACTTATGCAAGATGTGAGATATGATTTATCATGTCTGGAGTAAACTTACAAAGGTGATGTAAGACACACATAACCTAAATGTTTTTTTAAGGATTTATTTATGAAGTTAAATATTGTTTTTGCATCAAAATTAGATTACTTCTTAATGAGGAATAGTCAGAAATCTGGAGTTGGATTCTTATTAAAGCTTGGGACATTGCCAAACATAATTGAAATAGTTTAATTTTTATAGATTTTCTTGTAAGAAAGTTTGTTCACTTTTGTTGTTTGAAAGTAAATTTTGTATTTAAAATAGGGTAGTAGATACACTTACTATTCAATTAAGAAGCGCAAGACGGCCAAGCCTTTTCAAGAAGAAGAGCAGGAATTTATCATGGAAGTAGATATTGAAGATGCATTACTCAACACAAGGAAGTACCGCCTACTCAGAGATATCCCAAACTTCATCGGAAACCTTTGTGAATAAAGAAAAACAAGGCAGAATATTTATGTTGGAACTAATTGAAAGGAAACCTCATGTTTACATAGGTTTACCTAAACATCATTATTGGCTAATTAATTATTTAGAAACTAACCTTAAAGTTTGTTCCTTTCATATAATCATAACTTTATATAAAATAAAAACAAACATTGCCTTGTCTCAAATTGCTGATATGTTTGAAGTGTCATTAACCACATTGTGGAGAATATTATACAAGACATTATTGCTTTTATCAAAAAAAAATTAACAGTTTATATTTTCCCCAAGTACTTATTCTTCAGGTTAAGCAAAACCTACCATCAACTTTTACTACAAACAAAGAGTATTCAAATGTATTTTGCATTATACTAGATTGTCTTGAAATTGAAATAGAAAAACCATCTAACCCCGTTAGCCAGTCGCTTACCTGGTCACAATATAAAAATGCCAATACTTAGGCCAATACATTAGAATACTTGCTGGCTACAACTCCTGATGGTCTTAATAGTTTTGTGTCTGCTGGCTTCGGTGGTCGCATATCAGATGTTAATATTGTGGAAAGCAGGGGCTTTTTAGACCAGTTACCCCCTAACTGTACTATACTGGCAGACAGAGGTTCAAGCACATAGACACTAAATTAAATAAAATCCACATTAAGCTTCTCCGGCCACCTAGTGTATCAAAAGACACAAAGCTGTCAAAACAGGAAGCGATCAGAAGCAAAGTGATTGCCAGCCTGTCTGTCTGTCTGTGTGTGTGTATGTGAGTGTATGTGTGTGTGTGTGTATGTGTGTGTATGTGTGTGTGTGTGTGTGTGTGTGTCTGTGTGTATATGTGTGCGTAAGTGTGTGTGAATGAATCTGCTTGACTGCGAATGTTTGAGCTAAAATGGGTAGTTGAGGTTTTAGCTGTAAGCGATTATTATTATTTGACAAAAGTAAGGATTTCTTCAGTTTTGTCATAATCAAGATTGGAAAGCCAACTGGATAATTTCGTTTTTAAGCTTTGTTTATTTAAAGATATTATGCCTAGTATTTTATTCAATTTTGTGTAGATATGACTGCTTAAGACATTATAAATAAATTTCTTCCAGAAAACTTCAGCAGCATTAAATAGTCCCTCAGTATATGATTGATCAGAGTCCACCCAGTATTTATGTAGTGTTTTTGTCTCCTCAAAACTAGGATCAGCCACACAAAACAGACCTTTTGTTTTTTTCGCTGCATGCATTTGAACCATTATCTGAGCTTTAAATTTGTCTTGCAACTTGTTATCTTTTACATAGTTTTTCATTGTTTTATCACTTATGGGACATTTTATTTCAATAACATAGTCTTCACAAATGGCATCGGGTGAAACTCCAATAATAGGTGTTATAATAATAATAAATTTATTCAGTACAGGTAAAAACAATACATCGTTCATTATAGCTAATACAAATTATTGTACAATGATATGAGAAAAATCCTGTCAGAGCACTAGTCAGCTCCTATACTAGGAATTAACCTGTATTATAGTAGCTGGTGATGCGCTTCCGCTAGAATTACTTCACAATTTACAAGGGCTGCTATTTATGTATCCGGAACTGGCCACTTACACAAACAATACTTAAAAAGAAATTATAACATTTAAAAATAGAACTCTTTGGCTGTAAAATAAAGTTTGTTTCATTCATCTGTCAATTGTTTTTACATTGTGGCGCCATTTTTAAAATTCATTGTCTATCATCACCATGGATTTGACTCGTGAAAATTTTCGTGCTATGATTTATTACGACTTTCGGCGTAGATTAACTCAAAAACAGTGCATGGATCAACTTTTGTCGACTTTTGGGGAGGAAGCCCCATCGAAAACCACTGTGTATCACTGGTTCAGTGAGTTTAATCGTGGTCGTCGTGTGCTTGCGGACGATTTTAACCCTCAATCCCTACCCATCCTAAAACAAACGTTATCCCTACCCATGGGTTTTTGGGACCCTATTTACTTTAAATGATTTAAAAAAAAACAATTGATGTTTATTGTAATGTTTTTATTTATTCTTATTAAGAAACTTTAGAAGGAAACAAAACCAGGTTCAAACACTTTTGGAAACACATGTTTGGCAAATAGCCTGGGAGTGTTCGCCGCACAGTGGAATTCTACACATGCAACATGTTACCTTAGTTTTACGGTCTTTGCGACTAGGACACACAGCACACCTTTTCTTGGTAGCAAGAACAGGAACTTCTTGCAATGATGGTACCTCTTTCTGCAAGATATCGCTCAGCAGTACACGGAGTTTGATAGACAAAGTTTTATAGGTAAAACGTTCCTCCATTTGCGGCTTTATTAGCGCCATGGCAAGATTCTTCAAGAAATGTCGCCGTTTTTGAACTCTGTTTGTAGTCATCTTGAGTAGGACATAAGAATTTACACCTACTATATTGAGAAGGCCATAAAAAATAGCCATCGGCCATCTCTGGGTCTTCCTAGAAACACTGTATCTATGACACAGTTGGTCCATCAGGTCGACGCCGCATTTGCTTTTATTATAGTATTCGACCATTTCGGGTATCCTGTTTACAGCATCTTCATCTGATGTTGTATGCATCGTTGACAACAGCATTACCACTTTTTTCTGTTTGGACTTTGGTGGGC
Source organism: Carpatolechia fugitivella (assembly GCA_951230895.1). NCBI lineage: Eukaryota > Metazoa > Arthropoda > Insecta > Lepidoptera > Gelechiidae > Carpatolechia > Carpatolechia fugitivella. Next base: position 568,424 of record OX579663.1, on the reverse strand, counting down.
AGTAAGACAAGAGAGTGAGTTCTTTGGAAAAGGCGAATTGTGCAGTGTTTTTATCGCGGTTTCGCAGCTCAAGAAAAAGAGATGGTATTTCTTTCTTATTTTTTCGTAGCGTTCCTACGATAGTGACTTGTTTTTGCAATAATTGGTTTGCCACTGGTATAGATGTGAACCAATTGTCACATGTCAGGTTGCGGTTGGATCCATGAATTGTTTCAGTCAACGTCATGGTGAGAAACTCTGCACATGGAACATTTCTTGGAGTGGAGTCCTTGCCCAAATATACAAAAGCGTTGATCATGTAAGCAGTTTTAGAGTCACATAACATTACAATCTTTATTCCATATTTGTCAGGCTTACTGGGTATGTACATTTTGAAGACGCATCTTCCTCTGAACCCCAATAACATTTCGTCTAACGTACAGCAATCAGACGGGCTGTATAATTCACTTGAGACCTTGACTATGTCATCAAAAACTTGCCTTATTGGTGCCAGTCTATCATTCTCACGATGCTCTACTCTGGTGGCACGATTGTCGAACCTCAAACAGTTTGTCAGGAATTCAAATCGGGCTTCCGACATTGTAGCACGAAAATAGCCTACGCCCGCGTTTTTGTTGAAGAGTTCTTTGGTGGTCACATGATTCATGTTGAGAACTCCACTAAGATAATAAAGCCCGAACAAAGCTTTGATTTCCGTCATGTTAGTGTCTTTAGCAAACGAAGGACGAACAGTGGAATTCGGTGGGCCGTCATTTTCTTCTTCAATGTTATGGGCTGGCCTATCGCGCTTATATTTTTCCCTCTGTCGAGCAATTTCTTCGTTGGTGTTGCTGACTATTTCTTCTAATATATTTTCTGAAAAAAAAAAAGATTCCATGCTTCTGCTTCCGTAGTTATTTGACGAGCTGCGCCTAGAGGACCCGCTGGACCACTCAAAATATTTCTTTGTGGAACTCTTGTTCTTGCAGGTTTTGTCCCACTCCATTTATACCCGTTCCGACCTAACAAACGGTTTGGAACACTTAATACACGAACAAAATTTCCTGAACGGTAATTGGTCAGAGGTACCTCGTCTTCTGAATCAAAATCATCGCTGTCATCAACGTTAGCCTCTATAGAAGTTTCTGCTCTAGCTTCTGGAAGAGGTAGCATGTTGATGTCAGCCTCTGAAGGAGATACTGCTCTAGCCTCCAGCGATGGTACTGTGTCAGCCTCTGGTGATTCTGCACGATAGTCCTCGATGATTCCGTCTTCCTCGTCCTCACTACCAAGATCACGGATGGTAGGTATATTTTCATCATCGGAATCTTCTTCATGCAACCAGCGAGATATTTTCTCATCCATAGTAAAAAAAATGTCTTTGCTGTTCTAAAACAATAAAAAGTACACGTTGTATACAATATATCCACTGCAATAAGAGAATACTTATGCTCAATGCAATATTCAAACCAATAAAACATAACCTCCAACACATTATAAATTATAGACGTTAAATTAAACTTACCTGTGAAAATGTTGTTCAAAAAGTAGTTGCACACAATGAAATAACAAAAAAAACTTTGGATGATAGATATTACTGTTTTACTACCCTGGGGTCTGACAAACCCGGAAACAGCTATAACTACGTGTGCACAACAGATTCGCTCACGCGCGACTGACGACAAGATGGCCGCCGGTGTCATTTGAACATAGCTAGAACCGTAAGGATGTTCGTTTCATAGTCAAAACAAAAATTGCAATAAATTAAATCACTGGGGTTTGATAGACCCAGGGTAGGGTTTAAGGGTTTTTAGGGTTTAAGAAGGTTGCCCTAAATCGGCTGTTGTACCACAAAATATTGATGCTGTGCGCGAACTAATAATGCAAGACAGTCATGTTACATATCGCGAGATAGAAGCATTTCTGGGCATTAGTATGACGAGTATTTATAAAATATTACACGAACATTTGGCTGTAAAAAAAATTGTTGTCGTAGGATCCGAAATGATAGAACGGAAATGATAGAAAAATACAAATGTGGTACATCAAAAGCTGTTCATAATATTAACACAGAAGACAAATCTTGGATATATGCGTATGATCCCGAAACTAAACAGCAGTCAACGGTTTGGGTGTTCCAAAATGAGCCAAACCCAACTAAAGTTCTTCGTGCAAAAAGCACTTTGAAGCAAATGGTTGCCTGTTTTTTTGGTATTAGTGGACATGTGGCTACAGTACCACTAGAGAATCGTAAAACGGTTAATTCTGAATGGTACACCACCATTTGCTTGCCAGAAGTCTTTGGAGAAATACGTAAGAACAATCGACAACGAAGAATAATCCTTCACCACGATAACGCCAGCTGTCACACCTCGGCCGCAACAACGGAGTATTTAAATAGTCAAATGATCGAATTGACGGGTCATCCACCGTACAGTCCCGACTTGGCACCCAACGACTTTTATTTATTCCCAAGCGTGAAGAACAAATTACGAGGACACCGATTTTCGACCCGGGAAGAAGCCGTTGATGCTTTCAAAATGCACGTTTTGGAGATACCCGATACAGAATGGAAAAAATGCTACGAAAGTTGGTTTCAACGTATGAAAAAATGCATCGATCATCATGGGGAATATTTTGAAAAGCAATAAAAGTATATTAGATTATCATTTTAGAGATCTCATTAATTTCATGACTGACTTGTTATGTAACTATTTTTCATAATATTATTGTTTTTTAAAGATTATTGTATTGTTATTTCATAAAGTAGAGATTACCCCTAGTTAGTAAGTATTATTGTTTTGTAGCTGGAGGGCAGACTATTCTTTTGTTTTGTTTTAGGATTATCGCTTTAATTTTTTCTCATTTAATTGATACGACTGACTTTATAATAATTAGTCTTTCATAAAAAAAATACAGTTTCTAATATTTTAAACAAGTCATTAAATCAACCAACCCAATTTAAATTGCCTTTTACGCTATGAAACACACCTTTTAAAATTTAGTAAAGTATCCAATTATTCCCAGGATTTACTAAAGACATAAACAGTAAGAAACAGTTCCTAAGCGTGAGGACAGTAAATGCTGATCCTTACTGTTGTTGTCATTAGCATTTCTATGGATTATATGACGCAAATGCTAAACATAAAAACTTTTTTAGATTTTTTTATATGGAATCATCATTCGCTTGCCCTTATCCCATCACCTGGGGTCGGCGCAGTATGTTTTCTTCCTCCATTCATCCCTATCAGCCGTCATTTCAACACTCACATCCTTCCTGAACATATCATCTTTTACACAATCCATCCATCTTTTCTGTGGTCGTCCTCTCCCAACATATCCATCCACATTCAAATTCAATACCGTTTTCCCCACGTAATATTCATTTCTCCGCATTACGTGCCTATACCAGGTAAGGCGATTTTCTCTCATATCACTGGCGCAACTTTCAAACTTCCTCTTATATATTCATTCCTAATCTTGTCCATTCTTGTTACTCCACACATCCATTTTATATGGAATACGCTTCAAAAATTTAAATAAAAACATCTCTTTATGTAGAACAATATCTTTTATAGATTTTTTGTAGCGTCAAAAATAAAATAATAAACTTTTGGCGCCAATATCTCCGTTGCCTACTCCATGCACTTACGGTCGACTAAATTAGGAGGGCAGTCCTTCAAAGACAATTTCTCCTCGCCCCTCACCCTTCAACTCACGCGCCGATGGCGCCTTTTTTTGTATGATGTAAATTATGTTTGTATTTTATCCGCGCGCGCGAATCTGCGATAACGATTATACATTGTGTTTTTATAGCAAATAACTTTATGATAACCCTAGGAGCAATGCGCAATGTACATTGTTTTTGCAGGCGCGAATGTAGAGCGGGATTTAAAGTATTGTAATATTTAGTACGACTGGCTGGACCTGGTCTCATTTCTACAAAATGTACATAATATGAGCTCTTACTGATTACAGTAAGACATTTATTAAAATGTTAGATATTCTGCTAAGAAATACTAAACAGTATAAGGATAAGGGAAGGTACGGTGTTTTTCTGTTGTGTTAGCCTGATAGTAAACTAAGCTTTACCAAATACAATCACAGTACAGTCTCCAACTGTGAATACTATTAGTAAAGAAAAATAACTTTTAAGTATTTTACTACTTACAAAAAAGGTAAGTGCTTTTGCGGTTGTTGTATTAAGTACTATAAATAGATTTCTTAACAAAGTACTAATTATTAAAAGGGTAGTGACTATTACCCCACTGGCCACTGATTTGGCTCGTGTAACGACTAGATAGTAGCCGGGACCAACGGCTTAACGTGCCTTTCGAAGCACGGAATCATCTTTCTTATCGAACAATCAGGTGATTCAGCCTGCAATGTCGTAACCAAACTGAGGAATGTCACACAAAGAGATTTTTGCTTGACAGCGTCCCCACCGGGAATCGAACCCGGGACCTCTGTAATGAGCGGCGACATCTCGAGCACTCGGCCACGGAGGTTATTTTAACAGGTTAATGAGTAATAGGCCAAGTTACAAAATGTAATTGTTTGTATTAGTAAAAAATTCGGTACAAATATCATGATTTGGATGAACGCTAAGTGTTATATAGTACGGCAACTACGGAACTGTGCACTTTATGGTTATATTGATTTGATCGTTGTTTTTAACATATGAGTAGTAATTAAAAAAATATTTCAAAATCAGAAACAGCTTTATTATTCAAAAATACAGGTGATTCAGACTGCCAAACTGGTGTAAGTCTATCAAATATATTTTAGCTCTACAGTGCCCCCACCGGAATTTTAACCCAGATCAAACTTAATACCACATTTTTTCAAGGAATGAAAACATTGAATTGAAGCCATTGAAGGTCCTGCGGTTCGTCCTGTAATAAAATAACTGGCCAAGCACGTGTCGAGCCACGCAAAGTGTAGGGTTCCGTAGTTGTCCCATACTAATTTATGTACTGTTTAAGATAGTTAACGTCCACCAAAATAATATTTTTCTATGATATTTGTACAAGTACATTTTATAAGTTGGTCTATTATGAGATAAACTGTAAAGCCTACTTGATGTTGACAGTTTTCCTTTTAAATTTGCACTACTACCATGATTTTTTTCACTTTTCCATATAATTATAACGGTTTCGCTGGTAGGGAGCGGGGGGGGGGGAATTTGACTAACAAAAATAAGCACTTTAAAACGAAATATTTCTAAAACTTACGCTAACATCGAAAAATGGTTTCAGCAAACCCCGATTATTTTTAAAAGACCTATCCGACGAGAGTTGCATGCAACCATGCTTCAACGTTATTTTGTTTAGTTTCTTCTTAGCTTTGGCTGAACCAACCAATATAAAAAGAGTTAATAAATTAAATTGTAAATATTAAATAGGATTGTATTATAATAGCATAGCTTTTTTAGATATAATATATCTTTGTAAAAAACGCTCTACAATGCTACTACGTTTAGGTTTTTTCTTGGCTGGCACCGACTACAAAAAGTGTTGTTTATTTTACGTAAATATTAAAAAGTAAAAGTGATTGAATTGTATTCTATTGACCATTTTTATTAATGTCAATCTTGCATACATAAATAGTTATTAATATTATTTGTTACTTTTTAGTGCAAACAAATGTGTTTTACTTTTGAAGGAGGTTTTTGATTTTTTTTAAATAGTTTTTTAAAATATCTTTACTAATTACAAAGAAATGCAAGTGTCAAAACACGGAATACGCCACTCGAACCAATAATACCAGTAAGAAACACTGAATATCACGTTCGCAAATTAAAACCAAAGAATATCCATGGATATTCTGTATTTGTCACTTGTCAACATCGAACAAGCGTTAAAGAAAAAAGATACATACGATTATAAAGATTTTGTGGAAACGGTCGAAGATTCACGCAAAAACTTGAGAGTTATTCAAATTGAAATATTTCACAAATGGCCGAAAAAGAAGCGACAACTTCGTCGTCAAAACGATGTTTTACAAGAATTGAAATTGAGAGACAGTTGAAGTTAAATTTAAGATAGATCAAGAAAAATGATGATAAAAGAACGGTTCAAGGAAGCTTACAAAGAAATTGACTTCTTACAAATTAACGTTACTTTTTATTTTTATAAAAAGTAAAGTAAATTAAAGAAATAATTTTCTACAGAATTACTATTCCGTGTAATTATTTGGTAATCTATACTATATTATAAAGAGAGAAGTCCGTACTGATTGACTGACTGACTGACTCATCGACGCACAGCCGAAACTGCTGAAGCTAAAAATACCAAATTTGCACAGTAGGTTACACTTATGACGTAGGCAAGCACAAAGAAGGGATTTTGGAAAATTCCTCCTCTAAGGGGCAAAAAAGGGGGATTCAAGTTTGTATGAAAGTCCGCCATTTATAACGTTGGGATCATGAAAATTTGGATTTAGACTGCAATCACTAAATCATTTGACACATGTTTTAGCATTTTATCAATATCCCTATTTTGAGGGGTACAGTAGGGATCGAACGGTTGTATGGAAAGTCTGCCATTTCTAAAGGTAGGAACTTGAAAATTTGGGTTTAGGCCGAGATTAAAAAATAATGTGACACGTGTTTTAGTATTTTATCAAAATCCCTACTTTGATTGAGGAAAGTAGGGATAAAATGATTGCTTAGAAAGCCTGAAACTGCTGAAGCTAAAAATACCAAATTTGCACAGTAGGTTACACTTATGACGTAGGTAAGCAATGAGAAGGGATTTTGGAAAATTCCTCCTCTAAGGGGCAAAAAAGAGGGATTCAAGTTTGTATGAAAGTCCGCCATTTATAACGTTGGGATCATGAAAATTTGGATTTAGACTGCGATCAATAAATCATTTGACACGTGTTTTAGAATTTTATCAAAATCCCTATTTTGAAGGGTAAAGTAGGGATTAAATGATTGTATGGAAAGTCTGCCATTTCTAGAGGTAGGAACTTGAAAATTTGGGTTTAGACGAAGATTATTAAATAATTTTACACGTGTTATAGCATTTTTTCGAAATCCCTATTTTAAAGGGAAAGTAGGGATTAAATATTTGTGTTGCAAGTCTGTCATTTTTAAAAGATAAGAACTTAAAAATTTGGATGCAGACCGATATAAATAAATCATTTGACACGTAATTAGGTACTTTTTCAAAATCCCTATTTTAAGGATAAAAGTAGGGATTACCTAATTGTTTGCTTAGAAAGTCTGTCATTTCTAAAGGTAGGAACATGAAAATTTTGATTTAGACTGCAATTAATAAAACATTTGATACGTAATTTAGCATTTTATCAAAATCCCTATTTTGGGGGGCAGAGTAGGGATTAAAGGTTTGTATGTAAAGTCCGTCATTTCTAAAGGTAGGAACTTGAAAAATTTGAATTAAGACTAAAATTAACAAATAATTTGACACGTGTTTTAGTATTTTTTCGAAATCCCTATTTCGAAGAGGAAGTAGGGATTAAATATTTGTGTGGAAAGTCTGTCATTTCTAAAAGATAAGAACTTAAAAATTTGGATGCAGACTGAGATAAATAAATCATTTGACACGTATTTAAGTACTTTTTCGAAATCCCTATTTTAAAGTGGAAGCAGGGATTTAATGTTTGGATGGAAAGTCCGTCATTTGGGATCATGAAAATTTTTATTTAGACTGCGATTAATAGATCATTTGACACGTGTTTTAGAATTTTTACAAAATCCCTATTTTAAGAAGGAAAGTAGGGATTAATTGTTTGTATGGAACGTCTGTCATTTCTAAAAGTAGGAACATGAAAATTTGGATTTAGGCTGAAATCAATAAAACATTTGACATGTGTTTTAGCATTTTATCAAAATCCTTATTTGAGGGGGAGAGTAGGGATTAAAAGTTTGTATGGAAAGTCTGTAATTTCTAAAGATAGGAACTTAAAAATTTGGATTTAGGCAGAGATTATTAAATAATTTAAAACATATTTTAGCCCTTTTTAGAAATCCCTATTTTAAATGGAAAGTAAGGATAAATGTTGTTATGAAAAGTCTGTCATTTCTAAAGGTAAGAACTTGAAAATTTGGATTAACAAATCATTTGATTCATGTTTAAGTATTTTTTCAAAATCTCTATTCTTAAGTACAAATTACCGTATAATACCCTAAGACTGTTATATATGTCAATGGCAGATTCAATTATTAACTATGGTATTTCTAGCTATGGCAGAACGTATTATGTACAAAGTATTTATAATTTACAACCAAGGCTATTAAAAGCTATTGTTCCTCTAAAGATCAAATATAAGTACAAAAATAATTATGATAACTTATTCCAGTATTCCAGGGTTTTAAATATATTTGATAAAGTGAAATTCACTATTGTATCCGATTATTGTTCAGAAGTCAAAAATTTACAAATAAAATCCAGGGCTAAACACTTGCGAAAATTGTCTAATCTTCCTCTGTGTTGCATACCTAAATTTAACAACGATTATGGTAGAAGGGTCGGAAGGTGCATCCTACCTCAGATACTGAATAGTTTACCAAAACTTGTAGCAGAAAAGCTATTTAAAAAAAATCAAAAACCTCCTTCAAAAGTAAAACACATTTGTTTGCACTAAAAAGTAACAAATAATATTAATAACTATTTATGTATGCAAGATTGACATTAATAAAAATGGTCAATAGAATACAATTCAATCTGGGGGCACGGCAGTGTCCCCGCCAAGTCGAGCAAAAAAGCGGCACGGCCGTACCATACTTTTCTCGAAGCAGTTCAGGCCATTTTCGACCCCCCTATAACTTCGTTGTGGATAAAACTAGAAGCCTGTGTTTTCAGTAACCAAGCAGGCATTGTATAAATACGGTATATTTCAAATTTCAATCAATTTGAACCAGTAGTTTATGAATTATAACTAGTCAAAGTTTCTTAATTTTGTCACTCACTGACTGACTGACCGATCATCAAAACTCAAAGGCACTTCTAGCAGACATAGAAGCTTCAAATTTAGAATGGAATTAGTGTTTAGTGTATAAATCAAGGGAAAACTAAAATATTTTGCAATTTCGGCCTACTTTTTTAGATACATCATCTGCTAGATAACTTTGTAATCTCATATAAATCTGGGGGCAAACATAGAATTACAAAGTTACGTTTGCAGTTATCGAATCAGTGTACCTGTATATAATTGAATAAGAGGTGTAGAGTAGGTGTAGGGTAGGTGTAGGGTAGGTGTAGGGTAGGTGTAGGGTAGGTGTAGGGTAGATGTGGGGTAGGTGTAGGGTAGATGTAGGGTAGGTGTAGGGTAGATGTAGAGTAGGTGTAGGGTAGGTGTAGGGTAGGTGTAGGGTAGGTGTAGGGTAGGTATAGGGTAGGTGTAGGGTAGGTGTAGGGTAGGTGTAGGGTAGGTGTAGGGTTGGTGAAGGGTATGTGTAGGGTAGGTGTAGGGTAGCTGTAGGGTAGGTGTTGGATAGGTGTTGTATAGGTGTTGGATAGGTGTAGGGCAGGTGTAGGGTAGGTGTAGGGTAGGTGTAATGTAGGTGTAGGTTAGGTGTAGGGTAGGTGTAGGTAGGTGTAGGGTAGGTGTAGGGTAAGTGTAGGTAGGTGTAGGGTAGGTGTAGGGTAGGTGTAGGGTAGGTGTAGGGTAGGTGTAGGGTAGGTGTAAGGTAGGCGTAGGGTAGGTGTAGGGTAGGTGAAGGGTAGGTATAGGGTAGGTGTAGGGTAGGTGTAAGGTAGGTGTAGGGTAGGTGTAGGGTAGCTGGAGCGTAGGTGTGCATTTCTACATTGTGTTTTCATGCGATCTACAAAACGAAATGAGATGCCATCAAAAACATTACTTGTAAAAAAACCAAGTCTCGCACGCAACTTAGTCTACCGTAAAAAGTTGTGAGATCCATGTAATACCAAGTCGGTTAATTTATTCAGTCCCTACTTAAGAGTCCTTCTGTCTTAAGTTATTACATAATTAGCTCACCTAACAACATCTTATAGTGACCAGATCAATATTAAAAATCTCTTATGTTTTAAATAAATACATAGATTGACTTGGCAATCGCACTAAACAATCAAATTTAATATAATAATGTATTACTTGTGACATACATTGTGTTTTCATGCGATTGCCAGGTCAACCTATGTATTTATTTAAAACATAAGAGATTTTTAATATTGATCTGGTCACTATGAGATGTTGTTAGGTGAGCTAATTATGTAATAACTTAAGACAGAAGGACTCTTAAGTAGGGACTGAATAAATTAACCGACTTGGTATTACATGGATCTCACAACTTTTTACGGTAGACTAAGTTGCGTGCGAGACTTGGTTTTTTTACAAGTTATGTTTTTGATGGCATCACTTTTACTTTTTAATATTTACGTAAAATAAACAACACTTTTTGTAGTCGGTGCCAGCCACGAATCGCAGGCATTCACAGTTTGTTCTATTATTTATAAACTTTCTTCATCTTAATTTTTAAAAACCGCTCTAAAGTAAATAAACTTAAAAAAAAAACAAAAACAGGCGCACGTTCTCGACGTTGTTCCCGCCCGAACGGGTCAGGGCAGGCGTCGTCGACAGTTGTTTTCGAAATTCATTTCTTTTTGTGTGCATATTCTTTGAAATTAGCTTTGATGATTTAAGTTTGAGTAAAATATTTTGTTAGGTTCAGTTGAGTTATTTCTTAGGTACTTCTAATATAATTTCGTTCATGTTTTTATGTACAATAATTTCATGACCTTGTTAATAATTTTGTGTAAAGCGCTACAAAGTTTTTTTTTTAGTTTGTTTCTGATTTGGATGACATTAACTATGAAGAGCGCTGATTTTTATATTTAAATTACATTTTGTCGTTCATACATTTATGTAGAAGCTGGAGGGTTGCATGCAACCATGCTTCAACGTTATTTTGTTTAGTTTCTTCTTAGCTTTGGCTGGACCAACCAATATAAAAAGAGTTAATAAATTAAATTGTAAATATTAAATAGGATTGTATTATAATAGCATAGCTTTTTTAGGTATAATATATCTTTGTAAAAAACGCTCTACAATGCTACTACGTTTAGGTTTTTTCTTGGCTGGCACCGACTACAAAAAGTGTTGTTTATTTTACGTAAATATTAAAAAGTAAAAGTGATTGAATTGTATTCTATTAACCATTTTTATTAATGTCAATCTTGCATACATAAATAGTTATTAATATTATTTGTTACTTTTTAGTACAAACACATGTGTTTTACTTTTGAAGGAGGTTTTTGATTTTTTTTAAATAGTTTTTATTTTATTCTTTTTAGTGGGTACTGCAGCACGTTTGCAAACTTTTTGGATTATTTACGATTATCTTGTAGTGTGAGGTATCGTTGGATAGGTCTTTTAAAAATAATCGGGGTTTGCTGAAACCATTTTTCGATGTTATCGTAAGTTTTAGAAATATTTCGTTTTAAAGTGCTTATTTTTGGTAGTCAAATTCCCCCCCCCCCCTCCCTACCAGCGAAACCGTTATAATTATATGGAAAAGTGACAAAAATCATGGTAGTAGTGCAAATGATGAATTTAAAAGGAAAACTAGAGAAAGTCTCACAAGAACAGTCTCCACCGGGATTCGAACTCGGAACCTCCGTGAAAAGAGTCAAACACTAGACCGCTCGGCCAGAGAGGCTATACTGTTTTTTTTTTTTTTTTTTTTATTTATTACAATACAACAACGGTATCGCGATGCATGTTGCTATTACCAGTTGAGGAGTTTCCGCTTTTATTTGCTATTTCATCATCAGATTTTAACAAAATTGGTATGGATCTATTCCTAAAGCACGTTCTATCGAATGAAAAAAGAACCATCAAAATCGGTTGAAAACTGACTGAGATATGACTAAAAGAATAGACAAATAACGACGCGAATGCTACATTCCGTTGAGGAATTTCCAAGTTTTACCTCATGTTCCGCCATCAGATCTTGACGAAATTAATATGGGACTACTTCGAAAGTAAATTCTATCGAATGAAAAAAGAATTATTAAAATCGGTTAACAATTGGCGGAGATATCTAATAACATACATAAAAAAAAATACAGACGAATTGAGAACCTCCTCCTTTTTTGAAGTCGGTTAAAAAGTAATTAATGAGACAAATCCCAAATATATCAAAAACATTGTCAAAACATATTAATTAAGGGATAGGTATAAATCTTTAGTGCTGTCTGAGGGGGATGCACCCCTGTCCTCCTAAATTCATGGAAATCCTTCATGGAAAGTGTCATTTCTAAGGCAAAAACTTAAAAATTGACATGTTTGACATGTTTCTCATTTTCTTGAAATCCCTATTTTGAAGGGAAAGTAGGGATAAAGTTTAGTTATGGAATGTTTGTCATTTCTAAAGGTAGGATATTGAAAATTTTGATTAAGACTGAGATTAATAAATAATTTGATACGTGTGTAAGCTTTTTACGAAATTTCTATTTTGAGGAGGAAGCAGGGATTAAATTTAATGTTTGTATGGAAAGTCTGTAATTTCTAAAAGGTAAAAATTTAAAACATTGGTGTTAGACTGAGATTAATAATTCATTTGATACATGTTTTAGCATTTTATCAAATTCCCTATTTTGAGGGGGAAAGTAGGGTTAAATGTTTCTATGGAAAGTCCAGTTCTAAAGTTAGAAAATTGAAAATTTGGATGTAAGCTAAGATTAGTAAATGATTTGACACGTCTTTTAGGATTTTTTAGAAATCCCTATTTGAAAAGGGAAGTAGGGATTAAGTTTTGTATGGAATGTCAGCCATTTTTAAAGTATAAGTTCCAAACTTAAAAAATTATATAATAAGACTGAATTAATCGGTTCGAGTTCCAAAATGTTTTTGAAATCCCGACTTAAAGGGTCCCTCTCCTTAAAGAAGGTATTTAAGCAAATTATAAAAAACGAGCCTCCTCCATTTTGAAGTTGGTTAAAAATGTGTGAATTAATCTATCCGTGCGAAGCCGGGGCGGGCCGCTATTCTAATATAATTAGAGAAATTGAGCTAATATTTACACGGAATATCCATACATCATTTAATATATCGTGGGCTATAATTCATTATTACAAAAAAAAACTTCTGTCGTAATTTATTGGTTTATTACCTACCCCTAAAAAATAAAAATAAATATCTAAGATTTCAATAAACAACTTGTACAACATGTTACTTGAAAGTTGCTCCGGTGTAAAGTTTGCAATAATATGGCGTATTCAGTGTTTTATTTTATTCAAAATATTATTGTACAAAGGGTGATGAGCTGGTATGCAGCTTCATCCACCCGTGCACCGTAGGTGAGTCCCACCGCTCGGCCAATGCGCTCAGGATGCCGTTAGTGGAAGCGGTTAAGGCGCTACGCCGAAAAAAAATTGTTGCGCAAGAGGCGTGTCTAAGGTAGACGGCGCGGGCAGCGCCCCGCGCCTCCCCGCACAGACCCCGCTCTAAAACATCGAGGCGGGTCTATGACCTCTGCGACAATGATAAAATATTATATTTGTTTAATTTGATGTAATCGCGCAAAGTATATTACTATGTATGATTCGCTTTTTGAGTATATATTTTTTATTTTATTTTAATTGGTCTTTAGTGTAGTGGAGTGTAGGTAGTAATGATTATAATTTCACCTAAAAATAAAAGATTTAGTATTTCAAGATTCCAGACATTTTGACATTGTAATAGTAAGTACTATAATTTGAATTACTATAATACGGTCCGCCCGCGGCTACGCTCGCGTTGTGTAAGATTTTCCCGTGGGAATAAGCCTTTTCCCGTAAAAAGTATCCTATGTAAGTGTCCTATGTGTTCCAGGGTATAAACTAACTTTATTCCAAATTTATTTCATACCAATCCATTCAGTAGTTGTTGTCTTCCAGTATCTTCACTTCAAAATTATATAGGGGACAAGGGGAAAATAAATCCCGTTGTCACTTTAATTTATTTATAAAATACCTACAGATTTTCGAATATTTTTATTCCATTGTTTCCAAACTGAAGTCAATTTATTAATTTTATTGTATGCTAAAAAAGAAAAATGTGATGTTTATTTACGATTTAAAATACGATCGATACGTATCTACTTATTTCTGATACGATCAATATTGTGAATGTTTCTGGAAATACATAATGTTTTCATCGTGTCTATTTTTTTCTTTGTGTTAGATTAAACAGGATGATCACTTTAAAATTTTTTTGCTCAAAATACTACACGGTTGTTTATTTTTTATAAAATAATTTTATTTCCAAGTGCCCTCCAAGTGCCCTCCAAAAAGTAACCTGTAGCCGTGCCATCCATGGTAGCTTTGACGTTGTTAAATCGATCAAAGAAACTATCGTGTTTTTAGTTCTGTTCGATTTCGACAGATGACGTTAGGGTCGAGTTACAACTCGCTATCGTTGTGTCTTTTGCGAACCTTAAGTAGGATCTGCAGATTTCAATTTTTATTACAAGTATATCTTTTCTTGAGTGTGTGAATACGTTAATAAAGTTACAGTGTCATAGTGTGAGTTGTTTTCTTTTGGAAGTGAATCAAACATTGGTGCCGAAACCCGAGAACTTGGACTTAGTGCAGTGAGAAGTGTTTACTTTGAAATTACAACTATTTCGTAGAAGTTGGGACTTGTAAAGTTTTATCCTATGGACTTAGAGAAATTCATCAGATTTTGGACTTGTAAAATTTTAAAGTTTTATTCAGTGGACTTAGAAAATTTAGAGAAATTTTGGACTTGTAAAATTTTGAAATCTTATTCAGTGGACTTAGAAAATTTCGACAAATTATAAACTTGTGATATTTTTAAATCTTATACTAGAGGTTTAGAAGAATGGAAAATGGAACATAGAAAAATTTACTTATGGTCGAAATTTTGAACTTTGAATTTAATTGAAGATCTATGATAACTTAGGAGATTTTTAAACAGTTTTCATAAAGAGATCAATATGGCAGAAAAATTAGTAAGAGTGCAGTATGATCTCCAAAAGAGACTGAAAAAAGCTCAGGTTAATTTCAAGAAATCACCTAAAGAGAGAATTACTCAAGAATATTTAGAAACAAGATTGCAAATGTTAGAAGAGTTGAGAATGTCATTTGTGGCAAACCATGACAGCATTGTCAAATCTGTTACTGAAGAACAAGCACAACAATTATCTTATTTAGTTAACGATGAATACGATGAATTTGAAGAAGAATATACTATTTACAAAACTTTACTGAGGGAGAGAATTAAATCAACAAGTGGTGGATCATCGGGTTCATCACAAAACAATTCTGATGTGAAGCTTCCAAGAATACAATTGCCAATTTTCAGCGGAAAATACGAGGAATGGCAGACATTTTACGATATGTTTTTGTCATTAATTCATACAAGCGAGAGTTTGTCAGCAGTTCAAAAATTACATTATCTAAAAAGTCATCTAACAGGAGAGCCAGAGAATTTGCTGCGCAATTTTCCCATTACTGAGAATAACTATGAAGAGGCTTGGACACAGCTCACAAAACGTTACAACAACAAACGTTTCAACTCTAATGCAGTTTTGAAGACATTCTTTTCTCAAAAACCAATAGTTACCGAATCAGCGGCTGCAATCAAACAATTGTTGGACACATCATCTTCTTGTCTGAAAGCATTGCAGAATATGGGAATAAAAACAGAATCCTGGGATGCTATTGTGATCTACTTTGTGCTATCTAAATTAGATAAAGAATCACTTAGACAATGGGAGATTCAACTAAGCATTACTGGTGATGATTTACCTGTATGGTCACAGTTGGTTGAATTTTTAGAAACTAGATTCCGGAGTTTAGAAATGGTAGAAGGCCCAGCATCTGTTAAGACAATGAATAAACCTCCAGTGCAGCATCTATCGAAGCAGACGACTAGAAGCAAAGCCTTTCATTCAGCATTTCATGAAGAACGTAAATCAAACGAACCTGTAATGTGTGTTGCGTGTGGTGGACAACATTCGATTTATCAATGCAAAAAATTTTTTCAACAAACAATACAAGAGAGAACAGGTTTCGTACAATCAAAGGGATTATGCTTCAATTGCTTGGCTTCAACTCACGTTGTAGCTAAATGTCATCAATCATCATGTTGTAAGAAATGTGGTAGAAGACATCACACTATGTTGCATTATGAGAGAGAGGGATTCACACAACCTACTAATAATCAGAGCGGATATACACAACCTGGTCAGAACCAGCATCAGAGCGGATCCACGCAACCGAGTCAAAACGAGGAGTCATCACAATCGAATAATGCACAGGTCCACACAGGACTTGTCACCAATTTTTCAAGAGGAGAACTGCAAAACCACAATGTTTTGCTGGCTACGGCGGTTGTGAAGGCTAATTCTACATATGGAAGGAAGTTCTACGTTAGAGCTCTACTCGATCAGGGCTCACAAGCTTCTTTTATAACTCAATCTACTGTACAATTACTAGGTCTTAAGTGTAAGCCTGTAAATGGTGTCGTGTCAGGTTTGGGAGACGGTCAAACAAGGATCAAATCTATGGTTTCGTTGCAAATTGAGTCATGTCATAATCCAGAAACTGTAATACACGTTAATGCTTATGTTTTGGGGTCACTTACATCCATGCTTCCGAGTTGTGAAATAAACACTTCACAATGGTTTATTTCAGATAATCTAAAATTGGCTGATCCGTCTTTTGCTTCCCCCAGAAAAATTGATATATTGCTGGGAGCTGAGACGTACAGCGAGATTCTTCTGGAAGGAGTGATTAAAAGTCCAACAGAAAATCTCATTGCGCAAAATACAGTTCTAGGTTGGATTATATCAGGTCGAGCTACTACAGAATCAGTTTTAGATGACAATGTAGTAAGCATGCATGTTCACATTAAAGAAGATGAAATGATAAGAAAATTCTGGGAAATTGAGACTGAGCCAAACAGTATCTATAAAAAGCTTACTTCGGAAGAGTTAAAATGTGAAGAGATTTACGAAGCAACTACAGTTAGAAATGAAGAGGGGCGATTTATTGTGAAATTGCCATTTAATAGCGAAGATCCAGAGTGTCAATATGGAAAATCGAAAGAAATTGCGACGAGAAAACTACTAGCTTTAGAAAAAAGACTGGTAAAAGATCCTGCATTATATGAAGAGTATAGGAGAGTATTAAATGAGTATCTTACCTTAAATCACATGATATTAGTGGAGGAAGAGGAGATTGATAATCCCAAAGCGGTGTATCTTCCTCATCACGCCGTTGTGAGAGAAGAGAAACAAACTACTAAAGTTCGTGTGGTGATGAACGCTTCCTCAAAAGGAGTTAATGGAGTTTCCCTTAACGACAATTTACTAGTTGGACCAAAGATCCAGCAAGACTTGAGGCATCTGTTGATGAGATGGCGTACACATAAAATTTGCATAATTGCAGATCTAGTAAAAATGTATCGCCAAGTGCTCGTGTCAAAAGATGATACCGATTTTCAGAGAATCTTGTGGAGGGCCAACCCTGAGATGCCAATTCAAGTTTACAGACTTTTAACATTGACATTTGGGACTGCAAGTGCACCATACTTGGCAGTAAAGACATTGCAGAGACTGGCTGAGGAAGAAAGTGATAACTTTCCTATTGCAGCTGAAATAACAAAGCGAGATTATTATATGGATGATTTAATGACCGGTTGCAATACAGAGGCTGAGGCTAGAGTTATTTATGACGAGATGAACAAGCTTATGAAATCAGGAGGATTTCAAATTCAAAAATGGAGCAGTAACAGCGAGATTCTACTTAAATTCATAGAAGAAGCTCAACGAGACATCGAACAGTCGATTCCTATTAAAGCTGATAATGCATCTAAAGTTTTGGGTCTACGGTGGAACAGAGAGACAGATAACTTTGAGTACACGGTTAATCTGCCTGAGGTTAAAGAACCCATTACTAAAAGACAGGTACTTTCAGACATTGCACGCTTGTACGATCCTATGGGATGGATAGCTCCTGTAGTCATAACAGCGAAAATCATCATACAAAATTTGTGGAAAGCCAAATTAGACTGGGATGAGGAGCTTACTGAAGATTTAAAAGAAGAGTGGTTGAAATATAGGAATGAGTTGACACAAATTCAGAGAATAATAATCCCAAGATGGATTTTTCATACACCTGGTTGTAAAGCAGAGTTACATGCATTTTCAGATGCATCTAGAGTGGCTTACGCCGCTGCGGTTTATCTTCGTACAACTGATGTGCAAGGTAAAGTAAGTGTCAGTTTAATCTCAGCCAAAACAAAAGTTGCTCCCATAGAAAAGGAGCTTTCAATTCCCCGATTAGAACTCTGTGGTGCTACACTTGCTGCGAAATTATTGTCAGAAATATCTCAAGTGATGAACATACCCAAACACAATCTCTTTTGCTGGACTGATTCAACAGTAGTTTTAGCATGGTTGAAAGGAGGAGCTAGCAAATGGACTACATTTGTGAGTAACAGAGTGTCTGAAATTTTAACAATTACAGACTATACGCAATGGAGTCATGTTTCGACAGATTCCAATCCTTCAGATTGTGCTTCGAGGGGTCTGAGACCTGCAGAGCTAGAGAAGCATTCTATTTGGTGGAGAGCTCCAGAATGGTTGTGGAATAGACAGATTGAGTCCAAATCTTTAATCAATGTAGAGACACACGAAGAAGAGAGAGTTACTTCATTGGTCGTAACTCAAGACAGTAAAGAAGAATCTGAGTGGGAGAAGTTTTCTAATCTTACAAAAATGTTAAGGATTTTGTCGTATTGCAGAAGGTTACTTAACTGGAAAAAGACGCAAGAAGAAAAAGAATTGATACCCAATTACATAACTACAGAGGAAATGAGACAGACTTTACACAAATGTATCGAACAAGTTCAAAAAAGAGAATTCAAAGAGGAGATACAACAATTAAAAAAGGGACTTTGTGTACCTAACAAAAGTGCGCTTCATACTCTTCATCCTTTTTTAGATCAAAAGGGAATTTTAAGAGTTGGCGGACGTATCGAGCAAGCCGATGTAGATTTTGATAAGCGGCATCCGATTATTTTGCCCGCTAAGAATCATCTTACTAGGTTAATAATATCTGACGCTCATAACAGAACACTCCATGGCGGACCACAAATCATGAGAAATTACTTATCCACGAAATATTGGATTATCAGAGGTAGAGAGGAAATCAAGAAATTTTATCGGAAGTGTGTAATTTGCTTGAGACATTCGAAGGCAATCAACACACAGTTAATGGGTCAACTTCCTGAGGTGAGATTAAAACCCAGCAAACCTTTTAAATCGACAGGTGTCGACTACGCTGGACCTATAAATGTTAGATTTTCGCCAGGTCGAGGCTCTAAAGCCTTCAAATGTTACATTTGCCTTTTTATATGCATGGTGACGCGTGCAATCCACTTAGAATTGGTCACCGACCTTACTGCTAAAGGATTTATTGCCGCATTTCGTCGTTTTACTTCAAGAAGAGGACATTGTCAAGATCTTTATAGCGACAATGGCACGAATTTTGTTGGTGCGGACAAGCAGTTACGTGAAATGTTCGATCGTGCCAAATCTAGTATGCCTGAGGAAATTGCAAAATTAATCACATTAGAAATGACTAATTGGCATTTTATTCCTCCATACGCTCCAAATTTTGGTGGGTTGTGGGAAGCGGGTGTACGTAGCGCTAAAACTCACTTGAGAAAAGTCATAGGTGACAGTACGCTCACTTACGAAGAATTGTCCACGGTTTTAACGCAAATTGAAGCGTGTCTAAATTCGCGTCCAATTACAATTTTGAGTGACGATCCTAGCGACCCTCTCCCGCTGACACCGGGTCATTTTTTAGTAGGAGAATCTTTGTTAAATGTTACAGATGAAGATGTTAGTGATCAAAATATTACTTGTTCAGAGAGATGGAGATTAGTACAAAAGATGGTAAACTCTTTTTGGAAAAAATGGTCTAAAGAATATTTGGTTAACTTAAGTCAACGTTATAAATGGAAAACTAAAAAATCTGAACCAGATGTAGGTGATGTTGTTATTGTGCGAGAGGATAATATTCCTCCATCTAAATGGATTTTGGGAGTAATAGAAGTTAAACATGCTGGACCAGACAATGTAACTCGTGTTGTTACTATTAAAACCAAAAACGGTATAATAAAGAGAGCAATTAGTAGAGTAGTAGTTTTAGTAAAATGAATTGCATTGTCATGGTGGGAGGTATTTTGTTTTATACTTACTTTTTACTTGTTTCATGGTGGGCGGACTTCTTTTTCCGGGCGGTTTTATGTAATACCAAAAGTTGTTTGTTTTCTTTTTATGTTTTATTGTGTCTGTGTATCCTTTCTAATGTTGGAAAGTTAACAGTAAGGATAAGATTTCTTTTCATTATTTCATTTTTTTTAATTATGTGTTATTTTTTGGAAGGACAAGTCCTTGGTGGGCGGAATGTTAAATCGATCAAAGAAACTATCGTGTTTTTAGTTCTGTTCGATTTCGACAGATGACGTTAGGGTCGAGTTACAACTCGCTATCGTTGTGTCTTTTGCGAACCTTAAGTAGGATCTGCAGATTTCAATTTTTATTACAAGTATATCTTTTCTTGAGTGTGTGAATACGTTAATAAAGTTACAGTGTCATAGTGTGAGTTGTTTTCTTTTGGAAGTGAATCAAACAGACGTCGAAAAATGATTCATAAAAATCTTAATTTGAATAAAATATTTTTATTTGATTTGATATAGGTACGGCTGATTACACAAATGTCAAACTTCATCTTTGAATATGGCACAGAATTTTGCGCCACGTGTAAAGCTTGATCTGCTATTTATACATGTTAAATTGTAAAACTTTTATTTTAGTATTATATCAGATTGCCCACGCCGCGAAATTTTATTGATAAAGCATCGACTATTTGTGTTTACCATTGAAATTATTGGGGCGCTTGGTCTGGCATTACTAAAACACATTTGATGACATACGATGACAGCTAACTTCATACCTACATTTTTTGCTTGTCACTAGGCAAAAAATGTAGTATTTTATTCAGCCAACTATAGTATAATATGTAGTGAGTCATAACTCACTTCACCACATCTAGATAGATATCTGTGCCTCCTGTGATAAGTGATACAAATGAAAAATCATCATTTTACAGGAGAGCAAAAACAAGATTTAAAAAATTCTAGTTCATGAACTAAGTGGGCTAGGTTAAACTTGAGTATCTTGTTTAGTACAGTAAAACATTTTCTTTAGCATATTTTAGTTTTATTGGTAAATATTAAATCTTATAAGTAATTCATGTAAAACCTGTGAGTTGTACCTGTTCTTCTGTCTATTACGTGCATTAATCATGTAATAAATGATACTTGTATAGTTAAATTACGTTGCACCTAAGTACTTAAAATTAAGTTGTCTTTGTGTAAACTGATATACACGAAGTTAAAACATCTAATAACTCATAAAAATAATGATCCTAGCACAATGTTCTTCAAACAAAAGATGAAGATATAACCCTTGATAATTTACCTGAATTGTATCAGTTTACTAAAATCCTAGACTTTTAAAATATGTGCTAAATGATAAAAGTCAAGATGTACCGCTCAATGAAAAAGATGTGGAATGTGAAAATAAATACAAGTTTTACAAAATTAATCAACGTTTATTAACTGGAATGCCTACAGCTCTGCCCTCACAGGCTTCAACAAGGAACTGAGGAGAGCAAAAAGACAATCTTGGAGAAGGTTCTGTGAGGCGATCAACAGCACGCCTCACATTGCCAAGATTCACAAGATTCTGTCTAAATCGCCTCCATCTCATCTCGGCCTACTAAGAGGGCTGAATGGGATTTTTACGAACTCTGCCCGGGAGACACTAGAACTCCTAGCAAAAGTTCACTTTCCTGGCTCAGAAGTCCTGGGCCACACAAGTCTCCCCCCGGCTACAAGGATGACTAAGTCCAGGCCCTCTGTAGAAGTCTGGAAGAGGGCCACATCTATAATTAAACCTCATAGAGTTGCGTGGGCTATTGATAGCTTCCAGCCCTATAAGTCCGGAGAGGAGGATGGCGTCTTTCCTGCACTACTCCAGCAAGGTAAAGATGCCATCTTAGGGATTGTAGTGAGAATCTTCAGAGCTAGTTTGGCTTGGGGACATATTCCACTACAATGGACTAGGGTTCGTGTAACGTTTATTCCCAAGGGGGGTGATCGGGATAAAGCCGACCCTAAGTACTTTAGAGCGATAAGTCTCACCGTTTTCATTCTAAAAACGATTGAAAAGGTTATTAATCTGCACATCAGGGAGAACTACCTTAGTGTGATACCCCTGCATGTGAAGCAGCATGCGTACCAGAAAGGAAAATCGACCGAAACCGCCCTTATGGAGCTTACAGATCGTTTGGAGAGAGCGCTTGAAGACAAGGAGATCGCCCTCTGTGCCTTTCTAGATATTGAGGGAGCTTTTGATAACACCTAGACAGACATCATACTCAAATGTATGAGAGATAGAGGTATTGATGAGACGACATTAGTGTGGGTCGAATCAATGCTGACTACAAGGACAGTTCGGATGACCCTCTTTGATTGCACTCTTGATGTGAGAGTGACGAGGGGGGCCCGCAAGGAGGGGTCTTATCCCCGCTACTGTGGTCCATTGTAGTTGATTGCCTGATAAACAAACTTAATTCGGCAGACTTGTATACCCAGGGATATGCTGATGACTTGGTCATATCCATTGTGGGTAAATGTCCCGACACGGTATCAAGTCTTATGCAAAATGCTCTTAGGAAAGTTGAACGGTGGTGCGTGCAATTCAGATTATCTGTCAATGCTAGCAAAACCGTTATAGTTCCCTTCACGAGGAGAAAGATTCTAGATAAACTCTGGCCTCCTACACTCTTCGGCAAAACTATAAATTTTGCATATGAAGCTAAATATCTCGGTATATACCTTGATCATAAGCTCATATGGAATATACACTTATGTGGTTAAAAAGGCAAAGTCTGCACTGGGCACATTCTGTCGCCTGGTCGGTTGTAGGTGGGGGCTTAAACCCCGACACGCTCTATGGTTGTACACTGCCATAGTCAGGCCTATGGTTACCTATGGCTGCCTGTCGTGGTTTAAGAAAACCACTATGCGAACATATATTGCTTCCCTGAACAGTCTGCAAAGACTTGCCTGTTTGATTATCACAGGGGCCATCTCGTCGACACCTACTCCGGCCATGGAAGCGGTGCTTAACATAGCACCGCTTCACATACATGTCCAGAAAGAAGCTCGAACAGCTATGCTTCGCTCGCTTGAAGCCGGAAGGAAGAGGTGGTCCTCTAATGTGATGAGTAGATTAGCTGAAAATCTAATCAGGAATCCTATCATGGCGATGCCCTCTGATGTGATGACTATGAAACAGAACTTTGTTAGGTTATATGAAGTTCTTATACCCGAAAGAGAAGAATGGCAGAACACACCTTCACACCTTCCACCTTCTACATTCAGAAAAGCGGAGCTAGTTTAGTTTGGTCCATCAAGACCGCGGCGACACTACGGTTTAAGGTCCCGCGCA
Source organism: Carpatolechia fugitivella (assembly GCA_951230895.1). NCBI lineage: Eukaryota > Metazoa > Arthropoda > Insecta > Lepidoptera > Gelechiidae > Carpatolechia > Carpatolechia fugitivella. The sequence goes on along the minus strand of OX579663.1, from coordinate 544,918 downwards.
TCCCCGATCACGCGGGGCGCTTCACCCCGCGCACCTCGGCCATCCGCACTTGTATCATTAAGCACATAGTTGTTCTACAGAAATATTTTTAAAAATGGTTTGAGTTTTAGATACAATTACATTTATATCTGTTTACACATAAAAACTGTTTTGTGTAGAAAGATTCATGTCACGATGTATCACTTTTCTCAAAAAAAGGCATACATTATTTTTCGAAATGGTAGGTACATGTCGATTTGTACCCTAGGTATTATGTCGGAAAGAGTCGGTTCAAAGGGATATTACTCTATACACATCAATATTCACCATAAATGTACTAAAAAAAAAAAGTGAAATTGAATACAATCGCATTTAAATCACGAAGCACGAAAAATTGTGTGCTGAGTGAATACTTTTGAGGTTACAACTCCACAAATATTGATATTCACGACTTTTTTGCCAAAATCCGGGCAGTTGTATCACCTTGCACAAAATTATCTCTGAAACTATAGCAGATAGAAGAACGTGAGTTAGACCATTTTAAACGTAATTTTATTCTGATAATACTCATGTCAAAAACACAAAAAGGGTACAGCTCAACTTAAATCACTCGTCACAGGAGGCACAGATATAATTTAGCATCTTAGTAGCTTGTAGTCAATACGTTTGTCTGACGCACAACACGTCTTTCATTCTGACACGCTCCTGTGTCTCCATACCTCATGTATGGTGACCCTGCCAACACTGCCTAGTATGGGCAGTCCTGTGCATCGCGATTCGCTAGTGATAAAAATATAACGTGTTCGTTCGTAAAAATTGTAATAATGTGTTAAAACGAGGATCTGATAGGATGATGTTTACGTGCTAAAAGTGGGTCTTTTTCGATGGGTGTGGAGTTTTTGAGGAAGCTGCGGCGACTCTTGAGACGGGCAAGAGGAGGGCTGTGCCGTAAAAGAGGTGCCTGCTGTCTTGAGACTGTTTCGCTCTTTCAATATCGCAAGCGACCTCACGTCTCACGCTGGGTGGAACAATTCCTGCCATGGAGTAAAGCTTTCTCAGTGGTGTCGGTTTCAGGGTGCCCGTGACTATACGACATAATTCGTAGAGAGCCGTGTTCACATTTCTCGTATGGGCTAAACGAGCCCAAACTGGACTCGAATATTCGCCTGCTGAGTAGGCGAGAGCAAGACAACTCGTTCGAAGAACGCGTGCGCTGGCTCCCCAGCAGGTAGTGGTAAGGCGTCTCAGGATGTTGTTCCGGGCACCAACTTTACTCTTAAGCTTGCGGCAGTTCTCTCTTTATGTCAGAGATCGATCCCACGTGACACCTAAGTACCGTCAAAAAATGTTTTTAAACTTTCATACAAATTAACTCGATCAGCTGATACCCTTGTTTGAAAAAAATACGAGTTTAAAAAAGTTTTGGAACGAAAGTTGTTCAGTTTCATGGGCCGATTATTACCACACGAGAGGTTTTACGTTATTTTGCTAAGACGTTGACACGTTGTAGTTTTTATTTGTCACGGCAAAGCTAACGATATCTCTTTATTAAGTATTTTAGAATTTCTAAAGTGTGACAATATTTCCTTATATTTATTAGCGGTTCTATTTTGTCATAAAAACTAAGATTCTTGGATTAATTTTTATTTTTAACATTGCCTCATTGTTTCCTAGGCAAAATTGTGCTCTTAACCGAGTTTCTTGACCGAGAATTAACTCATAAAAAAAATTGTTGTTTTCTTAATGGAATAGTCCACTAACCCAAGTTGTATCGTAATCAGAGCACTAACAAAATAATAAACTGTCATTTAAAAAATATGAGTTCATTTTGTTCATATAATTATTTTTTATAAATAATTATCCCTTTACCACCTACCACCTAATCTTGTTACACAACCACCTACCATACGTCTCACAGACGGGCGAGTACAAAGACTTTCGTATGTAAAACCTAAGCGTGAAAGGTTTGTTTTTTAAATAAAATCAATTAAAATACATATCAAGGTCTTTATTAAAGCAAACAAGGCACATAAAAATTAACATATTTTCTTAAAATCTTAATTTGTTTGGAACTACTCTTAATTCTAATGTAAAAAAATTCTTATTCAAAAAACGAGATCTACAAAAATAATCACAAGACATAGGAACTTATTTCTTTCTGTTTATAAAAATATAATAATAAGTAAGTAATATAAAATCAAAACTTTTTCATTATAATCATATCTTTTGCAAAATTGCAAAGCATCAATCTCATAGATTTTCCCGACAGTGAATGCATATTTTTTGGGAGCATTCGATACAAATCGGCTTTTTACACTGAAAACACATGTCTCGAACGCATTTGCATCAAAGGCTCTTCATCTTTAGACAAAAATTCTTGCTCTGCAGGTAAAACCGGAGGTTGAGATACAATAATGTCATGGTTTTCCTCAGCATTTGATTCTTCACCTTCAGAATTCGATTCGCAGCTATCCTGCAATACATGCTGTATGCTAATGTCCAAGTCGACATCGCTGCCTTCATCATTTGGCAGGTTTTCGTCGTCAGATTGATCTTGTTCTAACCAACGCTCAATAACACTATCACTAGAAGCCATTTTCTACTGAAACAGAATAAAAACACAATTTAAAAAAAGTCACCTATCCACCTACCATACGTATCACAGACGGAACACGAGCTTTTTTTACTTACCAGTGACAAACGCGCGCACCTCCGACCACGACGAGCACTTGGGCGGCACTGAGGGACGCGGCGGGAAGGTACAGGGACGTGCAAGTTGATACGTGTTTTGCGCGCCAAAATATTAGGTCCTTACATATGAAATTGGCGTTTTGTCGTACTGGCCACTTTGATCACAAATTTCTCCTATTTGGTTAGGAATTCGAAATTCAAATTTATACAGCTATTTCCACATGTAGTTGTGTTTCGTAAACCGTCATTTATTTGTTTTTTTACTTATCTTTTTTCTGTTTGCATCGCTCGATTTACAAAATGGAAAATTTGAAATATCGCGTTATTTACGAGTACGAGTTCCACCGTGGCACCAGTGCTGCGGAAACGGCTCGAAGGGTTAATGATGTGTATGGCGGTTGTGTCGCAAAAGAAAACACAGTGCGTTTTTGGTTCCAACGTTTTCGTTCTGAAAATTTCGACCTGCAAAACAAGCCCCGTGGACGGCCGGAGACCCAAGTTGATAATGAAGCATTGAAGGCTATTGTGGAAGCGGATCCATCGCAAACCACGTCCGAGTTAGCTGCAGGCTTCGGTGTTAGTGATAAAACTGTTTTAATCCACTTGAAGCAAATTGGGAAGATTAAAAAACTTGAAAGGTGGGTTCCTCACGAATTGAGTGAAGCAAACCGGCAAACGCGCGTCAACTGCTGCGTTACATTACTTGACCGGCACAATAACGAAGGGATTTTAAATCGAATCATTACCTGTGATGAAAAGTGGATTCTCTACGATAATCGGAAGCGCTCATCGCAATGGCTGGACCCTGGCAAGCCAGCCAAAGCCTGCTCCAAGCGAAAATTGACCAATAAAAAGTTACTTGTAAGCGTTTGGTGGACTAGCGCCGGTGTCGTTCATTACAGTTTTCTCAAATCTGGCCAGACGATTACGGCAGATGACTATTGTCAGCAATTGCAAACCATGATGGAAAAGCTAGCTGGTAAACAACCGAGGCTGGTCAATCGCTCTACGCCACTGCTGCTTCACGACAACGCTAGACCACACACTGCACAACAGACGGCTAGCAAATTAGAAGAGCTTCAATTGGAATGTCTAAGGCATCCACCGTACTCCCCGGACCTTGCTCCAACAGATCACCATTTTTTTCGAAATTTGGATAACTTCTTGCAAGGGAAAAAATTCAACTCAGATGGGGCAGTCCAAATCGCCTTCAAAGATTTTATTGATTCCCGTCCGAATGGTTTTTTTAGTAAAGGGATCAATGAACTACCTATGAGATGGCAAAAGTGCATAGATTACAATGGCTCATACTTTGATTAAATAAATATACTATATAAAAATTTTTCGACTTTTTGTTCCTCCCATACAAAACGCCAATTTCATATGTAAGGACCTAATATTAACGTTTTTAATTTCCTTGCGTCTGAGAGACGTATGTCAGGTGGTTAAGGGTTATTACTCATCCAAAATATAATTTGAATAAAAATACTCGTAAATCAGTCATTCATTTTATAATTATAATTTGTAACGTGGGAGAACGGAAATATTTATTTCCACTGTCCCCTGTTTTTTTCGATAAGACTTGGCCCAGCACACACTTGGCTGGTTTTTTGTAAGCTAGGTATAGGCTATAAAATTACGTAACGAGTATGCAAACTTTACTTTTGAATCAATTAATAAATTATATCTTACCTACCTAATACAATAAAAACTGGCCAAGCATGTGTCGGACCACGCAAAGTGTAGGGTTCCGTAGTTGCCTAGTTAGAAGAAGATAGAAGTTAGCACACGGAGCTAATAAGTAATGATAAAAAATTTCCTTATTTATATTATAAACCCGAAATTTTGTTAATAGGGATGTATGGATGGTTGTTTTTTACTCTTTCGTGGATGAAAGCACATCCGAACAGTATCTAGAGCAACTAGCTAATGAGCGCGGCTGCCGCTCTATTTGTTACATCGACTCCCCGCGCGCAAGCCCCGCAGGGCCATAAGCTCCGCGGCGCGGCGCGCTTTATTCGAAATTCAAAATAGTTTTATTCGAATGTTTCGAATGTTCCATTGGCAACTCGCGATTGTTACACATTTAAAACTGACTGGTAAATAAGGTAAATAGGTTATGAAATTAATTTGATTTATTTTATTTATAATTTCAAAAGTATTCATCACAAGATACCCGAAACAATTTTAATTAAGAGTTTCCGCGCCAGTTTATTTACATGAGTGATTTGAAGTTTATAGGTCCAAGACTTTAGAAATTACAGGGGGGGGCCACCGTGTTAACGACTTTGGCGTGCTATATCTCACATATGGTAAAGCTGATAAAAAAATGTTGTACGAAAACCCAACTTCATTTTCAAATACAATTTCAACGATACCCCACACAAGGGGGTGTGCTCAAAAAAAAAAAATTACCCCCACTTTACATATATGGGGAGGTACCCTTAAAAAGGGGTAATTTTAATTTTTTGTATTTTTAAAATTGAGATCTATATCCAAAGTATCGTCGAACCAAGTTACATGTAAATCGGTTAATAAACGTAGAAGATATTGTGCTGTGACAGACTGGGACGGACAGACAGATGGACTGAACAATCTTATAAGGGTTCCTTGTCGGACTACGGAACCCTAATAAAAATAATTCTAAAAAACCGCATTTAGTTGAAGAATAGAACTACCTAATTATTCCTCTCGCGCCTGCCTGTGTTGTACTAGAAAAATAAAATGATCGACATCTGTAACTAGGTAGTATAATAATAACATCTAGTTTGAAAAAAAAAATGTATACCTTAATGTGCCGTCCACTGTACATACACATACCCTTTGCGTAGTGTACTCGTATTATTAGTGTCGACCTTGAAAGTGAAAGTATCACAAACTTGATTAAACCTTACTAAGTATACAAGCAGCAGGTATGGACCCAACCTATATTTATTTAATTAAAAATCGATTTAGAAATATGATGCTATGCTTCTCCGCACGTGTTTAACAGAGAAAGAAATAATGTTCGCGCGCTCCAAGTAAATGGCGTAAGTGCCAAATTTACTTTCTCAGTTTATATAAAAAGTACTAATTTGATTTTTAAATTGCCCAGGAAAAAACATAAAGCAGTCGGAGACCTATCTTGTAACTGAATTTCGGCGACCAATAAATTACCATTTACCTCTCAGATTCAAATAACGAGAATCGAAGACGCTGCTTTGGATAACATTTGTATCGAGAAGTGTACGGTCTCGACACCGTACAAATTTTTATGCAGACGCGGCCGCCTACTTTCGGCCACGCGCTGCAGTGTTCTTATTTAAATACTAAAATCATTACAATAACTTTTGAGTGCATTACCATCTCGCGAACTAGCAACATCTTAAGGAAAGAATCGCCAAATTATAATAGTTTTGTATATTAACTTTACATTATACAACTTTTACTACGTTTGTGTGATCTTTCTCTTCGCGGCGCTCCACAACGACTAGCAGCCTTACAACCTGCTGGAACTACACACAACTCAAATGTGCGGGTCTCACTTGACTCGTACATTTTTTGGTCCTTCGAGCCGGATTCAGGTACTTCCTTTTTTACCCACGACGGACGGAACGGAACGGAGGCGGTATATGCGTTTGGGGTAAGAGGTTGTTTGTTTGTTTGTTTGTTACCTTCTATCTCGAAAACCACTGGACCGATTTAGTTCCGGTATTTTGCATTGAAAAGGTATCACTTCAACTTAGGATCTTAGATATGTTTTATGTAGGTAGACCATCAGGGAGCGCTGCAGCAGCCAGATAAGTTGGCAACACAGGAGTTATCAAAAACTACCGAATCGATTTCGATGCAGTTTTTTGCATTCAAAAGGCTTCATATTGGAGCTGGTTGTTAGACATGCTTTGGGGCGGTAAACCACCAGGGAGCCCTGCAGCAGCCACATAAGTTGGTACTACAGGAGTTCTCAAAAAGTACTGAACCGATTTCGATGCGGTTTTTTGCATTCAAAAGGCTTCATTTTGGAGCAGGTTCTTAGATACGTTTTATGGAGGTAGACCACCAGGGAGCCCTGCAGCAGCCAGATAAGTTGGTACTACAGGAGTTCTCAAAGAGTACTGAATCGATTTCGATGCGGTTTTTTGCATTCAAAAGGCTTCATCTTGGAGCGGGTTCTTAGATACGTTTTATGGAGGTAGACCACGAGCGCTGCAGCAGCCAGATAAGTTGGCACTACAGGAGTTCTCAAAAAGTACTGAATCAATTTCGATGCGGTTTTTTGCATTCAAAAGGCTTCATTTTGGAGCTGGTTGTTGGATATGTTTTGAGGCGGTAGACCACCAGGGAGCCCTGCAGTAGCCAGATAAGTTGGCATTACAGAAGTTTTCAAAACTACTGAACCGGTATCTTTACAGATCAGGTTCTTGGACATATTTTATGGCGCATGGCGGTAGACTATAAAGAAATACTGCAACAGCGAGGATAGGTGGCCGCTTGGACACTAAGTAACTAGTAGTCTCAATATCGCACATACCAAATTTCTGCCAAATCCAAACAACATCCATCATTTGATTACCGCCAGTTAGTTTTAAAAAGGCATACTAATAAATTATGTATGTTTAATTACTAGCATAATATACAATATCGAAACACAAAGAAAACAAAATGTCGTCATTTTTAATGATATGTTTTAGTGTGCTAAGTGATAACAAACAAAAGTAACGTACTTTCCAAAAAGTTTAAAATAAAAACAAAATTGAAAATTTTAAAAAACCCACGCCGTATGTTAAAATGTATTAGAATAAAAAGGATTAAATAACATTTTTGGAAATCCCACGACCAGAGCCAATAAGATAAGAAATATAAAATAAAGAAATCTATAAAAAGAGTGATTTCTCACGAAATCCGCCACACAAACAACGAATTATGACCTTTCTTAGTCCTTACGTTTACGTACCTACTTACCTTTTGCTTTCTCGTAGAGATAGACACAGCAATAATATTTATTAATTTAGGTACTATTACATACTCATCTATCTAATAATATGATACAAATCCAATAAAACACGTCGGGGGCTGCCATCATCGCTCTCTTTGTTCGAAATTTCAGATTAAATATTATAACTACTTATTTATATTACTCAAAAACTAAATATAATGTAGATTCTGAATAAGTAAAACTCACGGTATTTATATAAAATTTATTAACGTCAGAGCAGGGAATGGCAGACCTCGACGCGTTTTATTGGATTTGTATCATATTATTAGATAGATGAGTATGTAATAGTACCTAAATTAATAAATATTATTGCTGTGTCTATCTCTACGAGAAAGCAAAAGGTAAGTAGGTACGTAAACGTAAGGACTAAGAAAGGTCATAATTCGTTGTTTGTGTGGCGGATTTCGTGAGAAATCACTCTTTTTATAGATTTCTTTATTTTATATTTCTTATCTTATTTGACTCTGGTCGTGGTCTGGCGTGGGTTTTTTAAAATTTTCAATTTTGTTTTTTATTTGAATATGTTTTAACATCCGGCGTGGGTTTTTTAAAATTTTCAATTTTGTTTTTTATTTGAATATGTTTTAACATCCGGTGTGGGTTTTTTAAAATTTTCAATTTTTGCGATAGCGATTCGGTTTGCCGGCCTCCCACAAGCGGGTTTCACCGGTGTAATTGAGACGTCGCACATATCGCAATAAATGTGTAAGTGCACTGAATATCTACAACCGGCGACCACTTCAAGCCTGCGGATTGTGAAGCAACAACTACTGACGGTTTCATCATCTGGAGATTGGAGTGCGTCACAGAAAACTACGCTCTACTCTACGGGCTACAACTTTACTACAAAACTTACAAGCTACGGACTACCATATCAACTACTCACAACTACGTGTCAGCTCTGCAAGCAACAACGTTAACTAACGACCAAGCTTAGGTCTGTCGTCATGAACAATGCTACAGGCAGATTTTTACCAAACATGTTTTGGCCTTAGTGTAAGCGTAGATAATAGAGTCCAATAACATATTTTAGAAAATCAATACATTTACTGGCGTAGATAATGAGATCTGATTCAACAAAAATCTTGAAAATTCCCGGACTAGCCCCTTACTTAAGAGGCGCTCCGCTTTCTAATAATGGCAAAGAAATCGTCTGTGTGCGCCTGCGCGAACATCGTCGAGGCGCTTCAAAACCTTGGCAGCCCCATCAGCACCCTGAACGCATTATTGTACTGGACACGCAGGGCGCTGTATGCCCGCTGAGTGTAGCTGGTCCATAGGCTGCACGCGTAAAACGACTGACAGTAAGCTTTGAATAAAGTTACTTTTACTGGTACAGTACAGCGAGCAAACCTACGAGCCAGCATATTACACCGAGTAGACAGCGATCTGCGTTCCCTCTCGATGTCCTCATTGTTAGATAAGTCCTCCGTGACCCAGTGACCCAGATACTTAAACTTGCTTACCCTTTTCAAGGTCGCACCACAAAGAGTAATAGGTGATGCTAAAGAGTACCTAGCTTTTGGCACCAGCTTTAAAGATCATGTACTCACTCTTCTTAGGGTTGTATCTGAGCCCATGGGCCTCAGCATATGACTCACAAATGTGCAGGAGTTTCCGCAGCCCACCAATCGACGGGCTCAACAGCACCATGTCATCTGTGTAGCTAATGTTATTAATGGATACCCCGCCAATTAGAGCATCCGACATTAGCGCTGCTGAGCTCCCCGATCAGCTGGTTCATGTACAGGTTGAAAAGGCGCGGCGAGGTCAACCCCCCCTGCCTCACCCCGCATTCCAACCTATACACGTCCGAGTGTGCTCCCGCCCACCTCACACTGTTCTGTTGGTGGCTGTACCAATACCTAAACATTGACACTATTTCACTCGGTAGCTCTGTCTCTCCATGCAGCTTGCTCCATAGCTTGTCGTAATTTACTTAATCAAAAACTTTTGAAAGATCTAGGTAACAAGCATACACGGGAGTTTTTCTAGCCGTGTAGTACTGCACAGTCTGCTTGAGACATAGGATAGCGCTCTCAGTTGATAAGCCAGGCGTAAACCCAAACTGAGCGACATTTAATCGCAAGTGTTTCTCCAAATGTTGGTCAAGCAGTCTGTCCAGCACTTTAGCTATAATAGTAGCGAGCGAAATAGGCCTATAGTTACTAACATCAGACACATCGCCAGTTTTGTTTTTCAAAATTGGTACAACCACTGTGTACATAAGTTCATCAGGCAAGTAATTATGTCCTATTCACAAGTTAAAAAACATAGCTAGAACTCTCGGTAGGTGCACACCAGCGTACTTCATGTGCTCGATACTAAAGTCATCATGGCCTGGTGACTTACCCCTCACCATCCTTTTAATCACCGCGGCCACATCCTTGGCAGTAAACCTGATGCTGACGTCTCCATGCTGACGCTCAGCATCGAGCACTTGCCCCGCCGGCCTGAGTGGCGTCTCCACCCTGAACTGACGTTGAAACAGACAGGCGATGTCGCGCGGCGAGTGAGCGTCGCCCACACTTACTGGTAGGCCTGACTTTAGGTTTAATTTATTAGTCGATTTCCAAAATTTGCTAAAGTTCTTATCCGCGTGGTGTTTTGCAATGTTATCCTCCCCCGTACGGCCGCCCAATCAGGACTCCCTCCGATATATCCACGGCAGACTTTCCCGTGTAAGAAAACTTGCCGTCAATACCTCCCAGGAACGGTAGGTCATGAGGAAGCAGCCACGTCTCCTGTAGTGCCACAATATCCGCCGAGCGACAAAGCTTTACATTCATCTGACCGAAGGACGTTTTTACAGTTAAAGCTTATCATTTTGTTTGTGTTAACCATAATTAATTTTATGTGGGTGATCATTTATCTCTAACGTGAGGGTAAGTACTTCTCACCCTTTGGTGACCAAAATCTACAAAAGGGCGATATATAATACCATCAGGCCAAAAGTCATCAGTCAAAAACAAATCCTGTTTATGCTTACAAACACCTTGTAAGCATCAGTCTTTCAATGATTTCATGTTCATTTTCTTCAAGCGTACGTCTACGTTAGTCTTACTCTTCACATACGTCAAGATGTCACACACGGTCGTAGCCTTTGACACGTTATATATATATAATATAAAGTGGTACCGTACTGTCGGCTGCTTTGAACTTAGAGTCAGCATCCACTGTCGCTTTTCCAGTTTTTCCTTTGAAACGATTCTGAAGCCTTTTTCTATAATCACGCGTGTGATTTTGTGTTTTCCACTCGCCGTCTTGTAAAACATCAAAATAACTCTTCATACTAGTTTCACATAATATTGTGTTATTGCTCGGGGGGACGGTGTGTATCGCAGGCACAGCAATAGGTGTCTGCGGCAAAGTCGGATGAGTCACCGCAGGCGGCGGCGGCGGCGGCGGCGATGAGACAACGTCGGGTTGCGCCGCCGCCGGATCATGATCAGCCGACTCGCCGGCCAGTCGACCGTTAGAAACATCGTGCGATGTTTTTACCATGCTACCCTCCGACGATAACATGTTAAAAAGCCAACACCTCGTTGATTACCACATTACAATTTGCACATTTTACAACTCTGGAAGCCATTATTAATAAATCGTAACGGCCGCGAGTCAGGAAATAGTATACGTGTGCGTGTAGCGGTTGGCGACACAAGACTGAGACGACTTAATATCTTTATTTGCATCATTTAAAAAACCAATTTGAGTTTTTCTTTACCTACAATTTCTCGAGGTTTCTTAATTTTGCCCCACCCTTAAGCAGAAGCTGGATACATCTTTTGCGTCTTGCATCGATTGCGTCGTCTTTTTTGGTGCGTACAGCATCATCATCATCATCATCATATCAGCCTGTTAAAGTCCACTGCTGAACATAAGCCTCTCAATCGCACTCCAGCGCGACCGGTCAATAGCCACCTGCATCCAACGAGACCCAGCGACAGCAAACAGCACGAGAGTGTAATGTTTTCCGGCGTCTGTGTTTCCGGAGTCTTATAACCTTGGTGTATTCAAGGCAAGAGTGAATAGGCATTTTTTGGGTGAGCGTGTATCATCTTCGACCTCATCATCACTTTCCATCAGGTGAGACTGTGGTCAAACGCGAACCTGTATTACATAAAAAAAAAAAAAAACACATCTTTGTAATTAATAGAACTAAGCAGAATAAGGCACTTTTTTTACTTACTTACTTTAGGTAACTTTTTTTATTTTCCTTACATTTAGCCACTTTTGCGGCATACTTAGCAGGCAGTTCCCGCTTATTTCTACGTGCAGCGCTTGAGATAAAATGGACAGGCGAAATAATAGGGCTCAATTTTGATAGCGCGGTACTACAATGTTAGCTGCACTGGTCGCTGTCTCATCAAACAGAATGTCTGTTATTTACACGGAATACGGTGTTTTATATTCCGTGGTTATTAATTAGTATTATTGTCCAGTGCTGTGTTTGATGTTCTCCCAGAAACTATAGTCGCCTGTCCTCTGAATCTTCAGAAACCTCTTCTGTCTTTGTGCTATAAGTAATAAAATTGATACTGGTATCTTGCCAATTGCAAAATTTAAGGTTTATTTTACTGAATTCATAGATTTGTTCCAAAATAATGATGAAAATCAGATTTTAACGAAAAACATTGTTTGGTTAGATTGACATTGACAGTCAATAGAATATAATGCTAAATAACAAAAAAAGTCTTGCATAGTAAGGACTTTTGTCTATTTCCTCCGAGCATAGGACATTTCGTAGTATAATAAAGTTACCCTACCGTGCCGCCCAGTAACTTTTACCAATCAAGCGCCGGGAGATGCAAGTAGCGCAGAACCGATCACGTTGGAAACCTATGTGGACGTCTTCCGGCTGAGATGATGATGATGATGGTTCTGCCGCAGTCTCAGTCCAAACTCTTTTAAAAGATACTTCTAGGTATGACATATCCTTCTCTATGGTCTTTTTTTTCTTTTCGTAATTTTAACAAAGAATAAAAAGAGTTTTTGGTTTAACCGACAAACATAAAAAATGATGTTTTGAAAAAGTATTGTTCTTTTGTAGTGACATTTTAAAAATATATTTTATGATTTAACCTGACGGTAACTGCAAGCAAAAATATATAAATTGGATCCCAAAACCTATTGAAATACTAAAAAGCTTTATCACAAGCATTATTATTATATTTTAAGGGTTTCGTACGAAAATCTAAACCTCTGTTCTCTGTGTCTGAAGCCAACAAAACAAACACCATGGTAATCTCCAAAGACAGATGTCCCTCCCCTACGATCAAGCTGCAAGATGCTGTCGTCGATAGCCTAAAACCTAGACCACCTGGAAGAAGTGAAGAATGAAACCAGGTCAGACTAAAGCGGCCTTCTATAAAATGTCCAAAGTGCTTTGTGGCAGACTGTATTTAAGATGTGGACGTTAAGAAAAATGTTCAAAATTCGGTGGACGATATTTACATCTAATCGCAGAGTTCTTGAAATAGCCAATCGCAAGAGGGAGTTGATGACAACCATCATGACCCGGTAGATATTATGTGTGTTACATCATGAGACGGAAAGTTTCCATTTTTGGTCATCTGCAGCGAGGATCCCTATATGATTTTCTGAGGTTGATTTTCGAAGGCAAAATACCGGGAAAGAGAGCACCAGGCCGTCAAATACGAAAATGGATGGGTGACATTCAGAGAGTGGACCGGACTTAATTATAACAACCTGAAACGCATCGCAAGGAATTGCAAAAATTTTGCCAACTGACCGCCCAACTTTAGTTTGAAGATGGCACCTAATGATGATGAATAAGTAGGTACAACTTAAAAAAAATACCTTAAGAATAAAAGAAAACGCAAATAATAATCTTAAAGTGTAAAACTATTTTTTCCATGTTATTTATTAATATCAGTATAACAAAAAAAAATGGTCTTTTATAATGTCTAATCAGCTGATCGAGTCAATTGATTTTTTATAATGTCTAATCAGCTGATAGAGTCAATTGGTCTTTTATAATGTCTAATCAGCTGATCGAGTCAATTGGTCTTTTATAATGTCTAATCAGCTGATCGAGCCAATTTGTATGAAAGTCAAATTATATTTTTTTACGAATTTTAAAATGGTATGGTTTGCGTTATTTTCCTGTTTATAGCCAATATCTGATTCGCTGAGTTGCAATTCAACTCTATTATATGTTTTCTTTTGTTTTATCATGGGAGGACGACCAAAGAAAAGATGGATGGATTGTGTAAAAGATTATAATAATAAATATGTTCAGGAAGGATGTGAGTGTTGAAATGACGGCTGATAGGGATGAATGGAGGAAGAAAACATATTGCGCCAACCCCAAATGATGGGATAAGGGCAAGAAAACGATGATGTTTTATCATGGGTTGAATTACCGTGAACATATAATAATCCTTTTGAACTGAACACCTTTGATTCCTAAATACCAGCCACTATAACTTAAATTATCATTTATTACTGTCACATAACACATTCGTCAAAAACAAAAAGTATTGCCATGTTTTTAAAAAAGAGCTTAATAAAATTAATTTGATAGCTTTATGTAAGTACAGTTTGCAGGTTAATAAAACTAGTGGCTCTGTGAGCTATATACCTCTTCTGACGAGACGAGTTGTATATCTTTTCATATTTATTTTTATTTTTTCTCCGCAAACATTCCCGACCCCTTGATTTTTTAATTTTTTTATAATTTTTAGACTTAATTTTATTGCTTAAGAAATGTAACCTGTATGTAGATGAAAACAGTCTCAGCGGTAGACCTTATAAGTTGGGCAATTCCCATAACTCTGTTATTTTTTAAATTTTCCAAAAACTGTCTCGACAAAAAAATCGATTAATGTATCAAACCTGCTTACAAAACTTTACGAGAATCAGTTTTAAATGGCTGATTAATAATATTTTTTTACCTTCCAACCTTCATAACTTCGTATTTTTTTTTATTGGTTGAGAAATGTGACTGTAGATGAAAACAGCTTCAGCGGTGGACGTTGTAAGCTGGCAACCCCTCTAACTCCTTCATTTTTTTAAATTTTCTAAAACTGACTCAACAAAAAAATTTATTGATTTATCGAACCTGCTCACAAAACTTCACGAGAATCGGTTGAGAAACGCGACCTGAGAGTGGAACAAACAGACAGACACACAAACATACAAAAGCAATTTTGGCCAAGCTGAAGCAGAGACGCTTTGCTCGCTGAGTCAAAAATCCTGAAGGTTAAATTCGTACCCAACATTAGTTTGGCATATCTTATTAAGCTAATTATTTTTAGCCAGATATACAAAATAAAAAAGAAAATGCAATTGGTTTTTTTTTATTTCTTTTTTCTTCAATAATATGAAGTATTATATTATTGGAGAATGACAGAGAACGAACAGACACTGGCACAAAGCATAAATAGCGCCAAAAAAAAAACCTAAAACCAATTGAACGGTGACATTTTCATTATAATTATGTATCAATTCAGAAAATTTTTGAAAATTTATAATTTCTTTATGTTTTATTTATGTACTTAAATTATATATAGCGACAAACGCATTTTATATTTTTATTGATTTGGTAAGTACTTAAAAATCCATACCTAACAATAGGAAAAATTAATGATTGAAAACACGACATTTATATGAACATAGAGCGATATAATACGTTTAAGTACATGCTTTGTGCGTTTTGTGTTATTATTTTTTAGTGACTGATAGGTAGCCAAGGGCTCCAAAAATCATATGATCTATACAGTTTTATTTACTTGAATAAGACCAACTCGGCTTACGTACCCGACTAGCCCTACTGACTAACCCTACCTACCCTTCTAACATAACTAACACGACCTACCAACCCCGAAACCCCAGTCATTATAATTTTTAACATTACTGTTGTGATAGTAATAGCAGCGGTACCGGTAATACGAACTAATGTAACACATGTATGTTATGTAACTAATGTTGTTTGTTTGTGTTAGTTAATGTTACTGTTATCTTAGATAAATGAAAGGCTCGAGCGGCGCTCGCCTAGATACCGCGCTATCTAAAAACAACAGCTCTGTGAATGTGGCAACTCAACAATGACAATTTGGAAGGATGCAAACCCGCGACCCTGTGCGTCAGAGGCAGGCACACTACCATCTGGGCTACGGAGCCGTTCATTACTGTTATGATTACTGTTATGATAGTCATAGCAGCGGTCCCAGTAATACGAACATTACTGTTATGATAATCATAGCGGCGGTCCCGGTAATACGAACATTACTGTTATGATAGTCATAGCAGCGGTCCCGGTAATACAATCATTATTGTTATGATAGTCATAGCAGCAGTCCCGGTAATACAATCATTACTGTTATGATAGTCATAGCGGCGGTCCCGGTAATACGAACATTACTGTTATGATAGTCATAGCAGCGGTCCCGGTAATACAATCATTACTGTTATGATAGTCATAGCAGCGGTCTCGGTAATACGAACATTACTGTTATGATAGTCATAGCGGCGGTCCCGGTAATACGAACATTACTGTTATGATAGTCATAGCAGCGGTCCCGGTAATACAATCATTACTGTTATGATAGTCATAGCAGCGGTCTCGGTAATACGAACATTACTGTTATGATAGTCATAGCAGCGGTCCCGGTAATACAATCATTACTGTTATGATAGTCATAGCGGCGGTCCCGGTAATACAAACATTACTGTTATGATAGTCATAGCGGCGGTCCCGGTAATACGAACATTACTGTTTTGATAGTCATAGCAGCGGTCCCGGTAATACGAACATTACTGTTTTGATAGTCATAGCCACGCTCTCGGTAATACTATTATTACTGTTTTGATAGTCATAGCCATAGCGGTGGTCCCAGTCATACGAATATTACTGTTATCAATGATAGTCATAGCAGCGGTACCGGTAATACGAACCCAGCGATATAGGGAATTTAAATAAATATTGGGTTATTTTGCATTAACTTGCAAAGGTTGGATTGGTCAGTGTGGATTAATACGACGAAACAAAGAAAGAAAGAAAGAAAAAATTATTTGTATCGATATGTTAATAACAAGGTCTTAAAACTAAATACATTTGAACCAATATATCAAGCCAGCAAGCCGGCAAAAAGCAAAAAGAAACATTAAGGACAGAAATCAAAATGTTTGACCTCTGGGCTTCAATATGATTACGTGTGTCTACCGAAGTCAAAATCATGGTCGAAGTGCTAATTGATATTCTTGAAGAAGAATCTTATGACGACCTGATGTTGCTTTGTTATGAAATTAGAGAACCAATCGATCCTATCTTCAAAAGCAGAAATGAGACACAAAATTTATTAATATACCGAAAACCTTTCTCCTGCGGCATGAAATCCATTATGTCAGTAACATTGAAAAATGGTTTGTAAAAATCTTAATTCGAATAAAATATTTTATTTGACTTGACTTTTTTTGACACCGCTTCCGAGGGGTTTACGCGCAAAACGTCAAAAGAGCAAAATAACAAGTAGGTAAAATATGGCAAAAGCGCACAACGTCAAAAGCGCACATTTTTAAAGCAATTAAACTGTTTAAGTAGAACTTTTGACATTATGCGCTTTTGTCATTCTGCGCCTTTGACGTTGTGCACTTTTGACAATGTGCGCTTTTGACAATTTTTACCCACTCTGTTGACGTTTTGCGCGTAAACCCCTCCGAAGCGGTGTCAAAAAAAAAGTCAAGTCAAAAATATTTTATTCGAATTAAGATTTTTACAAACCATTTTTCAACGTCAAAGCTACATTACATACATTTTCATACTCCGTCGCGAGCGATCGACGACAGTTATGTTGTAGGCTGCGCGCGGCCGCGATCGATCGCGATGCACGGAATAGTACTTCTATAGGCGGCTAAATTCGTTTTATATTATTTTAAAATGCTTTTTTATTTAAATATTTTATTGCTGTGGCTGTTCAAGGCTAAGCCTATTTTGGTTGCTCCCCTTTTAAAACATATACCTATTTTTAAATTTTTATAACTTGAAAATTTGCCAGATATCAGACTTCTTTTGTATAAATCCGTTGTGTGTTTTTAGATTTCTGTAAAGTGTTTTTAAATTCTTAATGTGTCAACTGTGTCAACTTTTTAATCTAATGATACTTGCTGAAAAGAGCTATCCAATGATACCTCATTTTTTCTGATCAGGCGTTCAGGCTAAAGATGGGCTTATGTAAACTTAACATTAACATGGGAACATACATTCATCCATTTAAATAACAAAACTCTTTTTTGGCTTCCCCGCTGTCATCACATCACATCACATCACAACACATGACACTATTATATCGTTTGGGCTATTATACCACACGATTCTATCGTTTTGGTGGGTGATTTCAATATTGATATGCTTGACAAATATAATTCTAAAACTTTGAGGGTTAATCAGTTCTTGCAATATTTTAAAGTTAACAACTGTGTTTCTCAACCTATTCACTTTACGTCACACAGTGAAACTGATAGAAGTTCAGTACGTGAACCTGGCGAGCGCAGTTATAGAGAAAAAGAAAAAAAAAGCAAAACTCTGCTACCAGTCTCCTTAACCCGGAGACAAGGGGTGAGGAATGAGACCACGAGAAAGAAGTATTTGAGCCGTAGCACCACCACTCACTTTCACGCAATCAATACTTCGTTACGAAGCGTGATCTAAAGTGCGACAGTGGAAACGCAAAAAAAAAACTAAAACTTAATATCTAACGAACATAAAATGGTCTAGCGATCTGATATTACACCAGTGTGTAAACAACCGAACAGTACACACAATCATTAATCAAACGAGAGAGGTCCGTAAAAACTTCAAACGGTTTTAACAAAAATACCGGAATTTAACCGGAAAACCGAAACCGTCAAACTTATTCGCTATTTATCCCAAAACTTATTAAAATTCAAAACAAAAATTAATATCAAAATTTCCGGGAAGTCGCGTTACCGTTATGTCGATTCAGAAACTCTGCCAGAATCAGCACACAACAAAATCCCGAGCAAACTGAGAAAAGTTCAATTCTAAAATTAACTACTTACTATAAGTCCTCGGATATCAACAAATCAACGTACAAAATACTTTCCGTTTAATACCAAGTCACGGGGGCTTAATCTGGGGGCACGGCAGTGCCCCCGCCAAGTCGAGCAAAAAAGCGGCACGGCCGTACCATACTTTTCTCGAAGCAGTTCAGGCCATTTTCGACCCCCCTATAACTTCGTTGTGGATAAAACTAGAAGCCTGAGTTTTCAGTAACCAAGCAGGCCTTGTATAAATACGGTATATTTCAAATTTCAATCAATTTGAACCAGTAGTTTATGAATTATAACTAGTCAAAGTTTCTTTATTTTGTCACTCACTGACTGACTGACTGACCGATCATCAAAACTCTAAGGCACTTCTAGCAGACATAGAAGCTTCAAATTTAGAATGGAATTAGTGTTTAGTATATAAACCAAGGAAAAACTAAAACATTTTGCAATTTCAGCCCAGTTTTCTAGATACATCATCTGCTAGATAACTTTGTAATCCCATATAAATCTTGGGGCATTATATAGGATTACAAAGTTACATTTGCAGTAAATGAATCAGTGTACCTGTATAATGGAATATAATTGAATAAGAGGTGCTAGGTAGGTGTAGGGTAGGTGTAGGGTAGGTGTAGGGTAGGTGTAGGGTAGGTGTAGGGTAGGTGTAGGGTAGGTGTAGGGTAGGTGTAGGGTAGGTGTAGGGTAGA
Source organism: Carpatolechia fugitivella (assembly GCA_951230895.1). Lineage (NCBI taxonomy): Eukaryota > Metazoa > Arthropoda > Insecta > Lepidoptera > Gelechiidae > Carpatolechia > Carpatolechia fugitivella. Next base: position 525,535 of record OX579663.1, on the reverse strand, counting down.
TTTAGGGTAGGTGTAGGGTAGGTGTAGGGTAGGTGTAGGGTAGGTGTTGGATAGGTGTTGGATAGGTGTTGGATAGGTGTTGGATAGGTGTTGGATAGGTGTTGGATAGGTGTAGGGTAGGTGTAGAGTAGGTGTAGGTTAGGTGTATGGTAGGTGTAGGTAGGTATAGGGTAGGTGTAGGTAGGTATAGAGTAGGTGTAGGGTAGGTGTAGGGTAGGTGTAGGGTAGGTGTAGGGTAGGTGTAGGGTAGGTGTAGGGTAGGTGTAGGGTAGGTGTAGGGTAGGTGTAAGGTAGGTGTAGGGTAGGTGTAGGGTAGGTGTAGGGTAGGTGTATGGTAGGTGTAGGGTAGGTGTAGGGTAGGTGTAGGGTAGGTGTAGGGTAGGTGTAGGGTAGGTGTAGGGTAGGTGTAGGGTAGGTGTAGGGTAGGTGTAGGGTAGGTGTAGGGTAGGTGTAGGGTAGGTGTAGGGTAGGTGTAGGGTAGGTGTAGGGTAGGTGTAGGGTAGGTGTAGGGTAGGTGGAGCGTAGGTGTGCATTTTTACATTGTGTTTTCATGCGATCTACAAAAAGAAATGAGATGCCATCAAAAACATAACTTGTAAAAAAACCAAGTCTCGCACGCAACTTAGTCTACCGTAAAAAGTTGTGAGATCCATGTAATACCAAGTCGGTTAATTTATTCAGTCCCTACTTAAGAGTCCTTCTGTCTTAAGTTATTACGTAATTAGGTCACCTAACAACATCTTATAGTGACCAGATCAATATTAAAAATCTCTTATGTTTTAAATAAATACATAGATTGACTTGGCAATCGCACTAAACAATCAAATTTAATTGTATTACTTGTGAGATACATTGTGTTTTCATGCGATTGCCAGGTCAATCTATGTATTTATTTAAAACATAAGAGATTTTTAATATTGATCTGGTCACTATAAGATGTTGTTAGGTGACCTAATTACGTAATAACTTAAGACAGAAGGACTCTTAAGTAGGGACTGAATAAATTAACCGACTTGGTATTACATGGATCTCACAACTTTTTACGGTAGACTAAGTTGCGTGCGAGACTTGGTTTTTTTACAAGTTATGTTTTTTATGGCATATATATTATCGAAATTCAATTGCATCAAAAGGCACAATATAAATTAAATCAACAAAGCCGCAATGAATTCAAAATGGCGAACATGAATTGCGTTTTATGTTTTACACAGCGAACCAAAATCAAACAAATAGTTATTTATAATCAACCAAGGTAAAAAATACACAAAATTATATTAATAAATAAGTCACTGACCTTCAAAATACCGGACAGCTACCGGCGAGGGGAAGCAATGTAAGTGTGCCTAAGTAATGTACCTACTGAGGTGACGTGTAAATGAGTATTTTTGAGTATAAATAAATTACGTACTAAATACAATAAAAGTTGTGGTACTTCCCTGCATAAGGCGCTCCAGATCGCCTCCAATTTTATCCACTAAAGGGTCAAGTCCAAGGTTTAGGTGTATCGGACACCCCACCAAAAAGTGTTTTAGATTTCACTCAACACAAGTTCAAAGTTACAAACGATTCACAAACACAAAACACAGTTCATCTCGGGTAGGCTTTTTAATAAAAAATTGCTGCCAAAAGGACCGAACAATACGAGAATCAGTACTGCTTCGAGAAACGCGACGCGGGCGTTCGTCTTCCAAGCTTTGTAGCCAGTGCACGGCGCACCGGGGGGAAAAATACGAGAAATTTTTGAAACACCTCCAATTACGATGCGTGACAAAAGCATATAATGCGCGTTCTATAACAATCGATTTTAAAACCGAACAATCCCCCGTCTCGAACCGAAGAGATTTCGGGTCACTAATCTACTGGGAGTCGCGACAAAGTCGAAACCACTCGCTGTATAACGGAATCTCCAACCAATTCTTCGGCTAATCGTAGAACCCCGTCGGAACCCAACAACAATTTGACTATGTAACGGATCCCAGGATGGTTCCATTATCAATTTTACAAATATTTAAAATTAATTAATTTACTTTATAAACTTCTCAGAATAACTAATTTGTTTCACATCATTCAAATACAAGGGGGTCGTTTTTGTGTTTCTTAGAGCACGGTTGCAAGTTTAAGAACGCTGAAGCCACGTAGGTGTAATAGTTGGAGTAGATATTGAAGCTTACTCGTCCGAACGAGAAAGAGTAGTTTTTGTGTTTCGTAGAGCACGGTAGCCGAGTTGCGAACATCGAGCTCGCGCGGCGGCGGTATTACTGGCAGGAGTATTATAAAAAATCTCAAACGAAACATGCCCGAAAGGAAAAGCGTCGTTTTTCGTGTTTCTTAGAGCACGGTCGTCGAGTGCTTCTTATATCGAGCGTTTTGGAGCAGCTTACGGGAAGATTGATAGACTAGATTTCAAAACTTATGCGCCCGAAAGAAAAAAATACGTTTTCTGTGTTTCATAGAGTACGTTAGCAGTTATCTGAGTGATCTAAACTAGGAATTTACTTAATTCATGTTAATTTTCCAAAAATATTACAATAAACAAAAAAAGGTAGTACTAAAATAAGACAAGTAAATAAATAGCATCGGAAAATCTCTCAAAAGGTGTTAGGGAAGGCGGCCTTATTGCTAAATGTTTGAATTTTCCAGGTAACCTTTTAACATTTCTATTCAGTATGTATTGGCGAATATCTCAGCTACCTCCGCTTTGCCGACGATATAGTCATAATGGCTGAATCGTTGCAGGATCTGCAAAAAATGCTGCACAGTCTCAACGCTGCCTTACTGTCAGTCGGTCTCCGGATGAACTTGGTTGTGACAAAGGTCATGTTCAACGAACTAATCACTCCGGAAACGATCTCGATCAATGGCGAAGTACTCGAAGTTGTCCAAGAATATGTCTACCTCGGACAGACATTGCAGTTGGGTAGAGACAACTTTGAGCGTGAAATCGCAAGAAGAGTACAGTTGGGCTGGGCAGCATTCGGAAAACTGCGTCATATCTTCTCGTCGCCGCTACCGTAATGCCTGAAAAGCAGGGTTTATAACCAGTGTGTCCTACCCGTTTTGACATACGGAGCCGAGACGTGGAACATGACGGTGAAGCTGGCCCACCGGCTACATGTCACTCAGCGAGCTATGGAAAGATCTATGCTTGGTATTTCGCTACGGGATAAAATCTGAAACGAAATCATCCGGCAGAGGACCAAGATGGTGGATATTGTCCAAAAATTTAGCAAGCTGAAGTGGCAGTGGGCTGGCCACGTCTGTCGCAGAACCGATGAGCGTTGGAGCAGACGGGTTCTCGAATGGAGACCGCGTCTCGGAAAACGTAGTGTGGGACGCCCCCCTGCCAGGTTGACTGATGACCTGAAAAAGGTCGCTGGTGGTGGCTGGATGAGGAAAGCGGGTGATCGTGCGCATTGGCGTACCCTTGGGGAGCTTACGTCCAGCAGTGGACTGCAATAGGCTGATTGAAGTTGATTCAGTATGAGACTTACGTGTCAATAAAAATTGCTTATCGTGTTTTGTCTCGTGTAAAGATGCATAGTTCATCCACTCTAGATTCTAGATAGTAGGAGAGAGCATGCGTAAAGAAGCGTTAAGCAGGTGAAGATAATGACGACAACCTCATTAGGCGTGGGGTATAAATACAGTTAAGACCAAAATGGCGCTCTCTGGGTTTTCATTGTCGATTAGCTTGTACATGCACCATCTTTCAGTTTTAGTGTAAATTTTCGTTCGGTTTTCATTTTTTGATATTGCTTTTATATAATTTTGTAAATTCTTGTAATTTGATTTGCTAGGCATCCAGCGTTCTCTTCTGGGCTCGTGTGTGGATTTCTAGTGAATTAAATTGTGTTAAAATTATTCCGAATTTTGTGAAGCTTACCTTCTAGTTGGCAATTTAGAATCTTTTAAAATATTTCGGTTTAAATTTTAGTTTAAATTGTGTTAAAATTGTTCCGAGTTTTGTGAAGCTTACCTTCTAGTGGGATTTATAGAATCTTTTAAAATATTTCGATTTAAATTTTCGTACAACATAAGATGGTGTCGTGATAATTCCAGGGAGGGAAAACGGGGCGGTTTTTCCTTCGTGGTGGCTGTCTTTGGCAGATGGTCAGTAGGACTGTTCTAAAAAATTCTTCTGAATTCTTTAGTTACAGATTGTAGTGGGGTTTTTGTGGGTTCTTTTCTCTATATTGGCCGGTATCTTGGAATCGCTTTTATTATCAGCGATTCAGTTACCGTGTTGCGCTGTATAGTGTGTACGAGGGCAGGGTTTTGTTGGCAAGTGGAACACGATTAATAGTCACCTATTTTTGTACACAGCGTCAGTGATGACACGTCTCGGGGTACACAATAGATCGTATTCTCTTACCCCCGATCCCTATAGCTTCCGAGCGCGTGGAAAGGAGAGTACAAACTACACGTGGCTTAGGATGCAGGACACACTGGGTTTTGCCAGAACCCGTCTGTTAGTTCGTTTCTTTTAGACCTTCCTCTCCTGTGACGTTGAAGGTACCACCACTACACACCACTCGATTAATTTTAAATGTGAGATCACTCTCTAGTTTGGAATGAAATCTTACCGAGCATAGGTAGGATGTATGTATGTATGTATGTCTTATGGGGGACGCCTGCAACGGAGCGCAGACGGGTGACCTGCTCTGTGTGTAGAACTCTTTCACCCCTAATTCGCAGTTCGGTTTTCGCCCTTCGGACTCGCGGTGCATCGGACATTTCTCCCAGTTCCCTCGCTCTCCCCGGACGAGTTCTGCCCCCACACGCATCCTCTCCCACCGCTCCAGGTAAGCGCTTGCTGGAGCGTGTACCACTCCGCATGAAAGGAACCCGAGGATTCCCCCCCACGGAGCTCTCCCCCCCGACCAAAGTTCCTCGGTAGTGCTCCCACACTTTCTTAGCGTGGGATCCTCCGGATCGCATGGTGTCACACAACTCGCCCCCTTCGGCGGTCCAACAGGTTAGTCCTCGCCCCGCTATTTCTCTAGGAGGCAACCGAGGAGCACTGGTTTTACTGGTGCCCCGGCAGCGTCGACCCCTCGAATCTTCCCGATGCTCTGCAAAGTCTGATTATGTTCCCAAGTGAAATGGCTTTTTACTGTTCCCTATCAATCCTATCGGTTCCTAGTATCTCCCATCTTGATAGAGAATACATAGGGCATTCCGCAATTAGGTGAATGCTTGTTTCTTCTTCCCCACATTCGGGACATGACGGATCTGTGGCTTTCTTCATAATAGTGAGGTGTCTGTTTAGTGCACAGTGTCCAGTAATAATCCCTGTGACCAGCCTCGCCTCATTTTTCTTACATTCTAGTAGTCTTTTGGTCTGCTTATTGTCAATCGCCTTAATGAACAATTTTGACTGTCGGAGACCTTTTGTCTCCCTCCATCTGGCGTTTGTTTCTGTGGTTATTTTCTTTTTAATCACTCCAATTGTTATTCTTTGAGGTATTGGTAGCCGAGGTTCTGGACCAGTGAAGGTTTCATCAGCACCCGTTCTGGCCAGTTCATCCGCTATCTCATTACCTTCATTACCTTCAGTGCCTTGGTGACCAGGCACCCACGCTAATGTAATATTTCTTCTCCTTGATAGTAAATTAAATGCTTGTTTGCATTCCTTTACTAGGGCTGACATAGTTTCTGGCTTATCCAGCGCCTTTAAGGCCGCTTGACTGTCGCTGTAGATGATCACATTGTCTTTGCAGCCAGGTTCCTCAGTTTGGAGTTGTCTGGTGCATTCTAGAATGGCAAATATCTCAGCCTGAAATACGCTTGCAAATTTGCCTAGTCTTTCCGATATCTTTACAGGAGTATTATCGGTAATATATATCCAGCACCAGATAGTCCTGTTGATTCTTTCATTGACCCGTCTGTGAAGCACATTATTATGTCCTCCCCTTGACTTAGTTCCCATATATTCTCTCTTGACCCTATGTGAATTCTGTATTTCTTATCAAAATCAATGACATTTTTTCTTCAACTTCCTTTCCTATGACCGCGTGTCCACCATTTTCATGTTTTGATTTCCACATTCCATCATGTCCATCGCCGCAGTTGGCGTGGTTTTGATTGCCCCTGTTATCATAAGGCCCGCTAGTCTTTGTACTTGATTGAGTTCTTTGAGATTGCTTTTGATGCTAGCCCTGTGCCACCATACAATTGCTCCGTAGAGAAGTCTCGGGAGGATTATGGCTTTGTATATCCAGTGTGGCCCCAGTCCCCAAGTCTTGCCTATTGCCCGGCTGCATTGTATCATGGCTATTTTGGCTTTCGTACATTGTTTCTTTATGTGTGAATTAAACATTAGTTTACTATCTAATGTTACACCTAGGTATTTAATTTCTTTGGTTATCTCTTGTTTGGTTCCGTCTATTGAGACCGAAATGTTTCCTGGTAGTTTCCTCTTTTTTGTAAATATGATTAACTTAGTCTTCCGGATTGAGGTTCAGTCCTTTGGTTCTGCACCATTTTAAGCTGTCTCTATACCCAGTTTCAAGATGTTGTTCATCATATTTAGATCCTTTCCTGTAACCAGAATTATCTTCTGGCTAATCACCTTTATGAGGTCGTCCAATAGTAGACACCACATCAGCGGGGATAGGCAGCCTCCCTGAGGGAAACCTCTGTTGGTTCTTACAGTTATTGTATTGCCTCCCAGCTCTGCTGATATCTGCCTTTGCTTCAGCATATTCATTATCCAGCCTTTGATGACTGGTTTGATGCCTTCTCTTGTCAAAGATCTATCTGTGTGGCACTACTATAACTGTTGGTGCGATCGCGTGGACTGAAACATAGGATAAGTGCCGCACAGGACTATTGCTGGGATTGGGCCGTCCGGTTGAGGGTCGTCGAAAAGAAACACCAGTATTCTGTGCAGGATCGCTTCCTCGGTCCGCTGTACCGCACTACACCGTTGAGGTACTATTTGCACTGCCGCTGCTACCGTTCCTCTTTCTGTTTTCCTCTTGAGGCTTCCGAACTGTTTACTGTACTGTGAACCACTGCTTAAAACACACTGTCGGTGCAGCGGGCAGTGCTCCGTATTTATACTCCTACCCGTTAGGGTAAGGGGAGGTGAAGGCGGAGTGAGTGGGGCGAGGGACCGATGTTTGTTTATTAAACAATAGTTGTTTACAACAAATGACAATGGGTTGTTTATTTTCTAGAATTTTCTAGCTAACTATGACGAACGTAAACAACATCGAGTAACGTAAACAACATAAAAAACATCGGCTCTATACTATTCTTTACCGACTAGATTAAGCGAAAAGGTGGGTAAAGTTCGAGAATATAAAACTGTAAGCTATTAAATATCTATAACTACTTAGGACACTAAAGTTCTTCCCTATAAACCTATAAAATACTATTCTAGTAGGAAAAAAGAGTTTAAATCAATAAACTTAATCTACAATATCTATAAGGCTAAGTCTTATGCTAGCAGTTAATTAGAGGCCGTCCCGTACATTCTCCCGCCGTGCGTCGTCCGTCGCCTCGGTCGACGCATCCTTGTTCCGTGGAAGGGACGCCTCTTCTGTTGATTGTAGCACGACGAGCTTCTTGATCGGTCTGCGTAGAATGCCTCCTTTGGTCTTCACGTCTGCTGTTCTGACGATCCCATCTGTGCCAGGGTAGGTTGCGACGATCAGTCCGCGTGGCCATGTATTACGCGGCAGAGTGTTGTCGGCGATTAGGACGACGTCTCCGATGCAAAGTGCTGGTCCCTTGCTTCGAGGCTCCCGCCGGTGTTGAAGTTCGGGAAGGTATTCACGAATCCACCGGGACCAGAAGATGTCAGCGAGACGTTGAGATGCTCTCCAGTGTGTTCGTCCTATCAGGTCAGAGTCGTCGAACGTCCCTGGTGTTACTACTCGAGCAGATCCGCCCAGCAGGAAGTGATTCGGTGTTATTGCCTCTGGATCGTTTGGGTCTGTCGATACGTGGGTGAGTGGTCGACTGTTGACTGTATATTCGACTTCAGCGAGTAGTGTGTTGAGGACCTCTTCTGTCGGGTTTGTTTCTTTCAAAGCGACGTAGAGTGCATTCTTGACGCTCCGTACTAGGCGTTCCCAGGCCCCGCCCATAAATGGTGCTGCAGGGGGTATAAAACGCCAGCTGATCTTCTTGTTCGTCGCCTCTTGTTCTGTTGCTTGATCGATTGCTCGGCGTAGTTCCTTGTCCGCGCCTTGTAGATTTGTTCCGTTGTCGGACCATATCTCTGTTGGGCAGCCGCGGCGCGCTATCATTCGACGAAGCGCCATGATGGCTGAATCTGTTGTGAGTGAGGCGGCGATCTCCAAGTGGACGGCTCGCGTGGTCAGGCAAGTGAATAGTGCGACGTATCTTTTCTGTTTACTCCGGCCCACAGTGATTGTGAGAGGACCGAAGTAGTCCAACCCAGTATAGGTGAAGGGGCGCTGATGGTGTGCTAGGCGCGCCAGCGGATGGTTTCCTGTCGATGGTTGAGGCGGAGCTGTCTTCCTCAGTCGACATGGCAGGCATCTGTGGATCACCATGCGTGCTGTTGGCCGCAGTCGAAGTATCCAATAATGCTGGCGGCATTCGTTGATTGTCGTCTCGACATTGGCGTGGTGCAGCTGCCTATGTGTGAAGTCGATGTAAAGCTTTGCCGTCGTATGGTTTCCGTCGATAATCGCTGGGGTCTTCACCTCTTCCTGGATGCCAGTTGTCGCGGCGATACGGGAGACGATCTTGATGACGCCGTCGACCAATTGAACTGCAAGTGGGCGTAGGCGGCTGTTCGTCGCGATATCACATCCTTGCTGTAGCGCTGCTATCTCTTCTGGGAACGAATCTCGCTGACTCGCTATGATGAGCAGCTTCTCTGCCTTGACCATGAGCCCGGCTTCTATTATTCTGTAGCTGCGATCAGCTTCTGTTGGCTTCATGGTCACCTGCGGCTTCGGCTTGCCTGTTTGTTTTCGTCCCCAGGCTGGATCAGCTTCTCTATTCTTTTTCGTGCGCTTGTAGTTTATTCTTTCTATTTTCGGACGACAGAGTGCTATGAATTGAAGCACGCGCGCTGTGGCTCGAAGTAAGCGTTCCCACTTCGAAAATCGGTTGCTATCGGGGATCGCGTCTGTAAGTTTCGATGTTGCCTGTTGTCGAACGTAGTTAGTCCTCTCTTCCCCAGTTTTCTCCTCGGATGTTTTCTGTTTGTCTTCAGGCCATGTTGTCGGATCTTCGAGTAAGAAGGGTGGTCCCCAGAACCATCTGTGCTGTGCGTCGAAGTCGCCCGGTACGTTGCGGGTGGCGTCGTCGGCGACGTTGAGCTTGGTAGGTACCCAACGCCACTGGCTGAGCTTGCTGTTTTCTTCTATGGCTGCAATGCGGTGGGCGACGTAGGGCTTGTATGAGCGCGCGCCTGTCTTCAACCATGTGAGTACTGTTCGGCTGTCTGTCCAGTACGTGACGGAGTCGGGTTTGCGATCGTGTTCGTCGATGACTGTCGCGGCCATGCGACTTCCCATAACGGCGGCTTGTAGCTCGAGGCGTGGTATCGAGGTCACTTTGAGTGGTGCGACCTTTGACTTTCCCATGACCAGGGAAGTGATGACGTGGCCGTCCGGTGCGGTGATGCGCCAGTATAGTGCGGCGGCGAAGGCGGCCTCGCTGGCGTCGACGAACACGTGTAGTTGTAGATCCGATGCGTCGCTGTAGTGTGGGTGGCAGCGCGGCATAGTGATGCCGGCTAGCTTCTGTAGGTACCCCGTCCATTCTGTCCACTGTGCTGCGAGGTCGTCGTCGATGCGTTGGTCCCAGTCGGTTCCCCTTCGCCACACTTCCTGTAGCAATTGCTTCGCTCGTGATATGACCGGTGATGCGAAGCCCAGTAGGTCGAAGAGGGACATGACGATTTTCAGTGCTTCTCGCTTGGTGGGGCGCGTGTTCTGTAAGATGTCTTGCGGTAGGCGGGCGAGGTCGAGATTGAAGGCGAGCTCGTCTGTGTGTGGCTTCCATACGAGCCCGAGCACGCGTTCCGTCGTAGTCCCGCCGTCCAAGGTGACCGGTTGAGACGCTGTAGTCGTCTCGGCGAGGGCGGCGACAATCTCCGCCGAGTTCGATTTCCATTGTCGTAGCTCGTAATGTGCTTCGCTGTGTATGTCGCGCACCCGGCTTGCTGTAGCTATTGCTTCGTTGACTGTCGTGAAGCTCTGTAGGTAGTCGTCGACATAATGATTTCTTATCACGGCGTTGTAGACGTCTGGCTCCTTTTCTTTATAGCGCTCCGCGTTGACGTTCTTGACGTAGATCGCCGTAGCCGGTGATGACGTAGCGCCGAAGATAAGCGACGTCATTCTGTATTCGCGGGGAGGGGTGTCCCCCCGCTCTCCTCCTCTCCATAGGTAGCGCAGCGCATCTCGATCTTCTTTTCTTATTTTGACTTGCATAAACATCTCTCTGATGTCGGCGGAGACGGCGTAGCAGTGCTGGCGTAGTCGTATCAATACGCCGGGCAGCGACTGCAGAAGATCGGGACCGGTAAGGAGATAGTCGTTGAGCGACACCCCTTTCGTCTTCGCTGCTGCGTCGTGGACCACGCGAACCTTGCCGGGCTTCATAGGGTTCAGGACGGCAAAGTGTGGTAGATACCATGTCCTTTTTTCGGTGCAGTTGGCGGGTGCTGGCTCGGCATATCCCTTTTGTATGAGCGCTTCCATCTGTTCTTCGTATTTTTTCTTGAGGAGAGGGTCCTTGTCTATCTTTTTTTCTGTAGTTTGAAGTCTCTTCAACGCGTTGTCGTAGTTGTTGGGCATCGGTGCATCATCGGTGCGCCAGAGGAGGGACGTTTCATAGCGGCCGTCTTCGCGTCGTACTGTGCGCTCTGCTAATATGTTGAGCGCACGTTGTTCCGGATCGCTGTGTGGTCTTTTCGGTGTTATGGCGATTGACTCGATGGCGAAGTATTGGCGGAGCTGTTCATCCATGTTCTCTTCCTGGGTGACGATGTGGTTCACGTAGTGTACGCGCTTTCCGAGCGTGCGTGTATGTGCCCCGTGTAGTACCCAGCCGAGGGGGGTGAGGGACGCGACGGGTTGGTGCCGCTCTCCCCGCTTCGTCTCTGTAGCCAACAGCAACTCCCAATTATCTTGACCGATGAGAATCTTCGGAACGGCGTCGTGAATCAAGCGCGCGCTAATGCCCGCCAGATGCGGGCAGTTGATGACGTCACTCCTTTCGACTCGCTGTGGTGAGAGACGCAGGCTGTTGATGGTTCGCGCTTGAATGCTGACTTTGCTCGATGTCCCCTGTACTGTGATCTTCACGCGTTGAGACTTAGCTTCGCCCATTTTGTTCGATAGGGCTTCGATGTGTAGTGGGTCGATCGGCCCCTTTGCGCCGATCTTTCTAGCGATGGCGGCGTCGATGAGCGTGACTGTAGACCCGTCGTCGAGTAGGGCGTAAGTACTGTAGTCGCCCCGCGGTCCGGTGACGGTGACTGGAAGAATCTTCAAGAAGCTGTGCGTCTTCTCTGTTGTCCTGGCGGTGCTCACGACTTCTGTTTCGTTTTCGCCTTTCTTGACGAAGTGTCGCAGCGGGTGATGCGTGCGGTCGCAGTCGTCGACTTTGCATCGCAGTGGCTTGCAACTGTGCTTCCGCGTCCTATATTTGAGGCATCTGAAGCATAGCCCTTTGTCCTTGGCTATGTCCCATCGTTCATCGACCCCTGCGTCGATGTATTGCGGACACTTCGTCGCTGCAGTGTGTCCGGGCTTCTGGCATACCGGGCACAGCTTTTCTGTTGCTGTAACTGAAGCTGTGGGCTCCACTGTGGCGGCGTACGTCTTCTGTGGTGGCCGCCGTGGGAGTGTGCTGTGGGTTGCCACGCGTTGAGTGGGCGCGGCCATTGTAGGTTGCTCGGGTTGAGCGTACGGGGCGCAGCGTTGGGCTTCGCGTTCCAAGAAGCGAGACAACTTCAATAGCTCGGCGTCGTCGTCCTCTGGCTGGAAGGCGGCGAAGTCGTACCATCTGTAACGCAGCACCGGTGTAAATTTTTCTATGGTGAGCTTCGTAATCTCCGGGTTGTACAAGTAGTGTTGCTTCTTCAATGCGCGGAGGGTGGTCACGATGTTGTTCACCTTTGTGGCGAACATGCAGACATCTCTGGCGGAGTCGGTGAGTCGCGGTAGGGCTCGCAGACGATCGAGTTCGGCCTGTGCGATGGCGTCGGGGCGGCCGAAGCGGGACTGTAGTGTCTTCATGACGTCATGCGGGTCCGCGTTGTACATAAGCAGGTTTTCGACCGCTTCCCTTGCTGTTCCCTTGAGGCTCTTGCGTAGGCGGGCGAGATTCTCGACGTCGTTGTAAGAGGGCGCTGTTGCAGTGTAGGCTGCGTTGAATGATAGCCACTCTTGATGTGACCCGCTGTAGCTCGGTAACTCGAAGAAGTTACGTGACGTCGGACGTGTTGATTGCGCAGCGAGTGTGATGGCTTGCGCGAGCTCGGAGATGTCGAGGCTCTGCTGTTTGACTGTCATTTCCCGCGCTCCCGCCGGTACACAGACAGGGGGGGAACACTCCCCGCACTTCGGTTTTGCTGCTGCGCCGGGGGGGTGTGGCATCTTCCGTGTTTCTGCCTTCTCGTTTTGAGGCAGAGGTGGCAGCTCTTTCTTCGATAGGGCTGTAAGTTGATGCTGTAGACTCTGGTCGACCCAATCGGCGACGCGGCGTTGTGACTCGTTACCGCCGTTGTCTTCCTGTATGTCCTCCTCTTCCTCAGAGCTCTCTGCTTCAATGCGGGCGATGCGGGCGAGTTCATATTCTATCTTCAGGCGGAGGAGTTCTTCTTTTCGTATTGCTAGCTCCCGTGCTCGCATTGATCTTGCTTTCGTCGATGTTGATGCTCGGGATGCTGCAGCGTGGCGCGCGGGGAGGTGCGCCTGAACGGCGGCGGCGGAGGGGCGGTCGGAGTGTGCGGCAGTTACACCCCGACCGTCTTCTGTCGGGTAGGGCTCTTTCATTGTGGCCCCGTCTGTGTTGCTGGCTCGCTGGACAGCTTCTGTGGTGCCCTGGTTGCCCAGTAACGTCGGGCAGAGGGGCGTCTGTTTCATGATTCCGCTTGCAGTGGAGTGGTGGGGGGCGACCTTAATGGGTGCGTCCTTGACGGATGGCTCGGGCGTTGACGTAGTCTGTTCCGCGTGTGCGTCGGTGTCTTCGATGCTGTTGCCTCCTAATGTTGCGATTTCACCGGTGTGACGGTGATCGGTGTGGCTGCCTTTTCCGCTTCTGGTGACGACCATTCTTCTGTATTGACCGCAATCCGGCTCGAAGGACCAAAATGTGTGGCACTACTATAACTGTTGGTGCGATCGCGTGGACTGAAACATAGGATAAGTGCCGCACAGGACTATTGCTGGGATTGGGCCGTCCGGTTGAGGGTCGTCGAAAAGAAACACCAGTATTCTGTGCAGGATCGCTTCCTCGGTCCGCTGTACCGCACTACACCGTTGAGGTACTATTTGCACTGCCGCTGCTACCGTTCCTCTTTCTGTTTTCCTCTTGAGGCTTCCGAACTGTTTACTGTACTGTGAACCACTGCTTAAAACACACTGTCGGTGCAGCGGGCAGTGCTCCGTATTTATACTCCTACCCGTTAGGGTAAGGGGAGGTGAAGGCGGAGTGAGCGGGGCGAGGGACCGATGTTTGTTTATTAAACAATAGTTGTTTACAACAAATGACAATGGGTTGTTTATTTTCTAGAATTTTCTAGCTAACTATGACGAACGTAAACAACATCGAGTAACGTAAACAACATAAAAAACATCGGCTCTATACTATTCTTTACCGACTAGATTAAGCGAAAAGGTGGGTAAAGTTCGAGAATATAAAACTGTAAGCTATTAAATATCTATAACTACTTAGGACACTAAAGTTCTTCCCTATAAACCTATAAAATACTATTCTAGTAGGAAAAAAGAGTTTAAATCAATAAACTTAATCTACAATATCTATAAGGCTAAGTCTTATGCTAGCAGTTAATTAGAGGCCGTCCCGTACACTATCAATGGCTTCAGTGGTGGCCTTGTCGAACGCTCCTTCTATGTCAAAGAAGCATCCGACCGCAATTTCCCTTTTCTGTAACGAGTCTTCTATTCTGGTCACTAAGTTGTGAAGCGCAGTCTCTGTTGATTTGTTCTCCATATACGCGTGTTGGTTCACATGTAATGGATTTTTGCTGTTTTCTATGCTGCTACGTATATGTCTGTCAACTATCTTCTCCTGGCCCTTCATCATGAAAGTTGAAAGGCTGATACATCTGAAGGATTCGGGATTCTGATACGTCTTCTTGCCAGGTTTTGGGATGAAGACAGCCCTCACCGTTCTCCAGCTAGCTGGAATGTATCCGGACAGTATGCTTCCTTTATATGAGGTCGTCTTTTATATATCTGTAAGCCATCTGGAGCATCTTTGGGAATATTCCATCCGGTCCCACCGCTTTATATGGCGCAAAGGAGAAGATGCTCCATCTGACTAGTTCTTCAGTGACTATGCCGCTTATGTCCCCTCCGAGAGGTAGTGTGGCGTCTATAATTTCCCTGTCATGTACCGAACACTCTGGAAAGTGCGGCTTCATCATGATATCCAGCACTTCTTCAGGTTCGGTTATCAGTTTATCATCCTCTCTGATGCTGCCTAGTTTGCTTGCTTTGTCACTGGCTAGTGTTTTCACCAGTCTTGCAGTGTCTGGATGGAATGTTGTTGCAGTAATCCCTCCAGCTCTTCCTGCTTTCTTTGCGACACCTATTCCTTAGGATGTTCCTATTGGATGCTCCTGTACGTGTCCCAGTTCTCTTGGTTGTTACTCTTAAGAGCAACCCTGAGTGCTCGGCGTGTTCTCTTTCTTTCCTTCTTAAGTTCTTTGCACCACCATGCTTGTCCTTTGCCTTCCCTTATCTCCTTTGGTGGACTGGACATGCCTGCTGAAAGGCGTTTATAAGGGATTCCTCAATCTTGGCTGTCATGGCTTCTATATCATTGCTGCGTATCTCGCTTGTGGATGGGGTGTATTCTCCGACTATCTTAACGAAGAGTGCCCAGTCCGTTTTGCGTATATTCCTTGTTTTAATCGCCTCAATCTTACTGTTAATATGGAAGGTAATCCTACGGTGATCCGAGTAGGAATCTTCAGTATCTACCATCCAGTTGCCTATATGCTTGCTCATACCCCTAAAAGCTAGTGTTATGTCGAGTACCTCCCGCCTGGTCCGAGTGACAAAGTTAGGTGTGTCCCCTACATTTACTATTTCAAGGTTGTTGCTAATGATATATTCTAGAAAGAATTCTCCCTTTACATTACAGTTGGTGCTACCCCACGACTCATGGTGTGAGTTGGCATCACATCCGATTATAAATGAGATGTTCTTACCTATGTATCCTGCTGTAAAACGTCCTCTAGTACCTTTGTTGGAGGCTCGAAGTCCGCTTCACTGGGGGTGTAGGCCGACATAAACGCCATCCATTTCTCAGTTTGTTCACTCATTGGAACTGTTACTTCTACTACCACTAGATCTCTGTAACATACACATTCTATTAGTCCTAATGCCCTAGCTCTTTTGCTGGCAAAGATGCATGTTCTCGGATCTTCCTCACCGTAATGATAGAAGAGATCTCCCCCCAGGCATCCCAGCTCCGCCACGCGTCTGTTGTAAACGATTGGCTCTTGCAAAAGGGCTAGGTCAATTTTCTTCTCCACAACATATCTGCATAGTTCGGCTGTTGCCGTTTTGCAATGTTGCATATTTAGCTGAAGTATCTTTAATGTTTGAGTGTTATTGTTGTTTTGTGTATGTGTTTGTTTGTGTGACGCCATTTGTGTTTGTGTATTTGTTATGTGTGTGTCTGTTATGTCTTGGCGCTGCAGCTGGATCCCCCTCATCAGCTGCTGAGGTTCCCAGGCCCTTGCCGAAAACGACATGTGCCCTCAAACCCCCGTTCAGCTTCCGAGGAAGGTCCCGCAACAGGGCCTGCTGTCTGTCTTGAGAGTCCGACAACATTGGTTCCCCCCGCTGGCGCAGTCCGCCCATGGTCGATGCTGCCCCTTCCATGAGGCATATGCCTTCCCGCGGAATTCCCCTCAGTCATCGCAACCTTTGTGTCTTGTCTGTCCGTTGTCCCTTTGGGTTTAATCATCCGGACCTGCACCTGGGTGGCTTCCAGGGCGATCCATATGTGATCCCTGTCTTTATTCAAAACTCCTTGGGGTAGTCCTATCATCAGTCTCTCTCCCAGAGGGTAGGTCTCCCTGGTCAGCAGAACCCACTCCTTCGTCCTGAGCTCCTGGGCCCTGTGTTTGTTCTGGCCCCGGATATACCTCATAACGTCATCGACATGGTGTTCCCGTTTACCGGGAAACCATATCGATGCGTGGACTCTGTCCATGGGTCTGATGCCCAGGGATACACCTTCAACGGATCCAAAGTCCTGGGAGAGAGCCCAGTCCCTCGCCTCCACTGCCATTGGGGTCAGAAGAAAGAATCCCTCCGACACCAACCCCGATGTCGCGAAGCACAGAGCTTCTCCCGGGACAATGTCGTCTTCTAAGTCTCTTCCTATTAGCTCGTTGAGCCTCTTCCGGATGATCTCCACGAAGCCTTCGTCCATCTGCAGACCATCCCTCTTGTAGATCATGAGGGCGAGGTCGCTTTGCTCCTTAGCAGAGCCTCGCGGCCCCTCCCCCGGCCCCAAGAAGGGACGCTTTGCAGGACGCTGTTGCGACTTCTCCTCCGGGTCTGTGTTCTGCCTCTTTGTTTTGCGTCTCGCATTCGTCGTCACCGTCCCAGGGACAGGCGGCTGTTCCGCGGCTCGCAAGGCTTCCTTCCTCCTCTTCTTTTCCCTTCTCCGTTGGGCCCTTGTTGGTTTGGTGACGAAGCCGTCTGCGCTTGTGCCCGCGCCCGGCGTCACTATCTCTACGTTCACCTTTTCATCACTTCCTGTGGGCCCGGACTTGGTTTCACCCTCGCCCGTTACCACAGGTTGCGTCGTACTCAGCTTGTACTCTATGGAGCTAGGCTGCGTCTGAGGTGACAGCAGTAGCTCCTCTATACTTGATGCGAGCATCATGTCATCCCCCCTCCTCTAACTTCAGCGTCAACTTTCCCCCCCCCCTAGAATACGATGGGGAGCTGCCCGAAGAGGCATCATTCGCGGATTCCGCCAATGTTGCCTCTTCGACGAGGGATTCCCCAACGCTGTGAGCGTTGGGACCCTCCTGGGTAGTCCTTTTAGTAGCGCGTCTGTTCATATTTATTAACCTTGAAAACTCCCGTCCGCACGTCAATCTTGCGATCCAGGGGTCGCTCGAGTGTGGTTCGGCACGCACAGCAATTGAGTTCTCAATTGCTTTGCGTGCCTATCTTGTCCTCCCCCTTAGACCCCTATGCCGTAAGCATGAGCATCCAAGGAGGAAGGAGTGGGTCACACAGTAATTCCTAGCATCCCTGCAAGAGAATTATCTGTGCGCCCCTGGTGCCCTCCTCTTTTGTCCGGGCTTGGGACCGGCAACTTGACACCCCATGCGATACACATGGAGGAGCCAAGTAGGCTGAGTTGCAGAGTTGCATAGGTAGATACGAAAATACGTGTTAGGAAACACATTTGCTTCGAAAAACCAGCTAGGCTTTCAATATTCTCATGAATTAACGGAATATTGGGCATACACCGAATTTAACGTAAATGTGAGGTATTAAGGTAATACCTCTAGTTTTGCTTAAAATAAAACACTGTACCTAGGCAGGTAAATTCAATAGGTAGACTATATAAATAGATATTTATTATATGTACTTATTGTCCAATCAGAAAATGCAACAGAGTTAAAGAAAAACGTTGTCAACAGTTTAGAACGGGTTATTAACTGGTTTAGTAAGAACAAATTAAAGATTAACGTAAAGAAAACGAAAATTATACAATTTAGAACACATAAAACAACGGACATTAAATTGAATATCGCATATGATAATACTCTAATAGATGAAGTTGACAATACTAAATTTCTTGGAATCTATATAGATAAATTTTGTAGCTGGAAGTTTCACATAGACAATGTTTGCAAAAAATTAAACAAATTTGTATTTGCTTTGCGGCGGTTAAGATGTACGACTTCTAAGGAAGTAGCACTTACTGCATACCACGGACACATCACATCTATCCTTAATTACGGTTTGCTGATTTGGGGTAATTCTGTAGACGCAGGAAAGGCATTTCTAGCGCAGAAGAAATGTATAAGAGCTGTCTGCAATGCACATTTCTTAGAGTCATGTAGGCCACTGTTTAAAGCTGCAAGAATTCTTCCGTTGCCATGTCTCTATATTAGACAAGTGTCTCTGTTTGTTTTGGAGCACCCTGATTATTTTTTAAAGCATGACAAAGTTTTCCTAAGATCGACGCGACATAAAAATCTGTTATTCTTACCTCGAGCTAGAATAAATTTGTTCAAAAATAATTCATTTTGCATGGCGATACGAATTTATAATCATTTACCAAAGGACTTAAAAAATTGCGCACCTTCTCAATTCAAAAAGAAAATCACGGAGTGGTTGTTGGAAAACATGTTTTACTCAGTCAAAGAATTCCTCGATACATCTACATGACATGACAGAACCGTTTTAACTTTTGTATAAGATTTGTATATAATGCTTTGACGTAGTTGTAAAATCTTATATTTGACATTATTTTCATTATATTCTTGACATACGTATAGTTTTCTTATCATATTTTAAAATGTTTTGACTCGTATTGATTATTTTTTTTGTTTTGACTCGTATGGTATTAATTTTAATTTTTTGCATGTCTTACTTTTTATTATTGTATACCCATATATAGGGTGGATTGTGTGAGACGAAGAAAATGTACCATCCCTTAAGTTATTACCACAATCTAGCAATAAATGAATTTGAATTTGAATTTGAATTTGAATTTTAAGTATTATCCTGAAGTAGGTACTTGAACGTTACTAAACTATATAAGCTCATCCTCTTAACAAAATACTTAGTATGAAATAAAACTTAAACTTTCTCAAATTAAAACCTAATCATAAATAAAATCTCTCAAGGAAGTTAAACTTCCATAAAATTATCTATTTAGATTCAATAAATAAAATGCTTCAGTAAAGAGTAATCATACTTACTTTTCAATTATTAAAGAATCTGTACAAATAGCACTATATTGATTCTGCGGTAAAAGGGATTTTTAAGATTTGAATTTATGGCATTTAATTCCATATTCTATATCAAATAAATTTATGCTTTTCAATTATTAAAGACTTTTTACAAACAGTATTATATTAATTCTGCGGTAACAGGGATTTTTAAGATTTGAATTTATATCATTCAATTTTATATTCTATATCAAAATATTTAACCAAATTACTATTTAAATCCCTACTTTTCAATTATTAAAAACACTGCACAAATAGTACTATATTAATTCTTTGGGAATGGGATTTTTAAGGCTTGAACTTATAAAATCTTATTCTATGTTAAAATATTTGATTAAATTATTATTCAAAAACCTAATTTTCAGTTCTGATCTAAAACCTTAAATAAATTCACTATTTAGATTTCTTTTACTCAGTTCTACCAAAAGTAAATATACATAGTAAAATTCTAAAACTAAAGAATGATTATCGTTCAGTACAGTCTGACTAAACTTACAAAGATATAAGTATCTAAATTAAATTATTTTATAGCCAAAAATGCTTGGTGATATTTTAGTCTGTTTGGGAAAAGCAAAAGCACTCCGTAGTCTGTTTCTATACCAAAAAGGATTGGGACTTCTACATCTTACAGATTAATTCATCATTTTAGTTGTTCGTACTAGATGCAAAGACAAACTAGGCTTCAATAAACTAAACAAAAAAGGTTGGTTTATTAGACTAGAAAGATAAGAATCATTCTTGGTAATAATAATAATTCAGATAACCTAATGGAACTGAATAAAATCTTCAAATTAAATAATTTCATTAAAATAAGATACCAAAAATACTGGATCTTAATAAACTTCTAATATCAAATTGTTTATTTTATACTTTTCATAAAATGTGTCAAGTATTACTACAGAAATGGAAAATTCTTAAATATTTAAAATCTTAATACTGGATCTTAATAAACTTCTGAAATTAAGTTGTTTATTTTATACTTTTGATAAAATGTCTCAAGTATTGCTAAAGAATGGCACATTATTAAATTCTATTTTTCCTATGTTTTCATTGCAAATATTGGTTCGAATAACCTAATTAATTAAGGTTTATATTCCATATAGAATTAACAAAGACTAATTCTGGAATATTAGTAGAGTCAGTAGTGTCACTTTATCCCCGTGATGCGGGAAGGAGCCGGCTGTGGTGCGTCGGGTCAAGGGTCCATCGCGGTAGCTTCAGTAAAGTAACTAATGCTTTATCTGGACAAGGCTAAAGTTATTCTATTGTTATTTTCCTACCTTTTGGCTATAAATGAATAATCAAAATATCTTACCAAGTTAACAAAAAAATAAGTTAACAATATTCAAAATTTTGTATAACAAAAAAATCATAAAATTTGTAACAACACAACAAAATAAACAAATTGTATAAATGGCTGGGACCTACGAATATGGTTTTGCGTGATTGGGGCCCATATTCCTCCTCACCCATCACAATTTTTTATATCTATTTATTATCTTAAAGATTATCATAATGTAGTTAAATGTTTAAGTTTCAATGCCATTTCTTTATATCTTTTACTTGATATATAAATTTATTATTTCTTTAGGCTTATAAAAGGAAAACTTACTACAATACTAATTTAAAACTCTTCCAGTACTCATGATAGGTTAAATATAATTCATGTTTGGTAGGAGGTTCTAGGGTCAATATAGTTCTCACTAAAAGAATTTAGGTTACTAACGAGCGGTTCACAACATAGTGTCTTTACCACTAGACGTATCACTGGCCAAATTAACGATTAGATAAATTAGGGTGCGGTTTAAGTTTGCGTTTACTTCCTTTTAGAGTTTTTATGTTTATTATTAGTCGTTAGGGTTCGTAGGAGGGTTTTTATTACAAGGGGGGTTTGTTACAACTACACCGTGAAATTTATATCGTTTTGTTCCCGCCGTGTAGTGATAGTACCCGTCAAACTGAACAACTTTTCACGAAAAAAAAAGTTCCTGCGACAAAAAAATTTTTGGTCTCTCCATACAAAGTGAGACTCCCGACCGACCCATTTTGTATGGAGAAACCAAAAATTTTGAAAATTAGTACTATTATCGGATCGGATAAAAGACGGAACTCCCCGTCGGGACACAAATCGGCTTAGGGCCGCTACAAATGCTTCCGTAGTGAGCGCGGACACCACCTCAAAATGAACAACCTTAGTGGCCAAACAAACAAATGCACACAAATAGGCTTTCACGGACTTAGCGTTACGAAGCTGTGAAGCTTTAACCTAAAACGGACCAGCGAAGTCCGTACCGACTGAAGCAAATGGCCTCGCCTTAGTAACACGGTCAGACGGCAAGTCTGAGGCTGCATGATGGAGGCTTTCAGACGAAAACATGGCAAACAACGGAAGACAATTCCCCGAACCAAACGTCTGGCTGACAAAATCCAAAACTCTCGCTGCAAAGCAGCCAACAAAGAGTTGCAGCCAGCGTGAGAGTTCTTAATGTGGCGGTCCAAAACCAGCAAACGTACAAAATGTCCATCTATGGGCAAGAGGAGCTGATGACGAGCTCCGTGGGTCAACTTCGAATTTCGAATTCACCAACTCGTAGCAAACCATGTATGTATGTATGTTTGTATGTCTTATGGGGGACGCCTGCGACGGAGCGCAGACGGGTGACCTGCTCTGTGTGTAGAACTATTTCACCCCTAATTCACGGTTGCCGCCCTTCGGACTCGCGGTGCATCGGACATTTCCCCCTGTTCCCTCGCTCTTCCCGGACAAGTTCTGCCCCCACACGTATCCTCTCCCACCGCTCCAGGTAAGCGCTTGCTGGAGCGTCCTAGCCGATTCACCCCAGACAGAAGGGGGTACCACTCCGCATGGGAACGCGAAGATTCCCCTCCACGGAGCTCCCCCCCCGTCCAAAGTTCCTCGGTAGTAGCAAACCATTGCTGTCCAAGAAAGGATTCAAGCGCATAACAGCGCCCTTCAACTTCAAATAATCGTTTTTCAAAAATTTAAACTCTGAAGAAAAGCTCTCTGATTGTACAATACGAATCCAACAAATAAGAGCCTCATGACGTTCTCTTGGAGAAGGGAACGGTAAAAATCGTTTCGCCTCACGGTTTTTTACATTATGACGCCAACGCCTAATCCAAACCGTAATGTTCAAGAGCTTGTCAAGAGAACTATATTTGTTCAACAGAACGTCAGGATCAAAAGGGGGCTCCTGATTGACAACTGGCAACCCAATGAAGCCAATGACCGGAGGACTCGATGGTATCGAACTCATCGGCCAAGTAGTATGATCTCCGTGGAGCCATTGAGGTCCCCACCACAAGTGATGATCCAAAATCTGTGGAGGCATGCAACCACGAGAGGCACAATCCGCCGGATTCAAATTTCCGGACATGTGGCGCCAAGTCAACTTAGCCTCAGATGACTGGATAACCGATACACGGTTGGCAACAAACACTTCTAAAGTGTGAACCGATGCACGTAACCAACACAAAACTATCTGGCTATCAGTCCAAGCAAAAATTTCTGTAAAATCTACTGAACGCCCTAATGTGTTAACAACATGGTTCAACAATCGTGTCAAAAGAACAACACCGGACAGTTCCAATTTCGGAGTGGTCATGAGCGTCCGGATAGGTGCAACTTTGCTCTTAGCAACAATAGGGGACACCAAAACGTTTCCTTCCGCATCTACAGTGCGTAGATATACAACCGCGGCATATCCCCTTTCAGAGGCATTACAAAAGCCATGAAGGCTCGCCTTATATTTGCCCGTAGGCAAAAATCGCCTAGGCAACAAAATATTATTTATTTCCGGGAGAGTAGAAACAAATTCTATCCACTCTAAAAGCAAATCTCCGGTAAGTGGCTCGTCCCAAGACATGCTAGCTGCCCACAACTTCTGCAAAAAACACTTCGCCCAAAATATGACGGGACTGATCCACCCATTCGGATCAAAAGTCCTAGGGACAGTGGATAACACCGATCTTTTAGACCAACTGGCGCGGTGTTGCAAATCCACATGATATGTGAACGCATCCTGAACTGGTCGATACTGGACTCAGCATGTCAGGGTTGTCAGCGTTCTGAAAAATGTGAGGATCCTGCTGATGCTCCTCCGGCAGATCGGCCAGAAGTCTTGGAGAATTGGACAACATTTTCGAAGTTCGTAACCTCCAGCCTTCATGATACCTAACAATTTGTTACAAAGTTGGAGGCGGTATTTGAAACAAATAGATTAGTGTTACAAGAGATATATTTTTTATTTTCTTTAGCAAGATTTTTAACACTCGCGCTGACAAAACTAGAATCAGCTCTTTTTTATCAAGTCAAACTTATCTTCAAAATAAATCCAAAGATACCAAAAATGTTTACGGCCAGCAACAGCCAAAGAGGCAAAGAGGTATAGGTATGCACACATACCTAACACAATGGAGAACACCGATAGGTTCTTACTTCACATTAAAACATGCCTCATATTAAATTTTATGTCATGTACATTACATTACTTTTTATTTCACTTTAATACATGCAATATTATCAAAGTTATGACCGCGAGAAGTTTCGAGCGTGTGACGTCATATGCAGGCGGTTGCGGGCGGTGTAATAGGAACGTTGCGTGCATATGAAGTCACAGCTACCACTCGCCTCGTGCGGAAGTGTGCACTTTGATCGTTAATAACTCAGTCATTTTTAAAGATATAAAAAAATAAAAACAGTATTTTTTGTATTTTTTTATAGAACATTTAAGCATTTTCAGCTAAAATCGTTGGTCAGACCCATTCGTCTCGCAGAATAAGGGCATCTTCTTCTGACGCTGCTCCGGTGCAACAGTCATCAACATAGAAGTCTTCCTGGATGACAGCAGCCGCACGAGGGTATCTGATCTGCTCCCTTTCTGCCAATTCCAAAAGAAACCGTATCGAAATGAAGGGGCTGGATCTCAAACCAAAAGTGTTCACGGTGATCTCGTAAACTACCATGGGGTCATCTGGATGTTCTCTCCAAACAACCAACTGATACCGTCGATCATCAGGATGTATCACAGTCTGGTGAAACATCTGACGGATATCAGTCACAAAGACAATCAAATGTCGACGAAATCCAGTAAGGATATATCCAATGTCGCGATGCAGTTTAGGTCCAGTATGAAGACACTGGTTCAAGGAGACACCTGAAGTGGTGACGGCTGATCCATCACCAACAATCCTAATTTTCCCTTCAGGTTTCTTCAAAACTGCATGTTGTGGAATAAAATAGTGCTCCACAGAACTATAATCAAATTTAGCTTCAACCATGTAACCGAAATTCTTAAAATCGCGCATGAATTCAATGTATTTATCGCGAAACACCTTATCACGCTTCATGCGACGCTCCATAGACAACAATCTATTCTCAGCCGTATGTCGCGACTGACCGAGAGAAGGTCTATTAGGCAAAAACGGCAACCTGGTCATGAATTGCCCGGAATCCAAACGTTCCGTGTTACATCTATAAAACCGTTCACACTCGTCGTCAACCGGGTTCGAGCGTGAAACAGATGGAGGTTCCTCAACCTCCCAAAACTTTTGTACCGTGTCAGAAAGCGCAGAGCCAACATATTGCGCTTCCCCTTCCGAAAATTCGTTCAACAAAGGAAGAACAGGGCCCAAAAAGGCGGAACCGAAAATAGTGGGAACCAAAACCAAACCACCAGGCTGTAACTCTCGCCAGGCACCCGTACAAATTTTACCTAACACATTACTACCTATCAGAAGATCCACTGAACCAGGTGAATGGAAGGAAGGGTCGACTGGAACAAGGCCCTTAGTCAAGTTTGCAACAAAAGGGGGAAGAGTTACTCTGGGATGGTTTCCTAAAATGATTTCTAAAACCATAGCCGACATCTGAGTACGACGTGAAACAAACGGTCGCGGTGAAAATTCAATATAGGTGCTACCAAGATGGCCGCCAACACGAGCATCTCCTACACCATAAATTGGAGATGCGGCCTTGCAAATACGCAAACTCAATTGGCTCGCCAGACACGCTGAAACAATGCACCCCTGGGCACCCGAGTCAAGAAGGGCTCGTACAACAATTGATTTACTTTCGGGGCCCCAAACTCTAACAGAGGCCGTAGGCAACAATACGGTTTCTGGGGTGTCAGCAGCACGAGCTGCAAATTCCTAGTTTGCGTAAAGAGAGCGATAATAATCATGCAGAGAGTGAGCCGGCGGCTGATAAATCGATGGTTACCTCGTACTCCCTGATTAAGATGAGGCGGGGTTTTGTTCACTGGTTCTCTCCGCGACAAACGCGGCGGGTGACGCTCCAAGCTGCGACTGATGAACCTGCTCAAAATAGGGAGGAGACCTGCGTCCACCACCGCCCGTGCAATGCTTCAAAAAAGGGGAAGATCTGTCTTCGCCCCCGCCCGTGCGTGATTCCATACGAGGAGGAGACCGTCCACCGCCACCGCTTGCATGCATGAGCATAGCTCGTGCTGGGCCTACCATTGGGCACAAAATGATACGCAGCTGGAGACTTCCTCCCACCAGAACTGCTCCCATGCCCTCTCTGATTGGCGCAGAATATGGAGTGATGGTTTCCACCACAATGCCCACAAGGTTTGGGTCGGGAACAATTCCTCGAAAAATGCTTCCCTAAATAATTAAAGCACAAAAGCCTTTCCTTCGCAATCTTTCGACGAGCCACTACAGGTTTATTAATCAATATAGAACAATGTAACACTGTGTGGTCAACCTGCCGGCAGAAGGTACAACCATTCAAGCCTTCATGAGCTGCTGCAAATCGAGGACCCTGTACCCTCGCAGCTGGCTTGGGCGATGATCTAGCAGGAACACGAACCTGACGCTGAGAAGTCACCAAATTGCGTAGCAAGCCTCCCTCTGCAGTATCAATGCGGCGACATACATCCACCAAGAACCGCTGCAGATCGTTGTAGGAAGGGAGGTGAGAAGAGCTATCTCCTTCATAAGCACATTCAAAACGAAGACGCATGTCCGCCGGGAGCTTCCCCAACACAATATGAAGCAACAAAAAAGCCCAAGAGACCACGGGAAGACCTAAGCGTTTCAAAGCGTTCATCGCGACCAACACCGGATTCAAAATGTCCGTACGAAGTATATCGTACCTTGTCCTCGGATATCAACAAATCAACGTACAAAATACTTTCCGTTTAATACCAAGTCACGGGGGTTTATATATTATCGAAATTCAATTGCATCAAAAGGCACAATATAAATTAAATCAACAAGGCCGCAATGAATTCAAAATGGCGAACACGAATTGCGTTTTATGTTTCACACAACGAACCAAAATCAAACAAATAGTTATTTTTAATCAACCAAGGTAAAAAATACACAAAATTATATTAATAAATAAGTCACTGACCTTCAAAATACCGGACAGCTACCGGCGAGGGGAAGCAATGTAAGTGTGCCTAAGTAATGTACCTACTGAGGTGACGTGTAAATGAGTATTTTTGAGTATAAATAAATTACGTACTAAATACAATAAAAGTTGTGGTACTTCCCTGCATAAGGCGCTCCAGATCGCCTCCAATTTTATCCACCAAAGGGTCAAGTCCAAGGTTTAGGTATATCGGGCACCCCACCAAAAAGTGTTTTAGATTTCACTTAACACAAGTTCAAAGTAACAAACGATTCACAAACACAAAACACAGTTCATCTCGGGTCGGCTTTTTAATAAAAAATTGCTGCCAAAAGGACCGAACAATACGAGAATCAGTACTGCTTCGAGAAACGCGATGCGGGCGTTCGTCGTCCAAGCTTTGTAGCCAGTGCATGGCGCACCGGGGGGAAAAATACGAGAAATTTTCGAAACACCTCCAATTACGATGCGCGACAAAAGCAAATAATGCGCGTTCTATAATAATCGATTTTAAAACCAAACAATAGATTTAGTATGTTCTGACGTAACCATGACGCACACAAATGTGATTCCCTTCAGGATCATCTGGACAACTGTCCTAAAAAGACAACTTCCCAAATAGCCAACCCACCAATTCTATTTCCCAATTCACCAACCTTCCACTTTACTAACTTCCCAATTCACTAACATCCCAATTCACCAACCTCCCACTTTACCAACTTCCTAATTCACCAACTTCCCAATTCACCAACCTCCCAATTCACCAACTTCCTAATTCACCAACTTCCCAATTCACCAACTTCCCAATTCACCAACTTCCCAATTCACCAACTTCCCAATTCACCAACTTCCCAATTCACCAACTTCCCAATTCACCAACCTCCCACTTTACCAACTTCCCAATTTACCAACTTCCCAATTTACCTACTTCCCAATTTACCTACTTCCCAATTCACCAACCTCCAAATTCACCAACTTCCTTATTCACTAACCTCCCAATTCACCAACCTCCCACTTAACCAACCTCCCACTTTACCAACTTCCCACTTTACCAACTTCCCACTTTACCAACTTCCCACTTCACCAACTTCCCACTTCACCAACTTCCCACTTCACTAACTTCCCAATTCACCAACTTCCCACTTTACCAACTTTCACCAACTTCCCAATTCACCAACTTCCCAATTCACCAACTTTCTTATTCACCAACCTCCCACTTTATCAACTTCCCAATTTACCAACTTCCCTATTCACCAACCTCCCAATTCACCAACTTCCCAGAACCGTAACTTGAAGTTTGTGTTTCTGTGCGGGGGTGTGTGTGGGAGGTGTGTACGTGTTTTGCTCTTTTACACCTAAACCATTGAACCGATTTTCTAGTCTAGACCTTGGAAAAATAAATAGGCTTCTTTTTAACGGACTATGCTGGCAAAAAAGATTTTGATAATTAATTTTGGTTTCAAATTCTCCGTAGCCCGGTGGTAGTGTTTCTGCCTCGGAAAAAAGTGGCTGTGACATACGGACGGACGGACAGACAGACAGACAGACATGACGAATCCATAAGGGTTCCGTTTTTTGCCATTTGGCAACGGAATCCTAAAAATACTGCAATAATAATTTAATTACTAAGCTGTTATCTGTTTCCGGAGTGATAGTTGATTCAGTATTTAATAATGTTGCCGCTAGATGATGTTATTAAACCCTTACCTAGTTTAGGCTCCTGTCTTCCACCGTTAATTTGTATTTTTGTAAAATTAAATTATTTTAGGATAACTTATCAATCGACTTAGCCTTGCATGCAGTGGGTCTCGGGTTCGAAGGTAGACCAAATAAAAAGTTGTCCGTTTGGGAAATAGGCCAAATAGGAAGTTGTCCGTTTGGGAAGTAGGTCAAATGGGAAATTGTCCTTTTGGGAAATAGATCAATTGGGTAAACGGTGACGAAATTACCTGTCTCTTTTAATGATGTGGCGTACCAATTTTTTAAGGCTGAAAACACGGGGAAATCCCGTTTTACTAAAAATAAAACCTAGCTATATCGAATTATGGCCCCCGAGTCCCCCTATATGCTAAATTTCATCGAAATCATTGCAGCCGTTTCCGAGATTCTTATTATTATTATTACTATTATATATACACAAGAATTGCTCGTAGTATTAGATGTTTAAATATATGTCGCAGCATAAGATTCGTAGACCGAACTGGTACGTGAGTTATACTATTTAGCTCATGGATGAAGTCTTGGGTGGCTGTTTGAGTATCACTGAACATATTTGCAAACCACACGTGTGACGATTTTGAAGGGGCAGTCTAGCTATGACGCCCGCGCACAGCACAGTGCCCAAGGATTCATCGATCCTTTTTTCTATTCGAAATTTGGCCCACATTTGATGCTTTCACCGCCGCGCCGCGTCATATATGTATGTTTGGATGTTTGTTTCGCTTTCACGCCTTAACAACTTTGGATGAAATTTAGATTGGAGATAGTTTGTATGATGTGGATTAACACACAGGAAACTTTATACGGGAAAAAGTGTTATTCCTACGGGAAAATGTTATATAACACGAGCGTAGCCGCGGGCGGACAGCTTGTATTATAATAAGAGCTGTTTTATTGTTAACAGGTAACGTCGTAATAACGAAAGTCTTAGTCTGTGTTGAAAAATTAACAAATCAAATCAACTCCGGTAAGATTCGATAAAATGAATCTGGCCTATTTTTTGGTTTTTATGCTGCTGCTGAGCTCAGTGACAGAGGGGAGAAAGAAAAATAAAAGGAAGAAACAGAAGAAAACGGGGTGGACAGCAGAAGAGTGCCAGCAGTTGTCTAAAGATTTGATTGATTGCGGTACATATATTGTCACAAAAAAACATTTCGATGACTTTTGCAAAACTTTTAAGAAACCATATTTGGCAGAATGTTCAAAATACATGACAAAAAGTGTAAAACGAGACGACGAAAAATTTGTAAAAGCAAGATGTTCAGAGAAAAACAAGAAGCAAATGGAAAAAGATGGTAATTTTATAGGAACAGACGGTCTTAATAGTACATGGAAAGAGAAAGTAGAAAACTGTGAAGATTTGTATGAGAGTATTAATAGTACTGCAAATTCGCTTAGTTCTAATATATTACAAGTTATTTTAGTACTTTTATTTAATATATTGGTACTGTGATTGGTACCAATAAATTAAATAAAAGTACCAAAATAACTTGTAGAAATCAAGGACTGTTTATAATGATAATTAGTATTTGATTGATTCTTTCTGGTCTTGTTTAAATGTCTATTTTTGAAATCAAAATGTATTTAGTCAGTGAAAATAAAATACTAAGACATAGACGGAGACAACATTTATTTGACATTAAACAGCACAACATAACAATCATACCAGCGTATACTTAGGTTTATTTTATCCCTTTAAAAAGAATAAAAGTGCGTAACACCTTTTGTAGCGTTTTTAAAAAAGAGCTAGCTAACCTGTGGTTGTCAACCACAGGTAAAACGTGTAATTTAGGAGAAAAAGAAAGATTGAGTTAAATTTGTCCAAACAGTATAATTAAAATTTAAATAGGTAAACATATTGCCAAAGATTAAAACGAAAAAGGGATAAGCAGAGGGTCGGGTCCTGAGGGGACTCCGTCGATAAAGTGTAGGTGTTCTAAGTGTTGTGTTGTGTGTGTCGATGTAGGAATGTATAAAAATCCGCGGAGTTCCCTAGGAGAGTGAAAGCCAAACGGGAACCAAAAACCCGAATCTGCCGTAACCCGAATCTGCCATATCGCGAATCTGTCCTTAACCGAACGAGGGACCAAAAAAGGGAGGGCCAGAGCAACCTAAACGGCCTGTAGGAAATAGGGTTATGAGCCAAAGAAAACTTTATATTATTTTAAATAAATAATTAGTATATTATTTTATAACTTATTTAGCACTGGAAAGATATTACACGACCGTTACTAACGCAGTAGAAAATCCGAATGTGAACAGACAGAACTGCCAGACAGAACGAAAGATAATTTGGCGGTTCGTTCACTCATTCACTCACCTTCACTCATTTATACAATAACTGCTATAGTCAAATCAGATTTCATATTTACAACAGTTGAATTATAACACATTTAACATAAACATGAGCTAAGATTAATTTTTGTATAAATTAATAATCATAAATTCAACACGGCCTTTTTAGAATTTAGAAATAGTTAATACAAAATGAAATTTGGCAAAATCACGTAGTACAAAACTACACAAAAATCACAACCAAAATATTAAACTAAAAATTTGCCAGATGGGCAGTAAACATGGGGGAACTCCTTTAGGTTATCCAATTAATACAAAACATATAAAAAAAACAATGTTAGATGATGTTGACAAGGTGACGTAAACGGGTCAGGAGCAGGTTTCAGTATGAAGCAGGTACTGCGTTCTGACCATTGGCTGGCTACAGATCGAGGATCGAGTCCGGTGAGTTATGTCCGTATTCAGTTTCCGGACGGTCCGTATTCAACACGGAATCACAACAACCAGAAAACTCGAATTCCAGCACTTTATTGCTAAATTAAGAGCTGCAAAAAATTTATATCCACGCACTTTTATGCAAAATTAATTGTTAAAATCAATGCAAAGATGCTAAGCAGACTTCACCTAAAGCAAAAAAAAACAATTTAAAAAAAGGTCAATCAAAGAAAATTTGAAATTTGAAAAAGTGACATAAAAAACCAGCCAAAAGAAAAAATAATCATACCAAAAAGGTTATTAAAAAAACATGCAGTAATGCTGCACTTTGTAGTGCCAAATTTCTAACGTATACAAGTACATTTTACAAGTTGGTCTATTATTCGATAACCTGTAAAGCCTACTTGATAGTTTTCCTTTTTAACCGACTTCAAAAAAGGAGGAGGTTCTCAATTCGTCTGTATTTTTTTTTTATGTATGTTATTAGATATCTCCGCCAATTGTTAACCGATTTTAATAATTCTTTTTTCATTCCATAGGATTTACTCTCGAGAACGTGCTTTAGGGATAGAATTTTGTTAAAATCTGATGATGAAATAAGAGATAAAAGCGGAAACTCCTCAACCAGTGATAGCAATATGCATCGCGCGCGATACCGTTTGTGGTGGAATGTTGCTAGGCAACGAAATAAATTTGTTTTGTCAGTTTGCTGAAAATCTACGTTTCCGTTGTTCCATATAAAATTATATTATTCGATTTTATCACATTTTTTGGCGACCGTGACAGGACAAGAACCTGCAATCTTCGGATATTGTATTGGATATTACAAATAATTTAGCTTCTATGGCCGAGTGGTCGAGTGTTTTACTCTCTTTACGGAGGTTTCGGGTTCGAATCCCGGTGAAGACACTCTTAAACGAAAATGTCCTTGTGAGACTTTTTTCAGTTTAGTTGGAACATTGATAGATAGATAGATAGATAAATCGTTTATTTAGTGATACAGTACAAACACAACAAAACAGGTATCTGAATAAAAAACAGTTTAACACATATTATCCATACTGCACCCCCAAAGAGGCCCTAACTCAGCATAATGCTGCGACACTAGTCGCGTCACAGCGCTGATATTCTGTTAGTGCCCGTAGCAGTGCGAGTGCGTCATCAGAATGGAGTCAAAGATTTTACTATTATATATACTTGATAAAAGTGAAGTGGGTAGATAATATAAAATAATGATATATATATAAAAAATATATACATATATATATATATATATATAACATATATAACTATGTAAATGAACAAATGCTCAATATTAATATTTTCACAAGTTATTGAAAATTCAAGTTCACACGCTCAAACTAATGACAAAAATATAGTCAAACTCACACTCAACCATCTGCCCGCCTACCTCAGTCAGAAAAATGATATTATTATAATGAAATGAATTGCGGGTGAAGTAATTTTAAAATCTAGCCGTTGTTATCTACTGCACAGCCTTCTGCTGCATTAAAAAGTGCTTACGTACTTCGTTTTTAAAATTACGTTTGACTGTTATTGATCTAAGTGGCGGAGGAAGGTCATTCCAACACTTGGTGGCTAGAAATTTGAAGCTTCCGCGGAAGGCTGCTGTACGGTGCCGTGGTGTGACCAGCACATGTGAAGTGAGTCTTTTTGAGTGCCTCCAGACGAGTTTGCTGTAAAGATACTTAGGTTTACCACTCTTCACCACGTCGAATAATATATTCGCGAGTTGCAACTTGATGCGACCATTAAGCTTAAGTATATTTGATGAGTTAAAAAATGGTGTCACGTGTGATCGAGGTGGTATGACGAAACAATAACGAGCACAAGCATTCTGAACCCTTTGAATAAGTGCTAAAGTCTTTCCAAAAATACAGTTGCCATAGACCGAAATACAGTGGTTAAATTTTGAAAGTATCAGTGAATCACATAATCTAATGCGCAGCTCAGTATTAATATAAGGTCGGATTTTATATAGGATTTTGAGTCTGTAAAAACAGTTTCGAACAAGATCTAAGCAGTGTCTTTCAAATTTTAAATTCCCGTCCATTAGCAAACCCAAATTTCTAGCAAGCTGTACCCGCTCGACCGGTACACCCAGGATCTCAACGCCCAAATGGCAAGCCTCCAGATTTCGTATTTGGTTTTTCGAACCGGTGATTAGAACCTTGGACTTCATCGGGTTTAGAAGCAGAGAGTTCCTCGCCGACCAATTTGCAATGCGATCCAGATCGGAATTTATTTTAAGGACAGATGCCTGACAGTCATTGAGATCAATCGGAAGATATAATTGGACATCGTCAGCATACATGTGGTAATTGCAATTAAGTATATGGCGAGGAAGATCTGCTGTATAAATACAGTACAATATTGGACCCAAAATAGAGCCCTGTGGGACACCGCGAGATATAGGTTCAGCAGCCGAAAATACACGAGAACCATCAGGTTTAGAAATGACAACTTGTTGAGAGCGATCGCTTAAATAACTGTCGAACCATTTCAACGTAACGTGGTCAAATCCATAATATGAGAGCTTTGATAAAAGAAGAGATGTGTGGATGGAATCAAAAGCACGGGAGTAATCAAGCAATACCATTACAGAGCCGTGTCCCTCATCTTGAGCAGTCAACAAGTTATCGATAACGTCCAATAGGGCTGTATCAGTGCTACGTCCCTTGCGGAAACCCGACTGTAGATCCGGAAAAACACCAAACGTCTCACAGAATTTTACCACTTGGTAAGAAACCACCCTTTCCAGTACCTTCGATAAAAATGGAAGAATACTTATCGGTCGCAGATCCTTTACTGTCATCGCCTCTCCCGATTTCGGCAGCGGACGAACTAGTGCCTTCTTCCAGTCAGACGGAAAAGTGTGTTCTGTAATTGATCTGTTTACAATTGCCGTAATGATCCCCAGTGTGCTAGGTAAAGTAAGCAGTACCATATCCCGGTTAATTTTATCTGACCCGCTAGCGTTCGATTTAAGAGACATTATAATTTTAGCGACAACATTCTCATGAACTGGCTGCAAGGTGAACACAGATGAGCAGTGCCGATTAAATTCAAAATATGTCATGTCCGAAATACTTACTCGATCTGAGCCAGGAACGCTTAGGAAAGCTTTATTTATTACATTTGGGTCATTAAAATGCTCCGGTAAGTCAGATTTAGGTTTTATATTTGACACTATTGTTTTTTTAAGATTTGGCCAAAGCAATTTAGGGTTGTTTATATGTTTATTTATATGTTGGCTAAAAAATCCCCGCTTTTCACTATGAATGCTGACGTTTACCAAATGCTTAAGATCTTTATATTTAGCCCTATCAACGATGCTACCACTTTGGCGCCACTGTTTATGTGCCTCATCCCGAAGATGCATAATATACCGTACATTGCTAGTCAACCACGGTGGCAAGGGTTCTCTTACTGTTATTGTCTTTTCAGGGGCATGTTTATCGAAAATATTTAATATGTGATAACTCAGCGTTGAGACCATATCATCTACAGAGCTCAGTTTCGAAATATCATCCCAAGCTATTGACTCAACGTCCTTATTAAACGCAGTAATGTTAATATCTTTAATTGGCCTAAAGGTAAAACGTTGAATGGGAGGTTTCGGATTCGCACACTTAATATCTATAGAAACTATAGCATGCCTGCCGAGTGACGGGTGGCGCGTAACTTTTTTATCGTATATGGCGAGGGATGAGTCAGTACAGATTAAGTCAATGAGAGTTGAGCTAGTTTCAGTGAAATGAGTGGGTTCGTCAATGTGATTTTTTAGGTTAAAATAGTGCAAGAATTGTTGTAAGTGTGTTATCTTATAATCTGAAACATCGAGTAAATTTATATTAAAATCACCTAGTAGTATTAAATGGTCGTAATTCGTAAAAGAAGCTATAGACTCAGTTAGCGCATCGAAGAAAATGTTAACATTCTGCCATGGAGGTCGATAAGCAGTGCCCACAATGAACTGTTTACCGGTCAGTTTAAAAGTTAACCACATTTGCTCGACCTCATCATGCAGCGACGGGTGCATACAGGTGCGAGCAGAGATGCCACGCTTCACATAGAAGCCCACTCCACCCCCCCGCTGCCGACGACCGTGCCGACGGGGAACATGTAGTAACCTATACCCAGGCACCCGCGGGGCAATACCATCGCACCCGTCACGCAACCAAGTTTCATTAATGGCAAAAATGTCAAATGATTCACGAACAAGGGCCTCCTGAAAATCATCATGGTTTGTGCCGAGAGATCCCGCATTAAGGAGTCCAAGTGAAAAGTGTTTACATTTAATCATTGCTATCAAAAATGTAACAGTAATAAGGGCAGGCCGGTGATGTGTTGAGGTGAGAGATAATTAAAAAGTAAGTTATAGTTTGTTTTAATTTTGAGAATAGGGTGAAGTTTACACTGTGATGAGCAACATTAGCATAATTATTGTATAGTAGATTTTTGTTAATATTATAAATAAATGATTTACATATTATAATTAAATTTAAGTATAAGAATAAGGTAAATTTGCCGCGATTAAGAGCAATACAAGCACAAATAAATAACAGTTTTTTGTAAATATAATAATTATTAAGGTACATAAGAATCAATACGATATTACTTCCTATGTCTCCATTGAGATTATGTCGCACGTCCACTAAATAAAATGGAATAACATATTGATGATGGTACCTATTTGAGGAGGCAGTACAGAGGCGATCAAAACATACACTATGACATAATTGCAACAAGAAAAATAACAATAATTTAGTGAAAGTGGTTTTGTAATAATAGTAGACATAAACACTGTTATTTGTTACGATTTGGAATATGAATGCCAAAAATATTTAAAATATCCTCCTCGGCACGAATCCGGTGGATCTTATCAGAAGTTGCAGCAGATCTGCGAGCCAACACCCGTCCTCCCGAAGTCCAAACAAACTTCCAGCCCAGCTGGCGCTTCGCTTCTCGTGCCTTTCCTAGCAAGATCCTATTAGTGGCTGTCAAACGTTCATTAATGTAAATCATGCTGTGTGTGTGTGGAGGAAGGCCGATTTCATCAGAGCGCAAATTTTTGCGCACCCGCCCAGACTGCAACAGCTTATCACGCAGCGCGCAATGAGTGAGGCGCACGGCTATAGCGCGCGGCGGTCGGCTAGCGTCGGGCGCGTTCGGCGCGCCAGCACGAGTCCGAGCCCCTCCATTCCCTTCGCTGTCGGCGCCGCCGCCGCCAGTCTTACTGCCGACCCGCGACGCATACACTATGTCGCGCTCCTCAAGCGACACCCCCAACTTCTGAGCCACGATCATGACGAGATGAAGCGTCGACTCTCCCGGGAATTCAGGAACGCCCGAAATATCACAGTCGGATCTCATGTCCTTTTGTTCTCTTTCATTTAGTGTGTTACGCAGAGATGTTATATCAGACTGTACCGTGTTAACGTGTGACATTGCTGCCTGAATCACCTGATTGTCTGAAAAGAAAGATGATTCCGTGATTCGGAAGGCACGTTAAGCCATGTGTCTCGGCTCTAATATCTACAGAAGGCGTCGTTACTCGTGCTAAGTCAGTGGGTTTTGACAAGGGCCCGGTACTGTATTAACTGTGTGACCAGGGTATGTGAGGTTGGTTGTCGACCTTACAAACCACAATATAAAGAAAAAGAAGAAGCCAGCCTACGTTCACTATCTGTATGTAATCAGCTAACGACAGACTTTCAAGATACCATCTCAAACTTGAAACTCCTTACGAATAGCCCAAGTATTGGGGTAAACTATATGCTTATTAAGAGGGAAGAATAGTACGTGCTCGTCTATACAAAAAGAGAAAACGTTTTTCCACTTCTAAATATTTTCCAATCTCCATGATTTTTTAGTATGTTATTGACACAGTGAATGACTAGGTTTATAGCTTTTTCTTTTTACAAAATTCGTTATAGATTCAAACTTATATAGGCACCTCAAGTAACGTAATTTTTATGATTAAAACTGTGTCGAATTAAGCCGTTTGTTGAACAAAAACAATGTTTTTTTTTTTAAACCAAACCTATGAACCTAGAATATATTGTGCTGAAACGATCGACATCAAAATAAAAGTGATTTGTTGAAATTTAGTTATTGGAAACTGTTTTCTCCCGAAATGGGAATTTCATCAAGAAAAGTACCTATTGTCAGTCGCGAGCTGCAACGCTCTCGCTCTCTCTCTCCCGGGGGCATGAGCGCGTGCGCACGAGCGATAGCAAATGTTTTCCTAA
Source organism: Carpatolechia fugitivella (assembly GCA_951230895.1). Lineage (NCBI taxonomy): Eukaryota > Metazoa > Arthropoda > Insecta > Lepidoptera > Gelechiidae > Carpatolechia > Carpatolechia fugitivella. The sequence goes on along the minus strand of OX579663.1, from coordinate 488,226 downwards.
ATACCTATTTCGTTAGGATCGCGAAGCTATTCTTTCCTCTTAGCATTGTCAGTTTAGTGGCCAGCTGGACTACTAAATGACATCTTACTTCGTAGCCTCTTACCCAGTTTAACTTATGTTATTTTCAAAACAATCATTATAATAAACAATTAAACGCACTTGCAAAGCACGAAAGACGCAGTCTAAACTAAGCAAATACCAAAAATATAACATCTTTGTACTGAAACTGTTAAATAACAAAACCTAGCTTTGGATAATGAAGAAAAATAATAGGAAATGTGTCGAGGTTAGGATTAATTACTTACATAAAATATTGATAAGTTTCCGAAACGACAAAGAAAAACTTTAAAAATCTATTTAAAATAAATTTATTTCTCAACGTAGTTTCCTTCTACCTCGATGCATTTAGTCCAGCGCTTCTCCAATGCCGTTACACCAGTTTGATAAAATGTTTTCTCCAACCCCTCAAAATACTCGTCCACGGCAACAATGACTTCTTCATTTGATGAAAATCTCTGGCCACCTAACCATTTCTTCAGGTTTGGGAATAAGTGGAAGTCACACGGGGCCAGATCCGGGGAATAGGGTGGATGCGGTAGCAATTCGAACCGCAATTCATGGAGTTTGGCAACTGCAACCATTGACATGTGTGCAGGTGCGATGTCATGGTGGAACAAAACTTTTTTCTTAGCCAAATGTGGTCGTTTTTTCTGGATTTCTTCACTAAATTTTTGCAGCAAGCTTGCGTAGTACTCTCCATTTATTGTTTTTCCTTTTTGCAGATAATCCACTAAAATAATTCCTCGAGCATCCCAAAAAACAGTCGCCATCACTTTGCCGGCCGACAAAACCGTTTTTGCTTTCTTCGGCGCAGGTCTTCCGCTCTCAGTCCACTGCTTAGATTGTTCTTTTGTCTCGGGAGTATAATGATGTATCCAGGTTTCATCGACTGTTACATAACGCTGCGAAAACTCGTTAGGATCTCGGTTAAACAGCGCCAAACACTCCGATGAATCGTCCACTCGACGTTGCTTTTGGTCAACGGTGAGCAAACGCGGCACCCATCGCGTGCAAAGCTTTTTCATTCCCAAATGTTGGTGCAAAATATTAAAAACGCGTTCAGATGAAATGCTCACCATCTTTGCTATCTCTCGCAACTTCAAGCGCCGATCATTCTATACAATTTTGTGAATTTTTTTTATTATGTCCGGATTCGTGACTTCATTTGGACGGCCAGACCTGTGGGCGTCTTCGCAGCTCTGTCTTCCACGTTTAAAATCAGTTACCCAGGTGTGAATTGTACTCAATGCAGGAGCAGAATTACCTAAAACACTATCTAGCTTGGTTTTAATCTGGGTTGCTGTTTTCTGTTTTAAAACGTAAAACTTTATCACCGCACGAATTTCGTTTCTTTCCATTCTTAAGAAAATTTACGACAGGGAAAGTTCTACGTCCTATCAAACAAATTCCACCAGTTCGATTAAATTCAAATTTGGCGTTCTATTTTCAAAAAGATGCCAAAATATAATGTAATATTTTTTTTTACACTGGCACAAAGATTACTAGTGCCATAAGAAAAAAAAAAAAAAAAAGTTCGTCGTTTCGGCCAGTTATCAATCAGCCCAGGTATATTGAATGAAACACTGAAAATCATAAAATAAAAATAATTTTAACAAAAAAATAGATACCTCCTTCAAATTACCTTATATGGTTATCTCCACTAAAAAGTAACAAATAAAATAACATTCCAGATGGAACATGAAAAAAAATATTGCCAATATCCACAATTAAGTAGATAGGTAGTGTATTAAGTAAATATTTAGAATTTTGTACTTCCTTTTGGAGTCGGTGCCAGCCAAAAAATCGTCGATTAGTCGTGGGCAACTGTTTTAAGTCGTCGTCGTCGTTAAGTCAGTACGTATTTCTTTAAGACTATCAATAAAATTCTTTGATAGTCTATGATATAATGTTTTGTTGTGCTGCGCGGGATGCAATGCCGCACCCAACCAAGCGCAGGGACAATGACAGGAGCGACTACCAAAAAAGTCTAGGTAGGTTTCATTCGATAAATTAATACTCGTAGTTTCGTCGTCTACAAATTTTGGCTGGCACCGACTCCAAAAGGAAGTACAAAATTCTAAATATTTACTTAATACACTACCTATCTACTTAATTGTGGATATTGGCAATATTTTTTTTCATGTTTCATCTGGAATGTTATTTTATTTGTTACTTTTTAGTGGAGATAACCATATAAGGTAATTTGAAGGAGGTTTCTATTTTTTTGTTAAAATTATTTTTATAAATTCATGATATACACTGATATGATATGAGCTCGGATCACTTACCAATATTATTAACCTTAAGTGAGTCAATCTTGCAGAAAGAAAATTATCCCACCTTAGTTAATAAAAGAACAGATTGGGAAAGTTTCAGACAAGACTTAGACGCAGCTATTAATTTAAATGTACCATTAAGGAATCCACAACAACTTGAATTAGATTTACGTAAATTTATAACAAATATACAACAATGTGCCTGGAACAATACACCTGTTTATAAAAAAAGAACTAAAGGTAACTACTACCCTTCAGAAGTTAGAGATCTTATAGCTAAAAAGAGATCGCACAGAAAGAAATGGCAAAGGACTAAAGATTTCCACAAGACAAACAGCTGTTTAATAATCTCGCAAAGCAACTCAAGAAAAAGATTCAGAAGTTTCGAGACGAAACTATGGATACTTACCTCACTCAACTCACAAGTGATCGTTCAACAGATTACTCGTTGTGGAAAACTACAAAAGGCTTAAAAAAGCCAATCATGCATATTCCACCCATTAAAGAAATTAATGGACGGTGGGCTATTAGCAATGAGCAGAAAGCTACAAGGTTTGCACAACATCTTGAGAATATCTTTCAACCCAACGAAGAAAACGTGAGCGAAGTACGGTTTGATGAAACGACGCCTGAAGATCGAGATATCGAACTTGTAACACCAAAAGAGATAAAAATTGAAATAAAATATCTCAGTCTCAAAAAAACACCAGGTTACGACCTAATCACTGGAGAAGTTCTTCGAAACCTGCCAAGGAAGGCCATAGCAAAGCTCACTACAATTATCAATGCTACGTTCAGACTGAAACATGTAACAGACGTGTGGAAAGTTGCTGAAGTCATCATGATACCTAAACCTGGTAAGCCACCGAACGAAGCAACGTCATACAGACCGATCTCTCTATTGCCTATCATGTCTAAGCTATTCGAAAAATTACTACTTAAACGGTTAAAACCGATTATAGAAGAAAAAAATCTGATCCCCGACTACCAGTTTGGTTTTAGAGAAAAGCATTCCACTATTGACCAAGTACACAGAATTACAAACATAATTGAAAAAGCTCTAGAAGAGAAGAAAGTTTGTTCTACAGTTTTTTTGGACGTAGCGCAAGCATTTGATAAAGTGTGGCATGATGGGCTTAATCACAAGCTTAGAAAAATGCTTCCCAAACAATTTGCAGAAGTCTTCGAGTCCTATCTAACATTGCGAATGTTTAGAGTAAGACAGGATGATGCATACTCAGAACTTAAGCAAATCAAAGCTGGCGTACCTCAAGGGAGCGTACTAGGACCTGTCTTGTACCTTTTATACACCTGCGATATGCCAGAACTAGAAGACAACACCGTTGCAACATTTGCAGATGACACAGCCATATTGGCCACAGGTGTCACATAAGAAGTAGCAGTGGAAAAAGTTCAAACAGCTGTAAATACCATCTACGAGTGGACAAAAAAATGGCGAATAAAACTTAACCAATCCAAATCTATTCATGTAGATTTCACAAATAAAAGGCCGAACTATCATCCGATATACATAGGTAACAATGTCATACCGTACGAAAATACAGCCAAATATCTTGGCATGACATTAGATGCAAAACTTCGCTGGAAGGCTCATGACAAAAAGAAACGTGATGAGCTGGAGTTACGCTATAGAAATATGTACTGGCTAATTGGAAAGTATTCTTCACTATCAGTACACAATAAAGTTCTTCTATACAAACAAATCCTCATGCCTGTGTGGACTTACGGTATTCAGCTATGGGCTTGTACCAAACAAAGCAACGTTCAGATGATACAAAGATTTCAAAATAAAGTACTAAGGGGTATCGTAAATGCTCCTTGGTACTGTAACGCTGTTGTTTTGCATTATTAAACGGTTTTTTATATTTTAATCAACACTGCACAGAAACTTGTTTACGATCATTTGACAGATTGAAATCAGCTGTTGTGGTGCGTTCACAAACTAAGTTGGCTCAAAATTACGGTTTTTAACAAACTTTCTTTTCATTTTTGATAGATTGATGCATCATGACATTTATTAACTGTACTTATGTTCAGGGTTTTAAACTGAATATTTAGAAGTATTTTTGGCTATTTTAATTAATTTAAAACTTAAATTTCTCTAGTCAGATGGTGCTAAAATCAGGTTTCGGAACAGACTTTACGTCACGTCTGTCATCGGCCGATGTTGCCATTTGCGAAGTTGCCTTTTCGACGCTCTTTCTGACAAGGGAATATGGATGGAGTTTCTAATGTTATTCTTAATTTAGATTTGCGATATGAAGAAGAAGTTGGATTATAATATGATGTAGTTTCGTCAGTTGTTGAGATTTTGTCTATGAGAAACATTTTCAGATGTGAGTGGTTTCAATCTTTGTCGGGTTTTGTTAGCTTCGGAGCTGCCGACAATCGTTATTTTAGACTGCGAGGGTATCAATATCGATGTCTTTGTTCGAGTGGAGGATTCGAGCTTTTCGCTGCTGGGAGCCATCGAGTAAACTTTATTTCACTGTTTTTGGTGAGAAAGATTTAGTTTTGAGTTTGAAATATGATTTTAACATAATCCCGATATTGTCTTGCTTAGTTATTTATTTCTTTTCAGACGGGTGGTGTGATTTGTCCAATCGAAATTGGGAAAAAGTACCTTAAGTATTTCCCATTGTCTTGGCTGGTGAGTATTGCATTTATATTGTGCCAGGGATTACGCTGGTGTTTAGATTTGTAACTCCCCGACCCTAATGTAAATTAAAACTATGTAGAACAACGTGTGTCTGTTGTAAGACATAGAGAAAGTTATAATAAAAGATTCGAGACGAATTAAGAGAATTTTTGTTTTTTTAATACGTTCTTGTAATGAATTTTTATAATTTTAATACGTTCGTGTAATGAATGTTTTTAATTTTATTACGTTCTTGTAATGAATGTTTTTAATTTTAATACGTTCTTGTATTGGACATTTTTGATATTTCTAAAATTAATAACTCAGAAACTAAAAGAGATAATGCAAAACTAAATGCATACTTGGGGTGCATAGACTGAGATACGTTCGCATTGTGAGTTTCAGAAATATCGAACAAGTTTAGGAAAAGGGCCTGTTGACCTAGCGCGTACCGTCGTTGCGTATCGCCAATATACATGGTGGGAGGCAGTCGGCCGTCTAGGAATAGATGGCTGGCGGAACGTTAAGTTCAAGAAAATTGACATTATTATAAAAGTGCAAAAATAGACTAATATAAGTCTATACTTGGAAAACCAAGTGAAATAATTGCCGAACCTAAAGTCGCAGGCGCTGCACAGCCTCTCACTGCCTTTCGACGGGATTTCGGTCCCTGAAGACTGGCGTGCTGCCTGTTTGATATGGGAACGGTTAATTATGCCTCTATGGATGACATATCCCATCCGAGATGGTCAAAAATGAAAATCAAGGGAATCATAGGCTTGACGCACCTAGATGACCTAATGAAAGCGGACACGGCCGCTGGATCAAACTGATCATATAATGCACTATATTTGACCATCTCATAGAGAGCCCTTATCTGACGCATGAAGACGAGGTATAACTATCGCTGCTATGATATTGTTGGCATTGCATGTCTAGCTCTGAACCGCTGATGTATGGGTCGCATCCTAGGCGTGATAAGTACACTAAGTTTACCCCCGATAGTGGAGTTAACAATATCTTAGTGGCTACCTTCAAGACGCAAGTCTGTGGAGAGATTTCTGTATCTGACCTATGAAGATGTGGAGTAACCATCGGGCTGCTATGAATGCCGCTACCACTGTATGTCTAGCTCTGAACCGCTGATTGACCGAAGACGCATACAGCGACTTGAATACATAGCCGCGGATGGGGACTTGTCCACAGCCGTGCGCGGTGGACCTCAGACTGATTAGTGTCGATGATGGTCTTTCAAGTCTTAACCCCGATAATGGAGATAGCGGAGGACATAGTGGCTTCCTTCAAGACATAAGTCTGTGAAGAGGCATACTGGAACGAGTCTATTAATTGAGAACGAGAAACTGGACGTGGACTGCTCTGGCTAATATCATCATGTATGATTTATTACTGAATCAACTGTGCGATGTAATATCGACACATATGGTTGCAAGGAGAGGAGGCTCATAGTCCAGCAGTGGACTGGACGAGCGATGATGAAAGCTGTAAAGCTATATTCAGAGCGATAGCTGAAATGAGTCTTTAGATTCATATGCGGTCTCAGGCACGGAGACGCGCGGCGGAGATATATATATATATGGAGATATGAAGTTGGAGCAGATCTGCCCTGGCAGTACCGTTCAGATAGATGGAGATCCAGTATGCAGGAGCAATCCAGATATGAGACCCACAGTCAGTAGCAGCTGTGAGGTCATCCCTTCGAGCTTGCTCGTTGGAAGATGGTTTACCATCATAGGCGCTGGTTCACGTGTGAACTATCCTATAAACACACCCTTGAACGCAATACGTTGGACACTTCGGTGGAAGACGGGATTAGCCTCCCAAAAGGTTACCACAGCGGCTCAGCCGTATCGGGAACGCTACGGCTAGTATCGATTGGACGTAGTCCACTAGCTTCGGCTTACCACGAGAAGCTTATGCTTTCAACAAGGAGACTTTGGTCTCCTTCCATCGCTTAAGGCGCACCGGTCGGACCAGAGTCCGCTGTAGACAATCCTTCGGGGTTGTCTATTATTTTAACCTTTTTCCTACACCTCTGTGGTGAGGGGAGGACAGGAGCATTCTGAAGGACAGAGTGGGAAGTGACTCACAGAGAGCGCGTTGGTGGAGCGTTTATTCTCACTCGTCTCGTAAATGCTTTAACAGTTAGTTTGCTGTAAAGGTGTGATTAGTTTGCTGTAAAGGTGTGAGCGTATCGGGTCTTTGCTGCTAGACTGCCGTCTTGCTCGGGATCTGGGGTCTTAGCAATCAACTAGCTGAAAGAACTAAAACTAGTTCCTTCGTCAGGGCTGGATCTTGCTAGATCTTGCTGGATCCCTTGTGTGATGGTAGTATGGAAGACACAGAGAGATTATGTAACTGTATTGTTCAATACGGTTGACATAGCTTAAGGAAAAGGGTATCCCGGTGCGTAGAGCTAGGATGGTCGTCTCCAGGAAGTATCATCAGAGAAACTTGGTTATTGATCATTCTGTTGAGGAAATGCCCCTCAACGAAAGTTCCTCTAAGAACTAGAAGTTCTATTTAGAACTACAGACGACACACCCGTCGCCGGCTCTAAGGACTCGCTGAGGCAGTCCTGGAGCCATCTTTTTATACCTTTTAAATTACATATATCATGTAATAATCCTTGTGATCCATTTCAGGAATCTGGGCTCTTATTGCAGAAGCAATAAACTTCGAAGTTCTTTTCAGAATACGAAGTTAGTATTGTTTAATAAAGTCGCTGGGATTTCCTGGTGACTTTATTCTTTCAGTCCACGAGCATGGGTAATCAGGAGTAGGCTGCTTGCCGGCTGGCAACTGATACTCCTGTGTTCGGGTGAGAGATAGGGACAAATCAGTATATAGGAATAACATAGAAGTTGAGTAGGCGACTCTATGTGTAATTCCGCAGTTAGAAAACATAATATAAAGACGATCACATTGTAAATTTCTAAAAGAGTTTGGGTTACTCTCACAACGTAGAAAGGATCTGTTATTAGATGATCAACGGCCAATTTTGATTATTATTTTAGAGATGAGATGTTCAGTTACAGATTTCTAAATTGTACGTTCTTTTCAGTATGGTGTGCTTGAAGATCAACCTATTATTGTGGGTAGCAGTCGCTAGTCATCACTACATTTGATTGAAGTTGACATTGGATTGGTTCTCTCCTAGCAGAATTCATTTTCCTTCTTGGTAAGTTCCTCTTCTATATTATTCATATTATTTCAAGTATTTCTTTGAGTAAATTCATCATGATTTATGGCCAGTTCGGGTTCATTTATATTTTGAGTGTAGGTGGGTTGAGAAAAGTTTATAACACGACTAAGTGTTGTTCCGGATTATTCCAGAAAGTCTTCGTGTTGGCTTCCAGCAGAGTTAAGCAGCGGGGTCTAGCGGGAGCTTGCTGCCCAGGCCCAAGTATATAATTTTACCTCCATCGGTAAGTGTTTCTGATTAATTATTGATGGTTAGTTCATACATCACTGCCCATTTAGTTTCTATAATGAGATGTTTGTTGGCAGGAGGTGCCACGTTACCCCTACCTTTTTTTTATTCCTTTACTCAACTTCTCCGGGTCCGCTTCGAGTCCGCGGTGGCCGCTGGATTTGGTGACGTACTTCTTTCTCCAAGTTTTTTATAATTGAACGCTTAGTAGTTTTCTAAATCTACTTTGAACTTAGATTTAATAACTTAAATTCAATTTAAATACTTTTCAATTAAATTATATTTTGAAAACTTTCGTTTTATGGTCGCACGGAGTGAGGTGTAGGCCTTATGTACCCATGTACCTGAGATATATTTTGAATTAGATTTCCAACATTATTAAGTCTGCTTTTGCAGGCAAGGCGCCCAACTTTTACTTAATAAAACCTGTTATTGGAAATTTACCGGAAGTTGGAAGGAAAATATATAAATTTATAATTGTTAATTTGAAGTTTCTTTCCTTGCACCTTTTTTTACCACTCCTACCTAGGTAATTCTTTAATCACGCATCGACAAATAAATAAATATGTTACAGTACATAAGAAATGACGACCTTCATCGAGATTTAAAAGTGAATAAAGTTGACAGTGTTATTAAAAAATATGCCGAAGCTCACGAACTAAGACTTCATCATCACGTGAACGTTGAGGCTATCCAGCTCCTCGACACCACGGACATAGTGAGAAGACTGAAAAGGACAACAAACCCTTTGAGTTAGTTTAGTAAACATTAGTGTAATGTAGTGCAGTCAGTGCTTCCCGTAAAGAACACACGAACAAAGTGTCTTCCCCTTAATAGAGACAATAAGAAAAGTGTTGATGGACACATTCTTAGCTAACATCTACTTAGCAATTTAAGTTAAAATTTAATTACTCATTAGTCTTTAGGCTAGATTGTAATATTTATTTTGGATGTCTTAAAGGCAAACCAAATATAACAAATAAAAAAAAAAAATGATATACACTACAACCGTGTTTTTTTTTATGTTTCGCTGGTGGGGGTGGGGGGGGGGAACTTGACTTCTTACAAAAATAAGCACTTTAAAAGGAAACATTTCATCATCCAAGGATGGTTTCAAGGCATCCAAGGATGGTTTCAGCAAACCATCTTTATTTATAAAAAAATCTATCCAACGATAGCTCACACTATAGGGTAAACGTGAATTAAAAATTACTCCCACGTCACATGTACCAGAGGAACCCTAAAAAAAATCCATGCCAAATTACAGCCTTCTAGTACTAAGAGTCTCTGAGCTAAGCCGCGTGTCGGCGAGCGGGTAATATTTTAGTTATATGTGTGGTTATAGTCAGATGGATCGGATTCATAAATGCAGTCAGAACTCCTAGCGAGAATCCTTTGCGACGAAAAGATCGATTTCATACGCATAATAATGAGCTACGCACACATATGCACTTAGTTTATTAGAATAAGATTGCAACTACTAGACAAAAGATGGCGCTGTTCACTCTTAAAAGGATCCAAGATAAGCGTTATCATAATATTGATAAAGATAATAATAAATAATAATCGATCCGTTTTCAAGTAAATCGCAAACAGTTTTACATTATAATATTTTTATTATAACAATAATTAATAACTGTCTAGAGGGAGTGTCGCCTTATTATCCCTTCAATAAAAACAGGCCAACTTTTACATGAATGACAGCAACCGTCTTTTGTTTTACTAGCTACATAGGGATTATTAGGGATATCAACTATTGACACACTTCCCAATAATTCGGGTAAAACTGTTATGTTAATCTATTTGTTCATAAAAGTAAAAAATATAGTAGTACTGTTTATATTTTGAGTTCAAGTTCACTTATATGATTAGTCAAGTGAGCATATTTATTTTAAGTCGGTACCTACATATTCCATACTAATATAACGGGGCTTTAACGACGGACGATCAACGGCTTGATATTATTTGGTAATTATCGTTGACCGACTGCTTTCAAAATAAATATCCGGTGGTCCCTGTAGGTAGTTTACAAAGACGAAACCATTATTTAGAATTGTAAATAATGACCGACTTTTTGTTTTTTTTAGTAGCTGAGCCGATTGCTTTCAAATCGATATGAGAGATTGAGATTTGAGAGTGCCTATAGTCCAGTTAATAATAAAATATTGTTAGGATTAAATAAAAAACTGATAAACACTCCGCATCAACTATTACTTAAATTCGCACTAACTGTGGAATTTTTTAATGGAAAAGTGGCAACACCAAGAAAAACGCCAAGATGAAGTCGTATTTATTGTACATAAAATTCAAATTTATTTTTATTAAATATTATTAGGTTCTGGGTTAATTACGCATTGTGTAGGTAATTTTTTAGGGGTACACTTTACTCGCATAACTTTTACTTCCTAATTTTCTTTGTCATAATGAATGTTGCATATTTTTTTTTGTCATAATGATACTTTTGCATAATTTTTCTTAGAAATAATGACTCTTTTGCATAATAGTCTGTAGTACTAATTTCATTTTGACTATTGTTGAGTCGCATAAAGTATTTTGTCATTATTTTGTTTTTCCTAATATTAATTTACCATAACCACATATGGCATAAGATATATGTAAATTAAACTCATTTTACTTATTTTGCATGCTTTTTATTAATGATAATTAAATATTCTTATTTTAGGTTTAAATTGCTTGCTATTGCTAGCAAAAGAGCTGTTTTTGATGTGTAATTATCTTTATTCTTCATTATTTTTTCAATTCGACTTCGTTTGTTTGTGTATCTCTTCCGTTTTGTTGGTGGTGATGTTCCTTTTTCAATTTTATCCATTTCTATTAGTTGATGTTTTATTTCTTGTGTTATTTTTCTTGCTAAGAAATAAAATCCTGGATGACTCTTGCCCACAAAATGTGCAAATCTATTGTGCCACGATTCTGCATGATTTTGAGTTCTGGGTATATTTTCTTCAGTTAGTTGTGACGTACTCCAGACTTTAGGTGGGAATTGTGGCGGTGATGTTTCATTTCCCCAGACGTAATTATCACTAAACCACTTCGCTATAGACTCTGAAATAACGTTATGCTTTAATATACAATACATATTTACTATATCATTTCAAATTTTATAAACCGTATGAGCTATTACCTTTAACAAAAAATGAATCTGTACAACAGCCAAAATGTTAACTACACCCATTTCAATGGAAAGAGTCATGATTGGTTAAAATGTAATTTTGTATTACTAATAGCGCCGCCGTTCAGTAATAATATTGCCGCCGAAATATTAGACACCGAATTACACGTTATTGGAGCGTGCGAATAATAATAGCGATTAACACAGTAACGCTCTAATCCTTAATTTAAGTCTTTTTCACCTTATAAATTAAAAAGGGACAGGAAATGGCCATTCAAATATTAAAGATTTCAAACATCGATTTTGAACCTCATGGACGCGTCGTCACAATTTTAGAGAACAAGTAAAACATCCGACTTAAAACTACAGTAAATTTACATGGCCACAGTAATCTGATATCAAATTAGGGTTGGGCCACACTGATCGATGGTTTGCCTATGCCTACGCGCGCTTGTGTACGGTGAAGGACTCCAGTAAGGGTCGGGCCACATTGATCGACGGTGATCGACGGTTTGCCTATACAAAACACGCGCAAAGTATGGATATCCTTTCGCATAGACGACGCAGCGAACGGATTTCCATACTTTGCGCGTGTTTTATCCGTACACAGCTCCCTAGTCTGTCTGTGGAAATCATGCTTCTTACTTAGATAAACCACTTTATACTAACGAAATACTTAATGTGAAACGCTATAAATAAAAATGATGCTGGTGCGAATATTTTTTTGTTTATTGTTTTACACTGGCATCATCTACAAATGAAGGGTACAGGGAAAAAACAAAAGTAACTTCAAGAGATATCGCGTTTTGAAAGTTTGGAACGATGTCATTTTAGTGTATATTTTTTTCCCTGTACCATTCTAATAGCTTTGCAATGATACCCTATTCAGATCAGAAACTTGCTGCACATTATTTGTTTTTTTTTTATTATTTATTTATTTATATTTGGAAGATTTACAGACAAATAATTATTATTTCACCAATATATAATTGTTGCATATTATTTGCTGCACGTTATTCACCGCACAACTCGTCAAACTGACAAAATGGCAGGTGAGGTGACATTAGCTTGACGTTTTAATTAAAAAATATAAAGCTAGGCAAATACATATTCTTATATACAGCCTACATATGACGTCATCACACTGTTTCGGGGTTTTTATTTATTATCTCTAAAAATAGGGAACTCAAAAATTCAAAATATTTTTTTTCGAGAAGAGGAAACAAAAATACAGAAACGGTATTTTTGTTTTAGGTATGTGTTTAATATTAAATGTTGTCAGAGCCGCAAGCGATTCACTGATAGAATTCTCTTGTAAAATAGGAATAATAGCTGGTTCTTTGAAACTGAACTACAGTGTCCAAAAATGGTATTTGCACTTTTATATATCAAAAAAAACAAAATTGAAAATTTAAAAAAACCCACGCCGTATGTTAAAATATATTAGAATAAAAAGGAGTAAATAACATTTTTGGAAATCCCCCGACCAGAGTCAAATAAGATAAGAAATATAAAATAAAGAAATCTATAAAAAGAGTGATTTCTCACGAAATCCGCCACACAAACAACGAATTATGACCTTTCTTAGTCCTTACGTTTACGTACCTACTTACCTTTTGCTTTCTCGTAGATATAGATACAGCAATAATATTTATTAATTTAGGTACTATTACATACTCATCTATCTAATAATATGATACAAATCCAATAAGAGATAAAAGCGGAAACTCCTCAACCAGTGATAGCAACAGTCAGTTTGCTGAAAATCTACGTTTCCGTTGTTCCATATAAAATTATATTATTCGATTTTATCACATTTTTTGGCGACCGTGACAGGACAAGAACCTGCTCGGATATTGTATTGGATATCACAAATAATTTAGCATCTATGGCCGAGTGGTCAAGTGTTTTACTATCTTTACGGAGGTTTCGGGTTCGAATCCCGGTGACACTCTTAAACGAAAATGTCCTTGTGAGACTTTTTTCAGTTTAGTTGGGACATTGCTGCCCGAATCACCTGATTGTCTGAAAAGAAAGATAATTCCGTGATTCGGAAGGCACGTTAAGCCATGTGTCTCGGCTCTAATATCTACAGAAGGCGTCGTTACTCGTGCTAAGTCAGTGGGTTTTGACAAGGGCCCGGTGCAAGGGTGTGTGAGGGTATATGAGGTTGGTTGTCGACCTTACAATCCACAATATGAAGAAAAAGAAGAAGCCAGCCTACGTTTACTATCTGTATGTAATCAGCTAACGACAGACTTTCAAGATACCATCTCAAACCTGAAACTCCTTACGAATAGCCCAAGTATCGGGGTAAACTATAAGCTTATTAAGAGGGAAGAATAGTACGTGCTCGTCCATACAAAAAGAGAAAACGTTTTTCCACTTCTTAATATTTTCCAATCTCCATGATTTTTTAGTATGTTATTGACACAATGAATGACTAGGTTTATAGATTTTTCTTTTTACAAAATTCGCTATAGATTCAAACTTATATAGGCACCTCAAGTAACGTAATTTTCATGATTAAAACTGTGTCGAATTAAGCCGTTTGTTGAACAAAAACAATGTTTTTTTTTTTAAAACCAAACCTATGAACCTAGAATATATTGTGCTGAAACGATCGACATCAAAATAAAAGTGATTTGTTGAAATTTAGTTATTGGAAACCGTTTTCTCCCGAAATGGGAATTTCATCAAGAAAAGTACCTATTGTCAGTCGCGAGCTGCAACGCTCTCGCTCTCTCTCCCGGGGGCATGAGCGCACGAGCGATAATAAATGTTTTCCTAAATATCTATTTCGTTAGGATCGCGAAGCTATTCTTTCCTCTTAGCATTGTCAGTTTAGTGGCCAGCTGGACTACTAAATGACCTCTTACTTCGTAGCCTCTTACCCAGTTTAACTTATGTTATTTTCGAAACAATCATTAATAATATAATAAACAACTAAACGCGCTTGCATAGCACGAAAGACGCAGTCTAAACTAAGCAAATACCAAAAATACGAGAGTATAATATCTTTGTACTGAAACTGTTAAATAACAAAACCTAGCTTTGGATAATGAAGAAAAATAATAGGATATGTGTCGAGGTTAGGATTAATTACTTAGGTACATAAAATATTTTATATTGAATGAAACACTGAAAATCATAAACTATATTTTATTGATAGTCATATAGAAATATGTACTGACTTAACGACGACGACGACTACTAACAGTTGCCCACGACTAATCGACGATTTTTTGGCTGGCACCGACTCCAAAAGGAAGTACAAAGTTCTAAATATTTACTTAATACACTACCTATCTACTTAATTGAGGATATTGGCAATTTTTTTTTTCATGTTCCATCTGGAATATTATTTTATTTGTTACTTTTTAGTGGAGATAACCATATAAGGTAATTTGAAGGAGGCTTCTATTTTTTTGTTAAAATTATTTTTATTACTTTCATAAGACACTAGACTGCCTGACAATTTAAAACAAAATCCCGTATATGATCGCCTGTCTATTGGATTTGAAGCCCAATCAGCATCTACAAATCCTTCCAAATTTGTATCATCCTGTTTATATAGCAAACTATAAGACTTAGTTTTTTGTAGGTATCTTAGTACACGTTTAGCTTGTGCCCAATGACTTGCATTGTAACAATTATTGACTAAGGTAACTGACACTAAACAAAATATCTGGCCGGGTTAGAATAGACAAATACATGAGACTGCCTATCAGTTGTTGATAAGGATAAATTTGACTAATACTTTCAGCCTTTTCTAGTTTTATGTTAGCCTCTAATGGAGTATCAGAACCTTTACTTTAAATCTTTTTAATATTTGCTCTACAAATTGCTCTTGATCAATAGATATGGAATTTCTATCAATTTTGACTCGCATTCCCAAACACTGCTTTAGCTGCCCTAAATCTTTGATTTTAAATCTAGCTTTTAATTCTTTCTTTAACTCATCAGTCATTACTTTACTATTAGAAAAGACAAAAAAATCATCAACAAATATAGCAACTATAGTTTTTTCTGAATTGACATTCTTAGTGTACAAGCAAGGTTCTAGCTTTGATTTGACATAACCAAGCTCTTTCAAACAATCATCAACCCTTTTATTCCAGGCCCTTGCTGATTGTTTCAAGCCATATATTGCACGCTTTAACTTAAGAACTTTTTGCTCTTCACATTGTAAACTAGCAGGGACTTGCATGTACACCTTTTCATCTAAAAACCCATTCAAGAAAGCTGTCGTGACATCAAGGTGAGTAATATCTAAATTAAGTTTAACACTAAGTGCAAACAACAGTCTTAGAGTACCTCAAAACAGGAGAGTAAGTACCTCAAAACAGGAGAGTAAGTTTCCTTATAGTCCACTCCTTTTTTTTGGGTGAAGCCCTTTGCTACTAGTCTGGCTCTAAACTTCACATTATTATCACTGTCGCACTTTTTTTAAATACCCACTTGCACTGCACTATTCTGTCCGTTTCTTGTTCGTCCACTAACTCCCAGGCTTGATTTTGTTCAAAAGCTTTTAGTTCCTCATCCATTGCTTGCTTCCATTGCTCTTTTTCAGGTCCATTCATAGCATCCTGCAAGGTGATTTCCTCTCCATATGCTTCCATCTCATTCCCTGCACATAAATTGGTGTAACCATACAAACCATATCGTTTCGGTGCTTTTCTTTCACGCTTCTCTGGTAGTACGGGTACTTCCTGTGTAGCTACTTCTTGATCTTCCTGACCATTGAAGAAATCATCTTAATCACTGATGGTAGAGCTGGATTCTTCGCAAACATAGGTAGGATCTGTCTCCTCTGAGTTTCTTTGGTGAGCCATGGATTGTACTTTAACTTCTTTCTCTTTCTTTTCCTTTTCAACTTCTCTGTCTTCTTTCTCTTCCTGCTCCTTCTGCTCTACTATTGCTTCTATCATGTCTGAGTTACTATCAATTTTCTGCATAATTATGACATCTCTGCTTGTAATTACTTCTTTAGTTCTCAGGTTGTACAGTCTGTAGCCCTTCACGTTTTCTGAATATCCCATCAAAATGTACTCGGTAGCTTTCTTGTCCCATTTCAACCTTTTTTGCTTAGGAACATGCACCATGACTTTGCTACCAAATAATCTGACATGACTGACATCTGGCTTTCTGCCTGTCCATTTTTCATAAGGTGTCATTTGGTCTAAGCCAACAGCTGGGGATCTATTCTTCAAGTGCACAGCGGTATTCACTGCCTCCGCCCAAAACTGCTTACCTAGCTTGGCATCAAAGAGTAAACACTTGGATCGCTCCACAACCGTCTTATTAAATCTCTCACAGAGCCCATTCTGCTCTGGAGTGTAGGGGTTGGTTTTTTGATGGATAATTCCTGCTCCTTTTAGATAGCTTTCCATCTCATTGGAACAAAACTCACCGCCGTTGTCTGTCCTGAGAATTTTCAGCTTCTTACCAGTTTGTTTCTCGACCATACTATGAAATTCCTTGAAATGCTGAGTGGTTTGATTCTTTTCCTTCAGGAAATACACGAATGACATTCTACTGGCGTCATCAACGAAGAGAAGAAAATACTTTGCAAGACCTAAGGACTTTGTTTCCATCGGCCCACATAAGTCCGCATGGACTATTTCAAGTAGATTTTCAGCTCTTGTGCCGGTATAAGAAAACGGTAATCTTGTTTGTTTCCCCTCGCAGCACACAACACAGTTTGAATTCTCAATTTCTGCCTTATCATCAAAGCTTACACCCTCTACAGCACCATTTTACATTTTCTGCAGGTCTTTATTATTTATATGTCCTAACCTTCTGTGCCAGACAGTGCTTGTCGCCTGTACTGCTGCTGCTGCCAACACCTTCTCTGACTTCACCGTTTTTAATTTGTACACACCATTTTCCATAACAGCTATTCCAATCATTTCATTCTGTCGATTATGGATATAACACATATTCTTGCTGAATGTGACTTTGTTTCCATTTGCTATCAACTGGCTGACTGACAGCAAGTTTGTGGTTAGGTTAGGAATGCACAAAACTTAACTGTGATGTCGAACTGAGAATGATTCACAATTGTAGTAATATGTGTATCACCGGCGCATAAAATAGGCACAGTCTCTTGGTTTGCAACTATTATTTCTTTCGTTTCCTGAACTTGTCGTACATTGGATAAACTGTCACTGTTGGCGATCATATGAGCACTGGCTCCTGAATCCACGTACCAGTCGTCACTACTGAACTGTCCGTTAAAAAATGCAGCACTAAACGCGTTTTGGTGCTTTTTCTTCGCTTCTGGGCACTGATTCTTGTGATGTCCCGTCTGTTTGCATCGGTAGCAGGTGATTGTCTTTTTGACAGATGACTTTTCTTTTCCGCCATGATACATCGTACTAGTGCTGCCGCCAACTTTATCGCTACGATTTTTAGACCAAAACGCTGTTTCCGTTTCAGAGCTACCAACATCAGAACTCATGTCCAGTAATTTTGTTTTTATCACATCCGAATTAATGGCGATGCCCGAATGCTCGATCGCCATTATCATAGGTGCGAATTTTTCAGGGAGTCCCGCCAACAGCAGCGATCCTATCCATTCGTCAGTTATATCAAAACCCGTTCCTTTAAGTCGTTGCGCAGTTTCTACAATTTGATTTACGTAATTTGTCATTGATTCACAGTTTTCGAGACGAGTAGATATCAATGTTCGAAGTAAACTGATCTTCCGTGTGAACCCTGAATCGTCAAACAACTGCTTCAATCTTTTCCACATATCAGTTAATTTTGCTTCATTCTTGATATGCACAAATAAGGATGGGTCAAGGGTCATGATGAGCTTCGCTTTCGCCTTCTTTTCTTCTTCAGCCGTTAGGGAAATAGGTTTGTCAATGTCGATTCCCTCCAACACCAAAAAGTTCTGCGCTGTGAACGCCCAGTCATCGTAGTTTTCACGCCCTTTTAGCTTCGGTACATTTACGATATAACTTGCCGACGACATTTTATACTGTTTCACGAAAGAAAAAACTACTATTTACCACTTTTATTCGAAAAAATATGGGTCTGGGCCCATAACCTAATGAAACACAAGAGCGTGGTTGCAATAGACTGACTTTTATTTTTTTTAAATAGAACATTGTCTGTGACATTTCAATACACAATTGGAAACATAGATGGAGTTACTAGCGACTAATATAAACTTATTTATTATTTTGATAATAAATAACAATTGTGACTTTCCATAAAGCATTACCTTTCGATGAGTCTCTTCACAACAAAAGACGGAATGATTTGGTTGTTTCTACCCATAGCTCTCGCACTGTTTTCGCAGCTAGGCAATATCCTTCACAAGCTACCTACCTATACAACAAACTAAATCGTGTAATACGAATGTATCCTATGCAACTAAACTCATGTAGAATTGCACTAACTGAATGGCTTAAGGCACAATCATACGATGAAGTAGAGGATCTGCTAGTAAGAACCAAGTGAGCAACTTGCATGTGGGTTTATTCCCGAACCCAAGGTTTTTAATTTTAGGTGCATACTGGTTAGAGTAAGTAAATAACCCTGCATGTGGGATTATCCCGAACCCAAGGTTATAAATGTAACCGTAGGGCATGTAGGTACGAAATACTTGTAGTTACCCATGTGTGGTCATCTTATTTCCGATCCCAAGGAAGCACTCCTTCCGTAGGGCACTGGGTAGCTGCTTGCATGTACGTATGTGTTGTTTCCAAACACAATGGATGGTCTTAGACGATTTCCGTATGAACCTAGGTACAACTTCTCAAGCTAACCTATCTTTACACACACACACATCTCTCTCACTCTCGCAACATCACGCACTCACACACACACACACACACACACTCAAACATCACTTATACACACTACACACTCACACAATTTTGGGTACTTCTTAGATTTAAGATAAAATATTTTTACCTACTGCTGTTAATTAAAGTTTATAATCCTGTTACATTCATGTGGAAGAGCGGAGCACTCCCACTACAAGTATTCTACAATTACTTACTGGGAGGCCCCAATTATAACTTGTTAATGTAAACTTAACTAATAAAAGTATTTTTATTTTTTTATTTATTTATTTATTGAATGAGTTATTCCCAGAAAGAGTTATGCCATCAAAAACATAACTTGTAAAAAAACCAAATCTCGCACGCAACTTAGTCTACCGTAAAAAGTTGTGAGATCCATGTAATACCAAGTCGGTTAATTTATTCAGTCCCTACTTAAGAGTCCTTCTGTCTTAAGTTATTACGTAATTAGCTCACCTAACAACATCTTATAGTGACCAGATCAATATTAGATGGATCTCACAACTTTTCAGTATTACATGGATCTCACAACTTTTTACGGTAGACTAAGTTGCGTGCGAGACTTGGTTTTTTTACAAGTTATGTTTTTGGTGGCATCTCATGTCTTTTTGTAGATCGCATGAAAACACAATGTAAAAATGCACACCTACGCTCCACCGACCCTACACCTAACCTACACCTAACCTACACCTACCCTATACCTACCCTATACCTACCCTACACCTATCCAACACCTATCCAACACCTACCCTGCACCTCTTATTCAATTATATTCCATTATACAGGTACACTGATTCATTTACTGCAAATGTAACTTTGTAATCCTATATAATGCCCCAAGATTTATATGGGATTACAAAGTTATCTAGCAAATAATGTATCTAGAAAACTGGGCCGAAATTGCAAAATGTTTTAGTTTTTCCTTGGTTTATACACTAAACACTAATTCCATTCTAAATTTGAAGCTTCTATGTCTGCTAGAAGTGCCTTAGAGTTTTGATGATCGGTCAGTCAGTCAGTGAGTGACAAAATTAAGAAACTTTGACTAGTTATAATTCATAAACTACTGGTTCAAATTAATTGCAATTTGAAATATACCGTATTTATACAATGCCTGCTTGGTTACTGAAAACTCAGGCTTCTAGTTTTATCCACAACGAAGTTATAGGGGGGTCGAAAATGGCCTGAACTGCTTCGAGAAAAGTATGGTACGGCCGTGCCGTGCCCCCAGATCTCAATAAACGGGGACGTTAAATGGCCCCCTAGGATCCCGGACTTAAGTCCACTTGATTATTTTTTATGGGGTTACCTAAAGAGTAAGGTTTACATAAATAAGCCGTCAACTCTTAGCCAATTGAAAAACAATATTGCAAGTGAAATAACAAAAATCACTATAGTTTTATGTGAATGTGTCTTAGGCAATTTACGGCCACGACTTGAAGAGTGTCAAAATCGTAATGGACATCATTTGGACAACATAATTTTTTCGTCGTAAACTTTCCAATGTATGTACTTTTTGCAAATAGTAATAAAATTATGAAATGATATATTTTTCATTTATGATTCTCGTATATAAACTGCCAACACCCTTTTTGGACACCCAGTAGTTAAGTAAACTAGTTAATTAAAATCAGCAAAGAAGACGATTTGTTACTATTGGATAATGTTTTTGTAATTATGTCACAAACAGGTACTTTTGTTTTGATTACAAGTAGGTATAATTTTATTTGCCTTAATTTTCCTTTTCTTTTTAGTATCTATATTTTTCCCATAATGAAGTAAGAAGTAATTCTTAAATAAGTACATACCTGAGTAAGTCTTTATTTCATTTTTACAGCCTATTTTGTTTTTACAACGGTATAAGGCTATCTGAAAAGTTCAGCCAGTGTTCAGTTTGGACTCTATAGTTGAGAGTCTAAACTACCTGGGCTGATTGATAACTGGCCGAAACGACGAACTTAAAAAAATGATACGCAAAAAAAATATATTACATTATAATTTGGCATCTTTTTGAAAATAGAACGCCAAATTTGAATTTAATCGAACTGGTGGAATTTGTTTGATAGGACGTAGAACTTTCTCTGTCGTAAATTTTCTTAACAATGGAAAGAAACGAAATTCGTGCGGTGATAAAGTTTTACGTTTTAAAACAGAAAACAGCAACCCAGATTAAAACCAAGCTAGACAGTGTTTTAGGTAATTCTGCTCCTGCATTGAGTACAATTCACACCTGGGTAACTGATTTTAAACGTGGAAGACAGAGCTGCGAAGACGCCCACAGGTCTGGCCGTCCAAATGAAGTCACGAATCCGGACATGATCAAAAAAATTCACAAAATTGTATTGAATGATCGGCGCTTGAAGTTGCGAGAGATAGCAGAGATGGTGAGCATTTCATCTGACCGCGTTTTTAATATTTTGCACCAACATTTGGGAATGAAAAAGCTTTGCGCGCGATGGGTGCCGCGTTTGCTCACTGTTGACCAAAAGCAACGTCGAGTGGACGATTCATCGGAGTGTTTGGCGCTGTTTAACCGAGATCCTAACGAGTTTTCGCGGCGTTATGTAACAGTCGATGAAACCTGGATACATCATTATACTCCCGAGACAAAAGAACAATCTAAGCAGTGGACTGAGAGCGGAAGACTTGCGCCGAAGAAAGCAAAAACGGTTTTGTCGGCCGGCAAAGTGATGGCGACTGTTTTTTGGGATGCTCGAGGGATTATTTTAGTGGATTATCTGCAAAAAGGAAAAACAATAAATGGAGAGTACTACGCAAGCTTGCTGCAAAAATTAAGTGAAGAAATCCAGAAAAAACGACCACATTTGGCCAAGAAAAAAGTTTTGTTCCACCATGACAACGCACCTGCACACACGTCAATGATTGCAGTCGCCAAACTCCATGAATTGCGGTTCGAATTGCTACCGCATCCACCTTATTCCCCGGATCTGGCCCCGTGTGACTTCCACTTATTCCCAAACCTGAAGAAATGGTTAGGTGGCCAGAGATTTTCATCAAATGAAGAAGTCATTGTTGCCGTGGACGAGTATTTTGAGGGGTTGGAGAAAACATTTTATCAAACTGGTGTAACGGCATTGGAGAAGCGCTGGACTAAATGCATCGAGGTAGAAGGAAACTACGTTGAGAAATAAATTTATTTTAAATAGATTTTTAAAGTTTTTCTTTGTCGTTTCGGAAACTTATCAATCAGCCCTCGTATAGAGCATCGGTGAGTTAACTATTGCAGCTTCCTTCCGCCCTGGTTGCCAGTAAAACCTCAGCCATAACTATAGTCTACTTTATGAAACTACCCTCGTAAACTGGTTTTCTGTTTAACTAGAGCGGGCCAGGGCGTTAACTTGGAACTCTTTTAGCTGATTTTAATAAATTTAAGTGCAAAATAAAACAAGAGACAGGAGGAGGTGAATATTGTGGGTAATTAAAAGAAAACTTTAGAAGGTATTATTTTGTTTTGATTAATTTTTGAACTTCCTCAATTTGATGTTGTCTTATATGGATTACTGTCATTCCCGCATTCATAGCGTAGTACTCCATTTTATATTATTGTAGATGTAATTCCGAATCTGATATTTTATGAGTGCTAAGAAAAATATCTTTGTGCAGTTTTCAGAAGTTTGTAGCTTTTTTATCAGGTTGTTTACTATAGGCAGTGACGGATTAACCCTTAATCAAATTAAGCAATTGCTTAGGGCATCAAGTAGTCTTAATCCGTCACTGACTATAGGCCTTTTTAACCCGCCATGACCCGTAGTATAGTTAATTTACATGGGTCAATACACCCAGATTCACCAAGGTTCACGAGCCGGTATAGTGCACTTGGTGACGAGTCGAGCGTATTTTTAGGTTTTTAACTATTAATTAATTGTTTACGAAGAATCTTCCTTTGCTGCATCGTCGTTGTAGGAGTCAAGAAGCGGATAAACTCCCAACACAAACAACTTCGTACAGCGTAGTCCCATGTCAAAGAGCTTCGATAGGAGCGAGTACTGCGTGTTGTAATAGAGTCGTCCGTGAATCCTACGCGCTCCACATAAACACATAAAACTGAAGTCTCTCCAAAACTCCTTCCTTTCCTCCTTTGAGCGTGCCCTAGATACTGGAAAGAACAGATAGGCTAGTCATGCATCAAATCAAAGCTTCCTATTAAATAAGCATCACTCTCATAGTTACAGAATATCTTGTGTTGAGGGATTTAATAACGTTTAGTTGCGTAATTTAATTTCATTGTTTATATTTTAAACTTGCCATATAAAACATTGCAGTGTAAAACTACCAGTATTTTTATTATTCAGATATTATTTTTATAAACTTCACCGTCAAATATGTCACTTTGTTTCATTATGGTACTGCAGTTGTAAAAGTAAAACATTACCACTGGGGGGAAGAAGGTGTAGTGTTGGACGGCATTCTACAAAGTGTACAGATGACTGGTAATGTTTGCTGGGCGCCGCCAGCGGCGTATGCTGGTAGCGCATGACAGTTCACGTTGGTAATTTATAGGGGAGGCGTATACAGCCAGTGAACGATTTCTGGTAGAAAAGTGAATAATACTGAAAAACTATTTAAAATCTTCCACAAGTTCTGAACAGAACTTTACCGAAAAATCGTGTTTATTTAATTCCTTTCTGCTTCATGATAATTGTATATACTTGAACTGCACATTTCGGTCCTTCTCTTTTGTTTCTCAGCTCTATTGGCCACGGTCTCAAAGCGCTGATAAAATAAACAACGCGTCGGGACTCGGGAGAGTGGCGCGTGCGACTGCTTTGAGGAGATTAATGCCTCCGATTTGAGATGGTATAAGGGTTGATTTACGTTGAGTTTGGTTTACGCTTCGGCGTCAGTGGACACTGGATAAACTAGCGCCCTACACACACTAACGCTTGCATATTAACTCTTGTTAAAAGTGCTCGTCTATCCTGCACTGATTGACGTCAGTTACTGACTCAATGTAAATCGGCCCTAAGACTTCAACCGTTTTGTTAACAACATAATTATCACGGGTCACCAATGTATTTTTTTGTGTTTCTTCAAGTAATTTGGCTTATTTATTTAGTACAAAATTAAATTCTTAATATTAATGTACATAGATATAAATTTTAGAAGTCAGTATTCTAAATCTAAACTTCGTTATGCTATTTTGATAAAACAAACTCGAAAGCACTACTATGACAGACGATGATAACTTCCTTTTATTATCAACATAATCTAATCAATATCATTTGAAAAGACCTGACATGTGACTGCTGAAAAAGACAGACGATAAAAGATCACTGCAACGACCAGTCCTGCATCACCACAACGACCAGTCCTGCATCACCACAACGACCAGTCCTGCATCACCAACGACCAGTCCTGCATCACCACAACGACCAGTCCTGCATCACCACAACGACCAGTCCTGTATCACCACAACGACCAGTCCTGCATCACCACAACGACCAGTCCTGTATCACCACAACGACCAGTCCTACATCACCACAACGACCAGTCCTGCATCACCAACGACCAGCCCTGCATCACCAACGACCAGTCCTGCATCACCACAACAACCAGTCCTGCATCACCACAACGACCAGTCCTGCATCACCACAACGACCAGTCCTGCATCACCACAACGACCAGTCCTGTATCACCACAACGACCAGTCCTGCTTCACCACAACGACCAGTCCTGTATAACCACAACGACCAGTCCTGCATCACCACAACGACCAGTCCTGCATCACCAACGACCAGTACTGCATCACCACAACTGAACGTTTCAGAACCCTCGACCACGTGTCTGAAGGACATACAAC
Organism: Carpatolechia fugitivella; assembly: GCA_951230895.1. Taxonomy (NCBI): domain Eukaryota; kingdom Metazoa; phylum Arthropoda; class Insecta; order Lepidoptera; family Gelechiidae; genus Carpatolechia; species Carpatolechia fugitivella. The sequence continues at coordinate 463,006 of OX579663.1, read as the reverse complement.
GTGGTTCGGCCACGAGGGTCCTGCGTTCTGTCCGCGGTGTCACGGAGCTTATCTTAACCTAAAATATAATCCAATCTGATCACTTACAAGGAATCCTGTTGTGATTCGGCGTGGTGAGCTACAACGACAAGGATCACGGGGAAGGGGAGAAGGAAGGACACACAGGAGATAGGGATGCCGTAGCAGACTCTTACACTCGATTTACAGCAGCTCCAAGCAGTGTACTCGCCTCCAAAATACGCCGTTGCGTGACTCTCTTACTCTTCTCGTAGAAACCCTCAAAAAACCGCGTCCGTCCGAAGAACGTAACAACTCACCAGCAAAAACGAAACCGAATGACAGATAGAATGACAGTTCTCAACAACGTCACATCCGACAGATCATAGGGTTGCCATCTTGAAGCAAAACCACCTAATGGTTCCGAACAGTCACCCGCCCGAACAGGTCCCGAACCTGTTCCCTAAACTACAGGCAACCGTGACAGAGTTGCTACCGCTCGCTTAAGAACCGAATCCCTAACGAGGTCCTCCTCGGATCGAGGGGTTCCATCCTTACCAGGGAACAAGTTAACAATGCGCCCCCTGCGCCAACGCAGTGGCGGAAGGTTAGCATCCTTAACTAACACAAGGTCTCCTACACGAGGGGGATCAGTTCGGTCAGTCCACTTAAAGCGCTGCTGTAGCAAATGCAAATACTCAAGAGACCAACGTCTCCAGAAATCCTGAGACAACTGTTGCAACATTTGGAACCGATTCAATCTTCCAGGATTGACATCCTTGAATGGATACTCCGGCAACGCGTTAAGTGGCTGGCCAATCAGGAAATGACCTAGAGTCAGCGTCTCCAAATCATTCGGGTCTGAGCTGAGCGGACACAACGGCCGCGAATTGAGAACTGCCTCTATTTTACAAAATACCGTTGACAATTCGTCGAATGTTAGCGCGGTTTGACCTATCACACGACACAAGTGCGTCTTAGCAGATTTAACTACTGCCTCGAAAATCCCACCCCAGTGGGGACTGAAGGTCCAATTGATGCCCCGACGGGAGAGGGCCGTCCCAATATTCACCTGGTTAGTGGTTAAGAAATCTACGACTTCTCGCAAGTAACGTTGTGCACCTACATATTTGGTCCCGTTGTCGGAACGAATCAATGAGGGCAGACCTCTTCGCGAAAGAAACCTATCTAAACACGCGACAAAGGCTTCGGTCGTAAGATCAGCAACAACTTCGAGGTGTAGGGCCTTGGTGGATAGACAGACAAAGACGCACAAATACGCCTTGATGAGCCTCACATTCCTCAACCGCGAGGCTTTAATCATCAAGGGACCAGCAAAATCAGCACCGACCCCAGAGAACGGTCTGATTTCAGCCACTCGATCTGGTGGTAAATCTCCCATTTGAGGTTGCATCGTGGCAGCCTTAAGCCGATAACAAGGCAAACAACGAAACAGGACGCTCCGAACCGTACGACGACCCGATAGAATCCAAAATTCACTCTGAAGGAAGTCCAGTAGCGCATTGCACCCGGCATGTCCCGGGTGTCTGTCCATTATCAGTAATTTGACTAACTGACCCCGTTTGGGGAGTAACAGAGGATGACGAGCGGAGTAAGGCAAATTCGCATTCCTCAACCTTCCTCCCACGCGAATTAACCCTCTGCTATCAATGAAGGGGTTAAGACGAGAAATCGCTCCACGCAGCTGACGATTACTACCCAAAACCCTCAACTCATGCGGGAAGCTAATCGATTGAACCATCCGAACTAGAATCACTAGGGCTTCTCCTCGCTCTGCCGGACGCAAAATGGAAACCGTGAGGCGTCGAGAAATGGACGAACGACAATTCCGAACAAACCGCAGAATCCAGGCAGTAACATTAACGAGTTTGTTTAGGGAGCTATATCGGTTAATTAACAGCTCCGGATCAATCATGCGATCTCCAACTTGGTCATTTACCTGGACCGGTGCGACTACAGACTCCGGGGGAACCTCAGCACGATTGAGAGGCCACGCCGAACTTTTCAAAGTGAGCCAGTGAGGACCCCACCACAGTGGGTGATCGACGAGATCATGAGTCAGACATCCTCGAGATGCACAATCTGCTGGATTCAACTCCCCAGGAACATGTCTCCAGGTCAAGGAGACCTCAGAGCTCTGAATCTGAAAGACCCGATTCGCGACGAAAACCTCAAGAGTATGAACCGAAGCCTTGAGCCAACACTTCTGCTCCTAAAAGGAGGTCCACAGGACCCGGAGTATCAAACTTGGGATCCGCCAGGTTTAAACCCGACGTCAATTACCGAATTCCAGTACTCAACTTAACCTGAGGGTGGCGACCTATCACCTCAGCCATCACTAAAACCACAACATTAAATTTCGATCGGTGATCACTACCTGGGGAGAAGGTAAGTGAAGTTCGACCTTTAAAGCCCGATATTTTAACATTTCCAACACCCCGAATAGAGTGAGGGTATTTATCAATAGGGTTGCCCAACCGTTCCGCAAGTTCACTCGACATGATACAGCCCTGTGCACCGGAATCTAACAGAGCGCGAGCAAACACAGTGTTGCCAAACGAATCCCACACTCGAACAGAAGCTGTAGGAAGCAAAACAGTCTCTGGACTGGAGGCGACACTGGGGTGGGCAGCGATTCCCTAATAAGGGTTCGACTCCCCGCTGCCCGATCCCGAACGCTGCGGGAGGTCGTAACAGGCCAGCGGATCCCAAGAGTAGGGTCAAATTGGGGATTCTGGATCACTCCGCTCGCTTCGCTCGCTTCGTGATCCAGAATGCCCCAATTTCACCCTACAGCGTGTAATCTTATCAGACGTCCAATGAAAATAAGTAGTATTTAGCATGTATCAGAAAAACAAAGCTAGCTCAAGGTAGGATTTACATAGAAAAAAAAAGCAAACATCACTTAATCACATTTAGTTTATTTTAAGCACAACTTACCATCTAAAGTACAAATTAATTATAATACTTAATTTTATTTTATGTTCAATTTATTTCTAACTTTTCCTTACAGAGTTTTAGCATATCTTAAAATGTCCCCACGGTAATGACTCAGTTTTGTTGCTCATAACCTGCCGTTTATCATCGTTATTAGATAGGACCAGTTTGTTAATTTTTTGTGTGTAAACTTTATGATTTTTAGATCTTATTATACACATGTCATCTCTCACACATTCATCTGAAAATAAAGCTCTTTTATACATTTCAATATCAAGTTTTTTTGTGACACATTTTTTTATACCTATAGCTTTCTTCACTGAAGATAGTTTTGTATCTATGCAATAAAGTTTCGCTCTTAGACCAGCGTATTCTGTTATAATCCTACCTCCCATTTCATCTTTGAAATACCCAGGGATTTTCGTGTTTACTTTGGGTATTTCATATGGGTTAACATCATCAAAGTTACTTGTGTCAAAATACTGTAAATTTTGCTTCAAATCCGCATAAAAATCTTTCGTGTATATGTTATATAATAAACTATCAGTATCAGTGTAACAAAGGACTATATCATTGTTGTAAATTTGTTTCATTACTGAATAATGAAAGCGATAAAGATGACTTTTTGCTAATTCTAAAATTGAAAAACCGATGTAGATGGGACGATCGAGAATAACTTTCGATTGTTGCATTTGTATTGCTACTAAAGATTCTGATATAATTGAAACATTTTTAAAATTTGGAGCACTCACGTATTTTTCAGCACCTGCGAATTTGTTAGTTCGATTTGACTCATCTTTCCACACATTTACTAATTTTACATCCACTTGTTTTCTTTTATTTTCTATAGTTTTTCCAAAGATAGAATTTATCATCTTTTTAAACAAATCTTTTTCAAAATCAGACGTAGATTTTTGTCTAAGAGTAGTATTTAACATAATGTAAGCATTTAAAAAATTACTCTGCTTGAATTCTAATATTTTATGAATTTTTGACAATATTAAACCATTTCTTAAGCATTCCTGTAAATGCACGTAATGAATAATATAATTTTGTTTGTCATAAAGATTTGCAATCAATTTGGGAGTTGTACTACCTGGAGGAATTAATTTTTCAACAGCAAAGGGCAAGTCTGAATGAGCTTCATGGATTTCTGGAGGGTAATGAAGATCAACTTCAAGAACGTATCCAGTATCTGATTTACGAGAATAGTGAAAAACATTATAATTTTCAATTTCAGTAGCATTCAGAAACCTGAAATAACCGGTAGGAAGATTTTGCATCATAGCATAACCGTACAGATTTACACAGTCCAAATAAACTAAGTAGTTATCTCGTTCATTTTCATCATAATCATCAAGATATATATTATTTGCTTTGGCATATCTAAGTGAACATTGAGCAAGACCTGCGCCTGATGCCTTTCTCTATCATTTGATACATATCTAGATCAGTGAAAAGATCTAACTTTATCTTTGTGTATAACAGCATAGCATCCCAACTAAGTAATGGCGATGAAACAAAATGTGCTGGATCTAAATTGTAATGTGTTAAGCAAGTGCGCCTGAATTTTTCAAAAATATCGCATAGTAATAAGACATCAGTCTTTAAATATAAATCTGTATATTCACCTAAATTACTCAAGTTGAAAGCTTGCCAAACTTCCTGAGCATGATTGTAATCTTCAATAGATATAAATTCCGAAGTAAGTTTGTTAAAAAATTTAGATGCGTCAGGCAGTACAGATTCATTATACTTATCCCAAGAATCGATATAATCATAACAGTATATACCTTTTTTACAGACAAGATCAAATAAATTTCCATTACCAAAAAAATCGTTTAAATGTCTGAAGTCATCCCGGTTCATTGTTTTGACTAAATTTTCTAAGCTAGAACTTAAAAAATTAAATTAGTCTATGAATTTTAACTGTGCTACATTTTTTCTGTCTATTGGTATGAATTTCGTAAAAGATATGTATTTTTCTTTAGTTTTAGGTAGTAGTTTTATTCTACCGATAACAGTTGCAAGCTCGTTTATAAATAAATGACAATCATATCCAGAGAGGTTATGAAATATTATTGGAATAAAAGTACACGCTTTCGCATTTAGGTTACATGCACTGTGAGCAGGTCCATTATATTTACCTGAAAAATGATCATGATCTTTGACAATGGTGTCGTTACAAGTAAATTCACCTTTACATATATGACAGTGCGTACTATTTTGAAATAACAAAAGCTCTTCATCACTTAACGGTAGCATCTCTCTGTTAATAGAAAGTATTTTATATAATCGAATTACGTCTTCTGTTAAACTTTTAACAAACTTTTTAGAACAATTAGGTCCCATGTAGGAAACTAAATTATTTAATTCTGGATTAGACTCGCAACAAATGTAATATGAAAAACAAGTAGCTTCATGAATTTGAATATTTTCTACACAAGAAGTTTTGTTTTTGTCGGAATATTCTCGTAATAAGCTTTCGAAGTCACCGTATATAACAATAGGAATTCGTACTGTCCTTTCATAGTGAGAAAAATATAATTGAGCATTATCTTCAGGCAATACAGTTTGAATTCTAGCGCAATTGTGTTCTTGTAATTTTTCTCTTGTGTTAAAATATATAAAACATTCATCACATAAGTGTATTCTAGACTTATGCTTTGTTAGTTGTTTTCTGACAAGTCTTTCAAAGTTTTTTATAAGAACAAAATTATTTTTATCGTTCTTTGAAAACTGTAGCAAATTTACATGATTTAACTTACGACACGAACTTTTGTACAATGGGCCTGTTACGGTACCGCTTTTAGTCAAACCGTAAATGTTAACACTTATGTGAGGATTGTTAGCTTCAAAACACTTTATGTCATCTAAAGAAGGTGGAAATAACATATTCGCGGTGTTTAATACTTTTGTATAGTGCGGATATGATGAAACTCTACACGGATTATTAACAGTTGGATATAACTTTGCTATTATAGACCAGAGAAAACAGTGTTCATCTGAATTTTTCACGTTTACACATGACTTTGTATTGCGAATGTGGGCAGGCAAAGGAACATATGTGCCAGATTTAAGAGGATTGTATTTTATTAAATTAATTTCTAAATGACGAATAGATTCAAAAGTCCAACCAGACCCTAAAGATTCAAATTCAGAAAATTTTGTTAAAATTCTGTTGGCAAATTTTGTATACAAAGACTTTAAGTCGGTGTTTTGGTACACTGCTTTATATTTTGTGTTAAAAGATTTAACATCTCTTTCATTATTTTTTGGCAGAAAGAATTCAGCAAAAAGTTCGAAGTTAACCTTAAGAGATTTATGTTTATTTAGTGAGGCGCTAACAAGATGAGAAACAGTATTATAGACATCAGACAGAAATAATTCAGGTGTGTTGTAGAGATCTGATGCCGTTATTCTGTAACTAACTATTCTGTTCTTAAAAGCAGTAGCAATCACATAAGCGTTTTCAAATTCTGTGCGAAGTAAACAATTGGACTTGTGAATATTAGATCTTTTATGTGAAGAAAAATTCAAAGCATTTATATCACAAATTTTACAATAAACCATTGTTAATAAGTAACCAGAATAAAAGTGTGATTAATATGTATGTTTGTTTGTAAAAAGTATAAAAGACTTGATTTTTAAATGTTTCAAATATAAAAGTGAGATTTTATGTATATTTGTATATAAGAAGTATATATGACTGGATTTTTTTAATGTTTCAGACTCAAGATAAAATTGTGATTTTATGTATAGGTTTTGGTTTGTAAAAAGAATAAATGACTGGATTTTTAAATGATTCAGACTCTTTCGAGTCTCTGTAAGGAAAAGAACATAAAATTAATACAAGGTTATTAAAAATCATATATTGAGTATAAAGAATAAACTTATAAAATATTAAACGAGCATGGATATATTGCGCGCACGTTGACGGTGATTATATGTAACATACAGCCATAACATACGAGGGCTGATTGATAAGTTTCCGAAACGACAAAGAAAAACTTTAAAATCTATTTAAAATAAATTTATTTCTCAACGTAGTTTCCTTCTACCTCGATGCATTTAGTCCAGCGCTTCTCCAATGCCGTTACACCAGTTTGATAAAATGTTTTCTCCAACCCCTCAAAATACTCGTCCACGGCAACAATGACTTCTTCATTTGATGAAAATCTCTGGCCACCTAACCATTTCTTCAGGTTTGGGAATAATTGGAAGTCACACGGGCCCAGATCCGGGGAATAGGGTGGATGCGGTAGCAATTCGAACCGCAATTCATGAAGTTTGGCGACTGCAACCATTGACGTGTGTGCAGGTGCGTTGTCATGGTGGAACAAAACTTTTTTCTTGGCCAAATGTGGTCGTTTTTTCTGGATTTCTTCACTTAATTTTTGCAGCAAGCTTGCGTAGTACTCTCCATTTATTGTTTTTCCTTTTTGCAGATAATCCACTAAAATAATCCCTCGAGCATCCCAAAAAACAGTCGCCATCACTTTGCCGGCCGACAAAACCGTTTTTGCTTTCTTCGGCGCAGGTCTTCCGCTCTCAGTCCACTGCTTAGATTGTTCTTTTGTCTCGGGAGTATAATGCTGTATCCAGGTTTCATCGACTGTTACATAACGCCGCGAAAACTCGTTAGGATCTCGGTTAAACAGCGCCAAAACACTCCGATGAATCGTCCACTCGACGTTGCTTTTGGTCAACAGTGAGCAAACGCGGCACCCATCGCGCGCAAAGCTTTTTCATTCCCAAATGTTGGTGCAAAATATTAAAAACGCGTTCAGACGAAATGCTCACCATCTCTGCTATCTCTCGCAACTTCAAGCGCCGATCATTCAATACAATTTTGTGAATTTTTTTGATCATGTCCGGATTCGTGACTTCATTTGGACGGCCAGACCTGTGGGCGTCTTCGCAGCTCTGTCTTCCACGTTTAAAATCAGTTACCCAGGTGTGAATTGTACTCAATGCAGGAGCAGAATTACCTAAAACACTGTCTAGCTTGGTTTTAATCTGGGTTGCTGTTTTCTGTTTTAAAACGTAAAACTTTATCACCGCACGAATTTCGTTTCTTTCCATTGTTAAGAAAATTTACGACAGAGAAAGTTCTACGTCCTATCAAACAAATTCCACCAGTTCGATTAAATTCAAATTTGGCGTTCTATTTTCAAAAAGATGCCAAAATATAATGTAATATTTTTTTTTTGCTTATCATTTTTTTAAGTTCGTCGTTTCGGCCAGTTATCAATCAGCCCAGGTATTTCATCCCTTTAAATAGGATTATACGAGTATGAGTGATTATACGAGTATATGAATTGAGGATAATAAAATAATTAAAAAAAATTATATGTTTACTTACTAATAAAATAAACCATCAATTCAAAATGTATTAGATGGATATGTTATGGCTTGCACGTTACGCAACTCCTCTTTCGCGGCTGCGACCAATTGTGTAACGCCTTTAAAAGTTGGGCTGCCTCTGTTGAATGCGCATTTGAACGTTGTAGTAGCCAACTTCCAACGTTTTGATGGGTCGTTCAAAGCAGGCGGCTCGATCTCACTGGTGTTGTAGAGGCGACATTCAATGTAAAATTCGCCTCGCTTTGTATGGTCGCTTTGTAGAATGTAGTCACCGTCCGCGACGCGCCTTGATAAGAAGCTGCGCAACGCGGCAGCACGCAGTGGCGGCGGCACCTCTTCGTCGTCCTGGAATAATCAAAATATAGTTGATTATTTTTTTATTTAAATAATTCTACAGCTTGCCATCTTTTGTTTTCAGAGATAAGATTTTTTCAAATACTTAATGTCCCCATATTTGACTGGACAGAAATACAGACAGACTGACAGACAGACCGATAAATAGACAGACAGACAGACTGAGAGCCCTACATAGGGAAGATGGGCTACCACTGATTTGAACTGATTCAAGAAAACACAAATAACATCGCAGTTCATGACTTCTTGTACATATTGTAATAAAGTAAAAAACTTACGTCCGAATCCGGTAAAACCACGCGTCGCCTCTTGGACGCGGCAGTAGGTGGTGGTGGTGGCGGTGACGGCGGGGCTCCGAACCCGCCCTCGGTGTCGCTGGCGAAAAACTCGTTCACATTCAGAGCCGCAGCAGCTTTCTTCTGAGTGGCACTAGAACTGGAGCTCTTGGATCCGGAGCCAGATGCTTTGCCCTTGCCGCTGCTCACTTTGTTAGCCTTTTTGCTGGTGCTCGGCTTAAAATCACCTTCGAATGGGTTTACGAACGACCTGAAAGAAAAAAAATACTTAGTCAAATGAAATTAAAATAAAGTTCGCATTAGCTGCAAACTTTAAAGTAGAACAAATTAAAATAAAGTTGATAATAATATGTACATACATACTTGAACGTAGACACACCGTAGACACAGACGTAAAACAAAATTAATTCGCAAAAATTCGATGGAAAGTGATGTGCACTGCTTGGGGCGACGCTATTTATTACGCTGAAAAAGTAGGGTATGGTACCACTTACGTTGCGCATAAAATATTTTTATTTTTTATTATTAGTACGTAACAAACAAATTTAAATTGCATCCTTATTTTATCACTGCATTAGGACTACTTTCCTTTTCTTTCTTTATCAGAATTGGAACCATACCCTTAGCTCACCATTTTCGGAGACAAATGCTGACGGGGCCGTGCTGTCGCTGATACCCGATACGATTTTTTTATATGGAAGTCGAATGTACTCTGCTCTTCACTATAAAATGACACGGTTCAGGTTTGAATGGATTTGATAAGAAAAAGTACATAAATTTCTGTATAACCTGAACCCTGACTTCAGTTTCTAATGTTCGTATTCATAAAGTAAACTTAGTTCGACCTAGAGTCGAAGTACATTGCTTGGTAAGTAAGTATAAGAGATTGTTAACAATAGTGAGTAGTTTAAAGTAGCAATGTACACCTACTGGCACGAATGTGTCCAACTCAGAAAAGAGAGTGGGCAAATTGGTCCAAAAATTAAACCCACCCCCAGAGTAGACACATAGCAAGTTTGAAAGAGCGTTAAAAATGGAACATTTCATTATATGGAACCGAAAAAATCGCACCCTATAAAAATGAGATATTCAGGTTTATAAAACTATTTGACGATTTCCGCGTAAATAAGGCCGCCCCCACAATAGCCACATAACACATTTGGTAGTGTGTAACATGTGTAATATTTCATTATACGGGACCGAAAAATCGCACCCTATGAAAATGAGATATTCAGGTTTGTATAACTTTTAGTAAAATTCCGCTTAAATAAAGCCGCCCCCACAATAGCCACATAGCACATTTGAAAGAATGTAATATTCGTAACATTTCATTATATGGGACCGAAAAAATCGCACCCTATAAAAATGAGATATTCAGGTTTATAAAACTTTTTGACAATTTCCGCGTAAATAAGGCCGCCCCCACAATAGCCACATAGCACATTTGGAAGAGTGTAACATGCGTAACATTTCATAATATGGGACCGAAAAAATCGCACCCTATGAAAATGAGATATTCAGGTTTTTTAAACTTTTTGTCAAATTCCGCGTAAATAAGGCCGCCCCCACAATAGCCACATAGCACATTTAAAAGAGTGTAACGTGCGTAACATTTCATTATATGGGCCCGAAAAAAACGCACCCTATAAAAATGAGATATTCAGCTTTGTATAACTTTTAGTCAAATTCCGCTTAAATAAGGCGGCCCCCACAATAGCCACATAGCACATTTGAAAGAATGTAATATGCGTAACATTTCATTATATGGGACCGAAAAAATCGCACCCTATGAAAATGTGATATTCAGGTTTTTAAAATTTTTTGACCATTTCCGCGTAAATAAGGACGCCCCCACAATAGCCACATAGCACATTTGGAAGATTGTAATATGCGTAACATTTCATAATATGGGACCGAAAAAATCGCACCCTATGAAAATGAGATATTCAGGTTTGTATAACTTTTAGTAAAATTCCGCTTAAATAAAGCCGCCCCCACAATAGCCACATAGCACATTTGAAAGAGTGTAACATGGCTAACATTTCATTATACGGAACCGAAAAAATCGCACCCTATGAAAATGAGATATTCAGGTTTTTAAAACTTTTTGACAATTTCCGCGTAAATAAGGCCGCCCCCACAATAGCCACATAGCACATATAATGACTTTGAATTTGAATGATTCACATAACTTCGCTTTTTATTTAATTACATTTTCTTCAAAAATCCTAAAATAGAGAATTTTTTTTTTTTATTTGTGCTATATCACACTAACAACAGATTAGATTTCAAATATAGTTAACACACATTATAATTAGGATGCATTAAGTCATTTGGCAGTACAGTTAATTTTGGACCGAGGCCCTTTGATTTCTGCCCACTCTCCTTTCATAGCTTTTGCCGAGTCAACATTAAACTTCAGTTTGCTTTACGAATTCGGTCTATAACTTGCATACAATAGAGAATGCTTTCAGAGATCAATTTTAATTGGTTTTTCGTAGTATTGTATTGAAATGTTCAAAATAAGATGGACTCTGTCATTTAAATTACTGAATCATCATTTTTTTACTAAACTAGTATTAGTGCCCGCGGCTTCGTGTGCACAGATTTATTTTTATAAATGCAAGGAAAGCCGAGGGCAAATGCTAAATTTGTCAAAATTGGGTTGTTTATTTAGCTTAGGTAGGTATATGGATAAGCACATTGAAACAAAATTTTAAAGACAATGTGTCTTTATTGCACTAAATAATATATATAACCTATTATGCATAACATCAAAATATCCCTAAAAACTAAAGTAAATCAAATATTTACAGTAGCCAGCAAATGCAGCTGGACAAGCTTAACTGTCCAGCTCTATGTGCTGGCTATTGTACCTAGTATAGTTATACGTAAATAAAATAGAGTCAAATGTTTTTAAATATTACTAAAATAAACATTAAATGCATAAGTTTACTTAAAACTATCACTTTCACTGACTTTTTTACTAATTTTTTGTATCAGATTATGCGTAAGGTCCATAATTTCATCGTTTCCGTAGACATCTTCATCTGTCACATACTGTGCACTCACTAAATTAATATTTTCATTTTTATCACTAATGTCATATACTTCAATCTTAATTAAGCGCTTGCCATTCCCCTTTTTGCATTTAACATAGGACTCAACCGGCTTACTACAAGATTTTCTTTTCTTTTTTTCGTTGGCTTCCACATTTTCACTCGTCATATTTTTCTCATTCTCTTGCCTTAGATTTGTCCAGAAAATATCTTCAGGGCCATCAGGGTTTTGAGCATAATAAAAGGGGTCAAAGATTTCATCATTGATATCTTGATTTGGAGGCCTGGTGGTAATTTTTTTTTCTGTAAATAAAATGTAAGCACTGTTATTTTAAAAATATCCTTAAAAGGTACTGTCACGAAATTAACTGAGGTTCCAATGGGTTCCATTACTATTGCGTTATTGTATATAGGTAATAATAATACCTATCTGTATATTAAAAATATACTTTCTATCATTTTTTGTCTTTAGAGAGTCTGTTCATAAAATATTATGTTGGATAATTGTATAGGTACTAGCACAAAATAAAAAATCTAAATTATAAATAAATAAATAAGACTTACCTTGGTTTATGTAAACAAAAATCTCTGCAACCAACTGCACGTGTATGAAGTTGACTTAGAAGTGAAAGATTTAAATGTTTATCAAATAGTTCAGGAATTTTAGGTATGTAGGTAAATGAAATTTGAAACCTTACCCATAAACCAATGACAACTAATAATATAAAAATATAACTTAGTCGTTCAATCACACTTAAACGCTGGAACGGATTTAAATATCTTAGATTTATATAGTCTCTATATAAATAATTATACACACTTTGTTATTTCAGAAAACAAAATGAGGTTGATAAGGCAACCCGTATCGTTAGAAGTAAAAAATATAAATTATAAAGAAACATATAATTTCAATCAAAGTAGACACGGTGTTTTGCTTCCAAATTCTATTAGATGCATTATATGTGGACCTTCTAACTGCGGAAAGACAAATGCGATGATAAATTTACTTCTTCATGAAAATGGACTAGGATTTAATAACATCTATTTATACTCTAAAACATGTTTCCAACCAAAATATCAGTTCTTAAAAGAGGTTATTATGAGAGTTCCCGAAGTAAATATTTTTATGTTTCAAGATGAAAAAGACGTGTTAACTTTAAATGAAGCTTTAAATAATTCAGTTATCATCTTTGATGACGTTACTTGTGAAAATCAAAATAATATACGGAACTACTTTTCTATGGGTCGTCATAAGCAAATTGACTGTTTTTATTTATCTCAAACTTATTCTAAAATACCAAAACAACTCATACGTGACAATGCTAATTTTTTGATAATTTTTAAACAAGACGATATGAATTTGAAGCATATTTATGATGAACATGTTAATAGTGATTTAAATTGGAACGTTTTTAAAAGGATGTGTTCCGCTATATGGCAGGATCCGCATACATGTCTAATTATTAATAAAGATTCTAAGTTAAACGATGGAAGATATAGAAAAGCATTTGATGTTTTCATTAATTTCGATTAGAGTAGTACCTATTTAAAGACTAACAATAATAATTAACAATCACTTGAGCTTCTACTTTAGTGATTAGTAGTAGTTTAAGAATTTCGATCCAATCTATATAAAAAATCTCGGTTAAAAATGGAAGAATTACTAAAAAAACAATTGATTCAATCTGTTGAAAACATAAAAAAGAAAGTTAAAAAAATGCGAGAAAACGAAGACAGTTTACAAAGAGAACGTCAAAAAACGCTTAAACCGATAACTGACCCTTTAAAAACTTTATTGTCACTCAGTAACATCTCAAGAATACAAAAATCTGAAAATATCGATCAAGATTCTTTTCAGCATGATTTAGACCGTAAAGACCAGCAAAAAGTTATAAATAATTTTGAAACATTAACAGTCGATAAGAATAAAAAAGTTAATGTTCGTTCGCCTATTTCCTCAGATAAAAAGGAATATGCAAACAGGGAATACGCAAATTTAAATGTTCCATACGGTGTACGAAGCGAAGGTAGTAAATTGATGATTGGAAATACACCAATATCTTTTCGAGAAATAGATGATACTTCTGAGGAACTTTCAATTGTTGCTATAGGAAAAAATAACTATGAAATCACACCTGGATTGAAAGAGTTGTTATTTCAAAGCAAACCAAACTTAGAACTTATAACTGAAAAAGATAAGTTAGTCTACAAAGATATTTTAGAAAGTACTAATAGTCATAGAAGAGGATTTAACCCTTCAAATCAAATACAAGGCAATTCCGGAATGAAATATTGTCAAATAATCAAACCACTATTTTTTTACTCTGATTTGAATACAAAACAGGGTGGTTCTTTGCCATTTTTAAAAACGTACAAAAGTAATACAGATTTTGTTTATTGGGATAATCCTAATGAACTTATTGAAAGATTAAAAATTTTAATTGCTTCTAAAGATGCAGGTAATACCAACCACGATAATGAAATAATTTCTATCATCGAGGAACTTAAAGAAGCAGGGATAGTAAAAGAATAAAAATAGAACGTTGGTGCATATAAAGTTAGTCTTAAAACGTCTGTCAACCATGAACGTTGACAAGCTCGGTCATCATGTGAACAAACGACAAAAAATGAATAAATCAGTAGAACATTTTTTTTATGTGAATAATGAAAAATATATTGACGTAAAAAATAAAATTATAAAACATGTAGGAAACCCTACTGATCCGGAGGACTGTGCTACAAAAGAGTATGTCGATAAAATTATTGATAAAATCGTAACAAATAAATTTAAATCGATAAACCAAACAATAAATCAACTAAATACAGAAGTTAATGGCATAAAGCAAAGTACTGACACATTAGCCCAGAAAATAAAAAAAAAATGAGTAAAGAAATTATAGTGAATGAAATACATAAGCAAGCCAGAAGAAATTATCCCCGTAGGCATGTTGTTATGAAAGATATTGACGACTAAGGCAAGCTGACTTAATAGACATGCAATCTATTTCAAAATATAATTCAGGTTGTAGATATATATTAGCAGTAATTGACGCCTTTTCCAAGTATGCATGGGCTTATTCTTTAAAGCAGAAGAACAAAGAACAAATAACAGAAGCTTTTAAAGAACTGTTTAATAAAGGACGGTTTCCTAAAAACTTACAAACAGATCATGGAACTGAATTTTATAATACACAGTTAAAGACATTACTTCATAAATACAATGTTAACCATTACTCTACATTTTCAGTAAAAAAAGCTTCTATAGTAGAAAGATTTATAAGAACGCTAAAAAACAAATTATATAAACAATTCAGTATACAGGGAAATTACAAGTGGAATAGCGGCACACTCATTAAAGTTCTGAAAGAATATAACAACACGAAACACCGTACTATCGGTACAGCACCAATTCAGGTTAACCAAACAAATAAACATATCATATTTGAAAAGTACAGAAAAATATATTCAACAAGTAATCATTTAAAAAACAAAAGTAAACTGAAAATAGGAGATTTTGTTCGTATAAGCAAATATAAAGGAACGTTTGAAAAAGGTTATACTCCAAATTGGTCAACAGAAATATTTAAAATAATCAGAGTACAAAACACAACTCCTGTCACGTATCTTATAGAAGATAATAGAAATCGACCTATATTAGGTTCATTTTATTCGCAAGAATTGCAAATAACAAACCAGCCAGACGTTTATTTGGTTGAGAAAGTAATAAAAAAGAAAGGAAACAAACTATTTGTAAAATGGTTGGGTTTACCTTCTGAAGAAAATAGTTGGATAGATAAAGCTAAAGTTTTATAAAGAATGTTCAGAAGAAACTTGTTTCAGTCATTGTTTATCTCTGTAACGAAACAGTACTTCTCTGTTACAATAATAATCAATAAAAATGTTAACAGCAAATAAAAAGAAAAAAACAAATCCCTTTAAAAAAGTCAACGCAAAGGGGAAAAGCATCACTTCGGGTAACGGAATTAAAAAAACATTTAAAAATATTATATCCCATACAAAAAAACATATAATAAAATTACAACCTAAATGTAAAAAAGCGGCAATCGATGTAGCTTTTGCTGTTGCGAAAGATGTTCTATCGGACTCGAAGATTAAAATACCTCGAGTTATACCTGTGCCTAAAGTGGGTGGAGTACTGCTATTGATACCAATTTTTGCGGGATTATCAGCTGCTGGTGGTTTAGCTGGTGGAGCTGCAGGCATAGCTAAAGCAATAAGCGCTATTAAATCTGCGAAACAACAGTTACAAGAACTTAAGAGGCACAATAAAAAAATTGAAGAATTATGGATTGGACGAGGATTACGCCTTAAGCAACATGGAGACGATTTAAAGATTCACACATCAAATCCAAAAAACTAACTATCAGGCTACCTAAGCGACCCCTTACTAATATTGAACTAATGTACTTCTGCAAAAATATTCCCTATTTCAGAGGAGTATTTATGAGAGATGAACTACCGAATAATCCAATAAAAAAAGAATGTGGAATTGTTAACCTTGATAGTTCACAGAATTCAGGTACTCATTGGGTAGCCTATGCTAAATCAGGAAATTATGTAGAATATTTCGATAGTTATGGTAATTTAAAACCCCCTAAGGAAATAATTCAGTATATAGGAAAAAAAGTTTTCTATAATTATGATAACTTACAGAAAACACATCCCTATAATTGCGGGCATCTATGTATTAAATTTCTAATACAATTTTGGAACAAGTGCAAATAAATAGTGTGATTATTAGAATTTGTGTTTAGTTTGCTACAATGTCCTTAACATTAACCATCACTGGCAATGAGTCAATATTACAATCAGATTTTTATCCTCCATTAATATTAAAAAACAATGATTACGAATGTGGTTTATTATATTTTTCTACATTTAATTCAATAACAAATATAAATGATAAAAACAACATTTTCGTTTATGGAAAACAAAAAGAAATTAAAGTTCCTTGTGGTACGTACGATTTTCAAGATTTGTATGAATATCTTAAAAATAAAGTAGAAAAGTGTGATTTACAAATTAAACCAAATATTAACACGTTGTCGTGCTTTTTATGTTGTACAGAACCTATTGATTTTCAAGTTAACAATACTATAGCACCATTGTTAGGTTTTTCAAGTGTGAAACTAGAACCAAATAAATGGCACGAATCTAACAAATCTGTGAACATTCTCCCTGTGTCCGTGATACGAATCGAATGTGATTTAATTCAGGGTTCTTATACTAATGGTGCACCTACACACATAATTCATGAATTCGTTCTCAGTGTACCACCAGGTCATCAGATTATTGAAGTTACAAAAAATATTGTATATTTTCCAATAAATAAAAAAGTTATTTCATCCGTCAAAATAAGAATTTTAGATTTATCAGGAAATATAATTGATTTTCGGAACGAAAACATTCAGTTGTGTTTGCATTTACGGAAGTTAAAATGATTATTTTTGGTGATAATGCAATACATCCGAACAACAGTTGTTATAAAGTACATAACAATGTTAATAATAATGGCATTACTAAAAGAAACGCTAAACAATCCAGACGTCCTCAGAAGTTATATAAAATTACAAAAAGTAATAAAGAGTTTCTTCAAGCTCTTGGACTTAAATTATGAATATTTTAAGTGTCTGTGAGTCTCCTAAATTTGATAATTCAATTGAAAGTTATGAAATCCATACATATAACCCATACAATACTAGTTTCAATGAAAATGATGAAATACGGATACCAATTCATCAACAGGATCTATATGTTTTGCCATCAGCTAGTGCAGTGTACATTGAAGGAAACTTTAATGTTAATTACAAAGATGCGACAACAGGTACGCCGAAAAAAAAGAAAGTAAATTTTATTAATAACGCATTTGCGTTTCTTTTTCAAGATATTAGGTATGAACTGAACGGTATTGAAATAGATCGTGTAAGAAATGCTGGAATTACCACAACTATGAAATCATTGGTATCTATGGACAACGGTGAAAGTAAAGCTGCAGCAATGTGGGGATGGAATACCAATGGATTTTGTGATCAAGATGGAGGTTTTTCTATTCTCTTACCTCTCAATAAACTATTAGGTTTTGCTGAAGATTATAAAAAAATTGTTATCAATTGTAAGCATGAACTTATATTAAACAGAACCAATTCAAATTTTAATAGTACAATCAACGAGCAAGATGATTTTATAGAAATAAATATCCAAAAAGTACAGTGGCGTATGCCTCATGTAAAAGTTTCAGATCAACAAAAATTGACTTTACTTAAACATTTAGAAAAAGATAATCCTATTCAAATAGCATTTAGAAATTGGGACCTATATGAATATCCCTTGTTACCAAAAGCAACAAAACATTCATGGTCAGTAAAGACAACTTCACAATTAGAGAAACCTCGTTACGTCATATTTGGTTTGCAAACGAACAGAAAGAATAACAAGAAAAAAGATATTTCTTTATTCGATCACTGTAATTTGACCAATGTAACGCTATTTTTAAATTCCAATTATTTCCCATACGATCCTCTTCATTTGAAATTTCATGAAAATAAGTATAGTATATTATTTGACATGTACGCAAAATTCCGTCAGTCTTACTACAACCTTCCTACAGACCCATTGCTAGAATTCAAAGACTTTAAAGAAAAAGCTCCTTTATTTGTTATAGACTGTTGTAGACAGAACGAAAATTTGAAAACAGGACCAGTAGATGTTCGTTTAGAAATCGAAACTTTGACAGATATTCCAGACAATACAAGTGCATATTGTTTAATCATAAACGATCATTTGTTTGAGTACAGGCCTTTGAGCAACATAGTACGCAAGGTAACATGAAAGCAATAGCTATTGTAGATGTTCAAGGATATAAGACAGATGCCAATGAATTTATTTTAAAGGAAATAGCAATTGCATATAACGAGCAGATACAAGTCTTACTGGTACAACCACCATTCCCATTTCATAATCTTACACCGACGGAGAGAAAACAAGTGAATTGGATTCAAAATAATAGGAAGATGTACTGGCATGATGGATTTATCCCGTACAACAGCATTTATACGTATATTGGAGAGCTTTTTGAAGGTAAAACAATATATTGTAAAGGTCTTGAAAAGGCAATATGGATAAAAGCTATCCTAGATCGTAATGATGTTATTAATTTAGAAGATATGGGCTGTTCCAGTTTATTAAGCTTATACGAAGATTATAAGACCTCAAATGAGGTATATAACTGTATTTATCACCCGACGATATGTGCTCTCAAAAATGTTACTAGTTTAAGAAAATGGTGTCTTAATAATAAAATTTTAAAATAAACAGAAAACCTTTTTTTTTTTATTATGTACAAACCTTATAAACACTAATTTGAAATCAGGTGGAAGATATTTAACAATAAATAAATAATAAAATAATTTACAAAAGACTGAAGGCCAAAAGTTATAATATGTAAAATACAACTAAAAAAATAGAGGGTGAAAAAAAAACGACAGATTGATAAATGATTGTCATAGCTTGAGAATTTATAGGTTGATAGGAAAGCAAACGGCTGTAGGGTGAAATTGGGGCATTCTGGATCACGAAGCGAGCGTAGCGAGCGGAGTGATCCAGAATCCCCAATTTTACCCTACTCCCAAGCGCCCATGTAAGGTGGACGTCGGCCGTCACGCCTCATGCGGGGCAAGCGTGGCCGCTCCCGAAGGAGGGGAGCCGACCACACCTCCACCGGGGTGGTCTGATGAGATGCAGGCGGGAGCACCGTCTGAGGACTTGGCGTCGGGCATGGCGACGCTGGAGGTGACTCTCGCGCCACCCCAGCGTAACTCATAGGTGTTGACTGACACCCGCCCAAACAGCCTCGACGATCCCCCCGACCTTGCCAACCAGACCCCCCAACAGGAGTCGACACCCGAGGGCCCCGGCCTCGATCCGACCGGGGGACTCCAGAAAATCGAACCCGGTTGCCCCGTGACGCCTCCACCTCAGGCCCCTCGTGCGACTCCCCCAACGGTTGAGCTGATGAGGCCTTGGACTCCCCTCCCCGCGCGGACTGGACCTGCGATGGCGCAAGACCGACCAGACATAATATGTCATTATGCCGACCATCGCAGATCCGACACAAGCGGGGAGAAGTACATTCGCTCGCCGTATGCGACCCCAAACACATAAAGCACCACCGCCGCTGCTTAACGATGTTGCCCCGACCCTGAACATGCTGGGCGACGAATCGTTCGCACGTGAAAACGTCTTGACCCGTCTGATGGCAGTAGGTACACAGCTCGGCGGCAACAAAAGCCGTAAGGCGTTGAGACGGCCCCTTCCAATCGCGACCCGATTTTCGCGCACCTTCCCCCGCCTGACCCCTTTTGAGTCCGGATGACCCCGCTGGAGAAGAAGCGGACATGTTGTCGACCCGTCGGCACTCCGCTTCTGAAAACTCGAGTAGACTGGCGAGCGTCGGAAGTACCTCCCTATCACAACTCACCTGTTGCTCGAAACGAGTGAGCACCTCGACTGGAAGCCTACCTGAAACAATATAAAACAGCAGGTAACACCACTGATCCACGGGCAAACCCAAATTTGTCAACGCTTTGGTGACCACGGTCACGGTGTTCAAAATCCCGACCCGAATATCGGCAACCCTCGACACAACAGGCATAGCGAACAACCGAGCTAACTGAGCATCGACCAGCCTACGTTTATTTTGATATCGGTCGAACAAGATTTGGCGAGCCGACTCATAATGGTCATCCGTGATCTGAAGGTGGGCTATCAATTCCCCAGGTTCACCCCGCAGAGCACCCCGCAACTGAGCCATTTTGTATGACGCAGTCAAGTCCGACCGACCATGTACCAAACTGTCGAATAAATTAATGAAGGCGACCCAAGTATTCAAATCTCCATTGAAGGTAGGCAGATCAATGGACGGGAGCCGAGACACAATACCCTTCAAGGATCCCGGACCCTCGCCCTTCCCTGACGATGACGAATCCTTCTCAATCTCAGCCTTCCGCTGCAATATACAGACCGCCCACTCCTGCCACTGGTCCACATCCCGACCAATAGCACTCAGTTCTTCAGTATCCACATGCAAACCCAGGGCAACGAGGTCTGAGTAATACCCATACACGACATCTAAACGCCCCTGGACCTGGACCGCCCTATCCATAAGTGCTGCATTCCTGTCTGATTTATCCACCAAGGCACGAGCTGAAGTAAACCAACGCAGCTGACTGGCCACCTTTCCACGGATGTAGGACACAGACATGTTACTTGCGATTCACACTCACACAAACTTAAAATTAAATAAATTACAATACCAGAGTGAGGCAACCTCAAAATCTAGACTCCCCAAGTACAAGTGACCTAGACCTCACAACAACAGGACCTAACACTAAATAATAACACCAAATTCTTCTAAGGTTATAAATTGCACAAAGCACATGTAACCACTGGCACTACTACCTTGTATAACCTATAACAATATAAAGATTATAAATACTAAACACACTTACTGACCTAGGCCACCAGACCACCTAAAGGGCCCAGACTTATAAGTAAACACTAATATTATTGTTTAAAGGGAAAATTTGTAAGAACATTTATTGAAATCCTGAATATAAACAGAAAACTTGTGGATGCTACACTAGACTATAATTCAATAGTTATGGCAAGCTAACCACAATAAATTATTAAATCCAAATATTTATTCTAATTTATAAGCCATACAAGTGACCAAAGCTAAGCACTTACACAATAACACAGAAAATACAAGGAAAATAGCAACACCTTGTATGACCTATAAAGGAATGAGTTATTATCCACTTTATAACACAATTACCTAGATGTCTAAGTTTAGACCTATTCCAGGTACCAATAAATTGAATAAGATAATTAGTTTATTTATAAAGGGTCTCTGAATTGGAGCCGCTAGACTTTAGCTATACTAGGATAGCTGAAGCTAGCCGGGTACAATAATTGGCATAAAGTTATCATTAGTAGACAAAACCAAGTATAAACTTATCAAAGCTGAGGGCTCAATCAGGCAACTACTTACTACCGTCGACCGAGTCCACACTATCTGTCGCAGCCTCTCAGACAATTACTTATGTACTTAGTTATAAACAAATTAATATTAAACTATATGCTGTAGCAGTAATCTACTCCGATGCACAGCTACAGTACGCAGTGGAAGCTTACTTAATGCTAAATAACCAACCAGGTGGATAGGGGCAAATAACCTACAAATTATAACCTAACCTGATATGAACCAGCAGAGGAAAGTGAGATCAACAATCCCTACCGTAACCTAGCCTCTGCTGATTAACAACCACGCTCTGCTACCAAAATGAACGGTTCAGAACCCTCGAACACGTGTCTGAAAGACATACAACGTGGTTCGGCCACGAGGGTCCTGCGTTCTGTCCGCGGTGTCACGGAGCTTATCTTAACCTAAAGTATAATCCAATCTGATCACTTACAAGGAATCCTGTTGTGACTCGGCGTGGTGAGCTACAACGACCAGGATCACGGGGAAGGGGAGAAGGATGGTCACACAGGAGATAGGGATGCCGTAGCAGACTCTTACACTCGATATACAGCAGCTCCAAGCAGTGTACTCGCCTCCAAAATACGCCGTTGCGTGACTCTCTTACTCTTCTCGTAGAAACCCTCAAAAAACCGCGTCCGTCCGAAGAACGTAACAACTCACCAGCAAAAACGAAACCGAATGACAGATAGAATGACAGTTCTCAACAACGTCACATCCGACAGATCACAGGGTTGCCATCTTGAAGCAAAACCACCGAATGGTTCCGAACAACAACGACTAGTCCTGCATCACCAACGACCAGTCCTGCATCACCACAACTGTCAGGTATTCGATTATATGTTTTGTCTCGCTCTCGCTCTCTTGTCATTCTGTTACTGTGCTAGTGGCATGCGCTCTGATTTAATAAACCTATATTAATTAATTGTAGTGTTTAATTTGAAGATACAACAGTTTGGCGACGATTATATGGACCAGCGCACAAGTAGAACATAAAATTTTATTGTTGAGAGAAGAGACAAGAGGATTATCAAGGAAATAAATTAATAGAACACGTAGCATCGATGTGAAGTTAGTCACGAGTGAGCAAGGAATACACTACTCACTGCGAGTGAAATCGTGACAGTTCGTTTCGAACGAACGAATCGTTCGTTCTGTGGTTTGTGCGCATCATCAATTCACAGGAGAGTGAAGTGCGCGCGCATTGCAAGCGAATTCCTAAGTTCGCCATTACCTTAACGATAAAACAAACAAATTGATCATGTTTTTCAAGTTTCAACAATGTCTGATGATAACAAACCCAGAAGCTGGATATACACACTAAAAAAAGAAGAGCTATTTGAAATAAATTCGACAGTCGACGAGTTGCGAAAATTATTGTCAAATTATTGCAAAGAAAAAGAAAAAACAAGTGAACACGAGAATAGTGAAAATAAAAACACGAAAATGACGACGTCACAATATAATATACAGCCATTTAATGGAGAAAATTGGGAATGTTTTGAACAGCAGTTCGAGTGTTTTATTTTGTTAAATGAAGTAAAAGAAGAAAAGAAGGTGCCTTTGTTGCTAACTAAGATAACCCCACAGGTATTGGAAGTATTAAATTGTTTGTGTACACCAAAAAAAGTGACGACCTTTAGTTTTGCTGAACTATGTCAAAAGCCCCAAAAAAGCCACAGCTATAGAACGAGCGACATTCCGTAACAGAAACCAGTTGCCTACGGAAACAATCGAGGAGTACGTTCTACAATTGCGGAAGTTGGGCGGAAAATGTGCTTTTAAGGACCTAGAAGATCAGATAAAGGAAAAATTAATAGATGGGGTATACTCAAAATTAATACAATTTGAACTACTAAAAAGTTGTACCACAGAGATGAGTTTAGAAGACACTATTATAGTAGCAAGATCAGTAGAAGGAGCCTTAATACAAACAAAGCATAAGGAAAGTTCAGTTACAGAAATGTTTTATTATCAACAAGGACAGAAAATGGAGAGAGGAAATAATAGTAAATATAGAAATAAAGCAAGCAAGGTGAATAAAACATTTACTAATAATAACAACAGAGAAAACAAGTGTTTTTGTTGTGGTGCAAACGATCATTATAAGAAGGAGTGTAGGCTTATTAAAAAGTATTGCTCAGAATGTGGACCACAAGGCCGTATTTTTAAAATGTGTATGAAAAATAAAACAACACAAAAAATTTATTCAGTATCAGAGGACACAAAATCATCGGACGAACAAGAAGTTGAGGCAGAAACTTCAGCGGCACAAATGTTTAATGAGTATGAAATGTACTCAGTAAACGTAAGTAAAGTACCACCACTATATTATATTACATTAAATATTGAAGGAAAAACATTGGAATTTCAGCTCGACACAGGGTCGGATGTTACAGTCATTCCGTGCTCAGATTGGGAGTTTTTTTTTAATAATAAACAGATAAGTGATTGTAAAGTTAGATTTAGAAATTTTGACCAAACAATATCAGAACCAGTAGGCATTTTAAAGGGTTTAACAGTAAAATACAAAACTGAACAGAGAAAATTAAATGTTTTTGTTGGAAATAATAAAATACCACGTATTTTAGGTAGGGATTGGTTAAATAAGTTTAATTTATGGCCGCCAAAAATGGAAACACAACATATGAATTTTAATAATCAAATTAATAAAAATTCTATTGCAGAAGCAGAACTATATGTAAAGAAAAGGTTCACGGAAGTATTTAGCCCAGGCTGGGGAAATTTTAAAGGAGAATCAAATGAACTAAAATTAAAACCAGAAGCAAAACCAAAATTTTATCCAGTAAGAAGAGTACCATTAGCATTAAAAGAAAAGGTAAAATCAGAAATTTATCGTCTAATTGAAAATGGTAGAATTGTGCCAGTAGAATATAGTCAATGGGGCACTCCTGTAGTACCAATTTTAAAACCAGATAGATCAGTACGTCTTTGTGGTGATTATAAAACAACCATAAATCCACATCTGGAAGTTGATTACTTTCCATTGATGAAATATTTGAAACTTTAAAAAATGGACAGTACTTCTGTGAACTTGATCTTAAAGAGGCTTATCTGCAAGCCCCATTAGAAAAAAATCACAAGAGCTTACAACTATTGTAACAGAGGTAGGTACTTATAAGTATCAATACTTACCATATGGTGTAAGCCCAGAAATGATCCAGGCCCTGTGGCCTGGATCATTTCAGCGATTGATGTACAATAAATTAAGAGACATTTCAAATACCTCTGTGTTCATAGATAATTTCTATATTTGTGGAGAAACCATAAATGACACATTTGCAACCTTATGCAAAGTACTGACGAAGTTGCAAGAGTGTGAGTTTAAATTAAAAATAGAGAAATGTAAATTATTTACTACAAATATAGATGTTTTTGGTTTCAAAATAACGAAAAATGATATAAGTGTAAATCGAAAAAATATAGAACCACTTTTAAATGCAGAAGTGCCGAAAAATATTACTATGTTAAAATCATTCCTAGGAAAAGTAACTTATTACTCACGATTTTTATATGATTGTACAAAAAATAAAAAAATACAGTGGACAAAAGAATGTACTGACTCATTCAATAAAATTTAACAAAAATTAGCATGTGTTAGTAATTTAAGACATTATAATCCAGATTTGCCACTGATATGATGTAACATGTGATGCGTCACAAGTAGCTCTAGGAGCAATAATTTCCAATAGGGATGAAAATGGAGTAGTCAGACCAATTGCATATGCTAGTAAGAAATTAAATTCAACAGAGGTAAAGTATTCAGCCATAGATAAAGAAGCAATGTCGATTATTTTTGGTGTGACCAAATTTTATAATTATATTTATGGCCGTACTTTTGAGTTAGAAACAGATAACGCAGCATTGGTAAGAATATTTGGTCCCACCAAAGGTATACCAAAGATGGCAGCAAAGAGGTTACAACACTACGCCATTTTCTTATCAGCATTTCAATATAAAATTAAGCACATTAAAACAAGTGTAAATCCAGCAGATTTCTTGTCTCGAACATTAACCGAAAATTGTGAGGAAAATATGAATATGCATTCATTATGTTTAGAAGCAAATATAAGTAACACTTACTATATAAATAATTCAGAAATTGAAATGCTAGACTGAAAATTAATTCAGAAGGAAACAAAGAAAGACCCAATTTTATCCACAGTAATTAGATACTTAAGCGATGGATGGCCCGATGTAAAAAACTTGAATAAAGATTTGTTATCATATTATAATAAGAAAACGGAACAAAGTGTTGACAGAGACTGTTTATTTTGGGGGTATAGAATAATGCCATCAAAAACATAACTTGTAAAAAAACCAAGTCTCGCACGCAACTTAGTCTACCGTAAAAAGTTGTGAGATCCATGTAATACCAAGTCGGTTAATTTATTCAGTCCCTACTTAAGAGTCCTTCTGTCTTAAGTTATTACGTAATTAGCTCACCTAACAACATCTTATAGTGACCAGATCAATATTAAAAATCTCTTATGTTTTAAATAAATACATAGATTGACCTGGCAATCGCATGAAAACACAATGTATCTCACAAGTAATACATTATTATATTAAATTTGATTGTTTAGTGCGATTGCCAAGTCAATCTATGCATTTATCGCATGAAAACATAATGTATCTCACAATTAATACATTATTATATTAAATTTGATTGTTTAGTGCGATTGCCAAGTCAATCTATGTATTTATTTAAAACATAAGAGATTTTTAATATTGATCTGGTCACTATAAGATGTTGTTAGGTGAGCTAATTACGTAATAACTTAAGACAGAAGGACTCTTAAGTAGGGACTGAATAAATTAACCGACTTGGTATTACATGGATCTCACAACTTTTTACGGTAGACTAAGTTGCGTGCGAGACTTGGTTTTTTTACAAGTTATGTTTTTGATGGCATCTCATTTCTTTTTGTAGATCGCATGAAAACACAATGTAAAAATGCACACCTACGCTCCACCGACCCTACACCTAACCTACACCTAACCTACACCTACCCTATACCTACCCTATACCTACCCTACACCTATCCAACACCTATCCAACACCTACCCTACACCTACCCTACACCTACCCTGCACCTCTTATTCAATTATATTCCATTATACAGGTACTGCAAATGTAACTTTGTAATCCTATATAATGCCCCAAGATTTATATGGGATTAAAAAGTTATCTAGCAAATGATGTATCTAGAAAACTGGCCCGAAATTGCAAAATGTTTTAGTTTTTCCTTGGTTTATACACTAAACACTAATTCCATTCTAAATTTGAAGCTTCTATGTCTGCTAGAAGTGCCTTAGAGTTTTGATGATCGGTCAGTCAGTCAGTGAGTGACAAAATTAAGAAACTTTGACTAGTTATAATTCATAAACTACTGGTTCAAATTGATTGAAATTTGAAATATACCGTATTTATACAATGCCTGCTTGGTTACTGAAAACTCAAGCTTCTAGTTTTATCCACAACGAAGTTATAGGGGGGTCGAAAATGGCCTGAACTGCTTCGAGAAAAGTATGGTACGGCCGTGCCGCTTTTTTGCTCGACTTGGCGGGGGCACTGCCGTGCCCCCAGATAATACCAACAGAATTGAGAGTGTCTGTTTTAAATGAGTTGCATAAAAGTCATTTTGACATTGTTCGAATGAAGCAATTAGCAAGATCTTTCTTTTGGTGGCAAGGTAATAGATAGGTGGTAGGTAGATAAAGAAATAGAAAATATTACTTTTAATTGTAAAACATCGAAAAAATCGAAAAAATCCGCAAAAGACCATGCAACCATGGCCAGCACCACCATCTGTTTGGTATCGTATACATGCAGACTTTTTAGGACCTTTTTATAACAAAATGTATTTTGTGTTCATTGACAGTTATTCACAGTGGCCTGAGATATAATATGAGATGAATAACATTACGGCAAGCAAAACCATAGAAGTTTTTAAAAATATATTTTCTAGATTTGGGTATCCAGCTCACTTGGTAACTGATAATGGACCAACTTTTACTAGTTCAGAATTTAATGACTATTGTAAAATGATAAATGTTAAACATACATACCATACCATCCAGCTACTAATGGAGCAGCAGAACGATTTGTCGAAACATTTAAGTCACATGTAATAAAAATTAAGGAAAGTGGAAATAGTTTAATATCTGCTGTTAATTTGTTTCTCTTTGATTACAGAAATATGCCTCATAGTTTAACCGGTGTGACACCGGCCAGACTGGTGTTAGGTAGGGAACTTAGAAACAGATTTACATTATTAAGACCCCCAGCGATGGTAGATAAATCCTATGATTTAATGGAAAAACAAGTTAACAGCAAGGTAGGAAACCGAAAGACAGATTTCCTTCTTGGTGAAAAAGTCATGGTTAGGGATTACAGGAAAGGATATAAACCATGGATTCTAGGTGTATATTTTCTTGAATTTCAGTAGGGGCTGAAGACAGGATCGTTCAAATGAATACTTTTATTCTTCCAGGCAACATATGTTGTATTTTAAATAAGAAATTAAAATATCTTACAAGCAAGGACATGTATAAAAAAAATGTGTTAGCGGTAGGTAAGTCTAGACGCAGAAGAGAGAGAATCTTCCTGTTCTTCAGTATTATATGGATGTCGATTAGCAGGACCTCTGATGGCGATATTGTTCTACTTCTTGTGCTTGATGTCCATCGGTTGTCATTAGATAATCGTTAGCTTTTTGGTGATGCATCTTCTTACGTAGTTTTAACATAATCTGGGAGATGGCGCTGATCGAAGTAGTTGTTGATTATAAAACTAGATGTCACTGCAGTAACATACTCCCCGCCTTGAGAGGAGTGGCTCTCAACAGGCACTGAAGTCCTTCAGGCGCTAGAGGTGGCTGGTACGGCGGCGTGGTTGACAGTTGTAGGCTCCACATCGGACACCGGAAGTGGGCATATTTTCGAGAAGGCTCTCTGCACGATGCCGCTGGCTGTTCGGATGCTGGCTACCCGGGATACACCATCTTGACCAGGGAAAACTGTCAAAATTCTTCCTAAACGCCATTTAAGAGGAGGCATATTGTCTTCTTTAATGAGTACCATAGTCTGTGGTTGAAGATCATTCTGATTAGTCTTCCATTTTACCTTCTTTTGTAATTCAGATACATATTCCTGTGACCACCTCTTCCAAAAGTGTTGTCTTATTTGTTCAACTCGCTTGTATCTCGATAGTGTGTTTGCAGGTGCGGCGGTGACATCATCCCCAGCAGGAGCAGTCAGCGGGCGTCCCAGGATAAAGTGAGCTGGTGTCAGCGGTTGCAAGTCGTTGGGGTCTGAGGAAAATGGGAACATAGGACGGGAATTCAGGACGGCTTCTATTTGTACCAAAACCGTATTGAATTCCTCGTATGTTAAGTTTGTATTCCCTATCACGCGAGTAATATGGTGTTTGCAAGATTTGATACCTGCCTCCCACAAACCGCCAAAATGAGGAGCATATGGAGGAATGAATTTAAAGTCTATTTTATTATCTGAGGCATAATTAATGATATCTTCATGATTACTTTGCAAAAAATCTGTCCATTCTCTAGAAGCACCTACAAAATTTCTTCCATGGTCAGAGAAAATTTTTAAGGGCTTGCCTCTACGCGACATAAATCTCTTAAGGGCCATTATGTAACCTTCAGAGGCTAAATTAGAAACCAGTTCCAGGTGTATGGCTCGTGTTGCAAAACAAACAAACAGACAAAGGTAACACTTTTCTAACCTTGACCCTCTGCCCTTTCTGTTTAATATATAAAAAGCCCCAGAATAGTCAACTCCACAGATTAAAAATGGGAAACCTGATTGAAGACGTTCTTTAGGTAAGTTACCCATGATAGGTTGGAGGACTTTACCTGCTGCACGGGTGCATGTCACACACTGGTGTACAGTCTTCCTTGCTAAGTTCCTTCCATTCAACGGCCACCAATTTTCTCTTATATGAGCTAGCATGAGCTGTGGACCAGCATGTAATAAGTTGATGTGTTCCTGGCGAAACATAAGCTTTGTAAAATAATGTTTTCCGCATAAAAGGATAGGGTGTTTTTTATTGTAGGTAAAATTAGGGGAGTTTCCTAGTCTACCACCTACTCGTATGATTTTATTCTCATCCATAAATATGTTTAAACTGGACAAATTGCGTGACGATTTAAATGATTTCTCGTTTAGTAGACAATTATATTCTACAGGAAATGATTCCTTTTGCATAATTTTCGTAAGAGTAAGCAATGAACTATTAAGTTCATTTACTGACAGATAACCCGAATTACGTTCAGTATTTTTTATTTTAGCGCGGAGGTTATGAATAAAGCGTAGCACATAACTGAAAACGCGTTGTAGTTTATTGAATGATGAATATTGTTTAAAATCGATAATTGATTGTGATCCACCCGATTGCGATGTTGTGGTAACAAAGCAAACGTCACTTGGATTCTTATTCGACTTTAGTTCTGGTAAATTGTCTACATATTCAATGGAAATGTTATGGTGAATTGTAAAGTCTAATTCGCGTAAACATGGCGGTCCGTGCCACCACAAATCACACTCGGAAAGATTGTCCAAACTGAGACCTCTCGATAAAATATCGGCAGGATTGTTTTTTCCCTCAATATGTAAGAAAATAGCGTTACCTGTTAACTCATGTATCTCGACTACACGATTTTGTACAAAGGTTTTCAACAAATGAGGCGACATTCGTAGCCATCCAAGCACAATGGTGGAATCGCACCAAAATACAATCTTGTTGAACTCCATTCGCAATGATTTTATTATCTTATCACATAAACGAGCTCCTATTTGCATTCCACACAGTTCAAGACGCGGTATGCTTAAAGGTTTTAAAGGAGAAACTCGTGTTTTTGAGCACAATAAATTGGAGGTTACGTTAGAACTGTCAATGTCTACGGTACGAATATAGGCGCAGGCGCCGTACGTCATTTCACTCGCGTCAGTGAAAATATGTAGCTCATATCCGGCGGCTGCGCTCGTATACGAACCTACAACGTGCCGAGGAATGCGAATGTTATGTAAGTTAGACAAGGAGGTAATAAATTTTTCCCAACATAGTTCGATATCACGTGGTAATGTATCGTCCCAATCGAGTTTATAAAGCCATAATTTTTGCATAAGTACCTTTGCAGTAATTATTGCAGGGCTTAATAAACCGATGGGTTCGTATATTTGAGAAATAACGGATAATATATGACGCTTAGTAGGAAGTTGAGGTTTGTCTCCGTTTATTTTGGACACAAAATGTAATTCATCAGTATTATTTTGCCAACCCAAGCCTAACGTTTTACTCGAGCAGTTATCACCGAGGGACAGATATTTAATCTGATTATTTTCACCACCGAAATCAGGTGTAATATCAGGAGAATTGAAAATCCACTTTCGTAAGTGAAAACAACCAGACATGCATACCTCAGTGACTTTTTTGCATATTTCGGCTAATTTTTGTTTGCAGTCCGCACCCGTGATGAAATCATCTACGAAAAAATCATCATGAATGATTTGAGCTATTTTTTGGTCGGGAAACTCATACGCTAATTGTTTAAGGCATCTAATACTGAGATAGGGCGCTGATGCGGTCCCGTACGTCACAGTATTGAGCTGGTACACACTGATGGGATCAGAAGACTTTTCACGCCACAGTATAAGCTGTAGGTTCCTCTGGTCTTCTTGTATAAGTATTTGTCTAAAAAACTTCTCGATATCAGAGCAGGCCACGTACTTATACTGGCGAAATCTCAGAAGGATAGAAAAAAGATCGTTCTATAATGGTGGTCCTGGCATTTGTAAGTCATTAAAGGACTTACCGGACGAAGTTTTTTGACTAGCGTTAAACACGACTCGTAGTTTAGTTGTGAGACTGCTTTCACGAAAGACACCGTGGTGTGGTAGAAAATAATATGGAGTGGTATAATTTTCTATACGGCTCATGTGCCCTAAGACTAAATATTCTCGCATAAAATCACTGTACATTTCCTTATACTGTGGATTTCGATCTAACTTGCGCTCTAGTGATAAAAAACAATTCCTAGCTGTTACGTAACTATCGCCGAGCGACTCGGTTGATTCTTTTAAAGGGATTTGCACTGAAAATCGTCCTACGTCTGTACGTTTGTGCGTTGAAATAAATAACTCTTCGCAAGTACGTTCATCTTGAGTATAACAATCGGATTTACTTAATTTTGGCAGCTCCTCGATTTCCCAAAATTTTTTTATTTCATTTTCTAATGCGCATGACTGAATAAAATTACACTGTACTTGATTAACTTGCATGTTGTTAGCGTAAATAGGCCCAGATACAATCCAGCCAAGTTTTGTTCGCTGTAAATAGGGACCAGCAGGTAAATGAATGTTACCAGTGAGCAATAAATCCCAGAAATGATTAGCACCGATTAAAATATCAATCTGAGAAGGCGAACAGAACGACGGGTCTGCGAGAGGAATGTCATTAGGTATTCCTATAGATAATGCGTTAATACCTACTGCGGCAGGCAAACTGGATGTTATTTGGGGTAAAATTAAGCACTGAAAAATGTTACTGTAATCACCGTTTAGAGATCGCACGTTGATCTCACATGTTTGAGAAGATTGCATGATAGAATAACCTATTCCTGCGATTTGGTGTGTGGACTGTATAGGTAACGCGTTTATTTTTTTACATAATGATTTTGTTATGATACAATGCTGACTTCCACTGTCCAATAGGGCACGAGCTTTATAATATTTATTATCACTGCCTAGGACTTCAACTAACGCAATTGATAACAAAACTGTTTGTAAAGCGCTTGAATTATTATTAATTAAGCTCGTAGACTCATCACATTGAGGAACAGGGGGCACGTTAATAACTGAATGTAAAATATTGGAATGATTAGGTTCGGCTTGCTCTCGATTTGACGAACCGTTAGGAACAGCTGATGTGGATGCACTATCCTTATTACATTCCGTGTGCAATAAAGAGTTATGTTTATGATTACATTGTCTACATGGGCCAAAGTAACAGTCCGACTCAGAATGACCGATACGTAAACAATTTTTGCATAAATTTTTATTTATTACAAAATCTAGTTTATCTTTAGCAGACATACCTAGGAATTGATTGCAAGTATAAAGCGCATGATTACCGTTACACAAGTTACATGTGCGGGTACGTTTAGAAAATTTAGGACTTTTTGTAGAAACGAAGCTAACCGATTTTTGCGGCTGCGATTTTTTAGCTAAATCATGAGAGACTTTAGAGGTACTAGAATTTATTACTAGTGGGCTTAATCATTTCAAGCATGTTAGACTTATTTTTCAGAAAATCAATTATGTCGCTAAGCTGATATTTATCGATTGAGTTATTATTCATTTTAAATTGTTCCCAATCTTTTTCTGTAGCGGGATCAGGCATCGGGTATCATCAGGTAGCGGGGTCGGGCATTTTCACCTTTAACAACAACCCGATTTCCTAGTAACATATCAGCAAGAGCCATAGAACTAAAATATGAATTCTCGAATTGTTCACGTGCTTCTAACATTTTCTCTAATTCTTCCTCTGTAGTAATATATTCCTCTAATCCATCTTGAATTTTATTAAATTCATTAAGCAAATTCTTAGCAGTTTCTAATCGCAATTTCAATTCTAATAACTGTCTATCATTTAATTTGACATTGCCTAAAGATGACAAAAATTTTGCGAAAAGAGTCAATTTACCCTTAATTGTGCCTCGTTTCTTTTTTAAGTCTGCAATATATTCACTATTTTCCTCACTCAGATTTGTAAGAGGGAAGGTACTCACGGTTTGCTACACCACGTGGCGAAATAATGCGCACCAAACTGCGTGGCTCGGTACACCGCGGGCTCGCTGCACTACACCTACACAAAAACACGGTTTTAGCACAAATAGAAGCACTGATGGGTGATGGTTTAGGGATTATAAGGAAGGGTGATGGTTTAGGGATAAGGAACGATACCGGTCAGACCCAACGAGAACGTCGCTGATGCTGAAGTTTTCATTTGGCTAGAAGGTCCAATGTATATTTTCTTGAATTTCAGTAGGGGCTGAAGACAGGATCGTTCAAATGAATACTTTTATTCTTCCAGGCAACATATGTTGTATTTTAAATAAGAAATTAAAATATCTTACAAGCAAGGACATGTATAAAAAAATATGTGTTAGCGGTAGGTAAGTCTAGATGCAGAAGAGAGAGAATCTTCCTGTTCTTCAGTATTATATGGATGACGATTAGCAGGACCTCTGATGGCGATATTGTTCTACTTCTTGTGCTTGATGTCCATCGGCTGTCATTAGATAATCGTTAGCTTTTTGGTGATGCATCTTCTTACGTAGTTTTAACATAATCTGGGAGATGGCGCTGATCGAAGTAGTTGTTGATTATAAAACTAGATGTCACTGCAGTAACACTAGGGATTATAATAGAGGAATCAGTTCCAAATATTACATATATAGTGGATGTAGATGGGAATAGGTGGAAAAGGCATGTAAATCAATTGCTTAGATGTAGTGAAAGTTTAGAAATAAATTGAAAACATTTTTTTTTAAACATCATTGTTTATTATTTTTATAAGTTCGTAGGACTTTACTATAATTGTATGCTTTGCATGATGCCAAGAACTTAAAAAGAAAATAGCTAGAATAAGTAATGTATTGTAATTGCATTTGTTTTTTTTTTTTTACATTTAAGTTCGTAGGACTTCCTTAGGGTTGTATGTAATACATGATGCCAAGAAAAAAAAATAAACAAAAGCAATAAGTTGATACATAAAATTATAAAATTAGCATATTTTGTTTCTATAATAATATAAAAACATAAATATACCTACATACGAGTACATGGTGTTTAGTATTGAGTGTGTTTTCTTTTTAATTGGTAGGAGAGAGAGAACGACCAGTCCTGTATCACCACAACGACCAGTCCTGCATCACCACAACGACCAGTCCTGTATCACCACAACGACCAGTCCTGCATCACCACAACGACCAGTCCTGCATCACCACAACGACCAGTCCTGCATCACCACAACGACCAGTCCTGCATCAGCAACGACCAGTCCTGCATCAGCAACGACCAAACCTGGATCCCCACAACGACCAGTCCTGCATCACCACAACGACCAGTCCTGCATCACCACAACGACCAGTCCTGCATCACCACAACGACCAGTTTTGCATCACCACAACGACCAGTCCTGCTTCACCAACGACCAGTCCTGCATCACCACAACGACCAGTTCTGCATCACCACAACGACCAGTCCTGCATCACCACAACGACCAGTCCTGCATCACCACAACGACCAGTCCAGCATCACCACAACGACCAGTCCTGCATCACCAACGACCAGTCCTGCATCACCAACGACCAGTCCTGCATCACCACAACGACCAAACCTGCATCACTACAACGACCAGTCCTGCATACTACAACGACCAGTCCTGCATCACCAACGACCAGTCTTGCATCACCACAACGACCAGTCCTGCACCACCACGACCAGTTCTGCATCACTAACGACCAGTCCTGCATCACCACAACGACCAGTCCTGCATCACCACAACGAGCAGTCTTGCATCACCACAACGACCAGTCTTGCATGTAAGATGGTCGTGGGATGTAGCCGAGGAAAGGTACAAAATGAATCACTCAGTCTCTGCTGTATAGTAATCTCCTTTATTCACTATAACAGTATTCTTATATAGTAGACACTACGTGACTAATTACCATTATACTAAGTGCCTCACGGGAGAGAGAGGGCCTATCTATCTGATCGGTACTAGGCGTGACACTATGTAGATTACCTTATCACACCTCCCCAGAAAAGGTTAAGCCCCTTTTCCTCCCGGGGAAAAAATAAAATAAAATAGACATAAATAAAACTAAGCCTATTAAAACAAACAATAATTGCTAACAATATTAATAATACACAAACTCTATAAACTTTATTGTCCTACTCTTATGATTTATACACATTCTTTGCTTTTTTTCCCTAATTTTTACTTTAACTCTGAAGTCTTCTAATACCTCATATGGTCTATTATATAAATTAAATTAACTAATTAAAATTTTCATCCTTAACTACCAAATCACCTTTACTATAAGAAACACTTTTGGAATCGCGTCATATATATTTTCCTTACTCAATTCTTAACCAAATCAAACTCCTCTAGCATCCACATGTGCTTCTTTCAACCTATACTTTAATTACTACACCTACAATGGTCCTACTTCACTTATTAAATCTAAATATATCTTTAAAAGAGGTGGAAGGTGTAGAAGTAATGCACAATTCTTTAATATTTGATACTAAACTTCTGCTTCTGACAGTTACTACTTCGACCTACAAAATTCGCTATGTCCTTGTTATGTCCTTGTTATGTTACATACCTACTAGAACAAAATATTTTAGAAACTCCTGCATGACTACTTGATGGCAACAAATGTTAATCATTTAAAATCACTCGAATCTTCTCTTTAACAAGTATCTTTCCAACACCACTTATAATGCATAAACGTGGGACAATTCATTTTCTACAGCTTCACGTGCTAATTTTCACATAATTTTATTGAGCTCATTTTATTATTACCAACTCTATAACTTTATCTTTACATAACGATATCAGCTCCCCTATCGTTGCGTCTTAGGCGCACCTCCGATTGTTAAGAGTCTTGATTTATGTAAAAAGTAGAGCCATTAAATACTATATCCCCTTTGGATTTTTATCACGCACGTTTTTCTCCTAAGTCCAAAGACATTTTTTCAATCATAATCAATCGTAACATTATTACCAATCCTACATCACTCAAAATCTTTATCATCTACTACTTCAGGCTGGCCAGGCCCTAATAGCGATTAACTCTCCTACTCTCTACTCTGTCAAATCCGATATCCCAACGACACCTGATAGGGCGAGTTAGAAACCCCACTAAGCTAACTCAAATACTAGCTTTGAAACCCTTTCAAACATTCAAATTACATAAATGAAAACATTTGTTCCCGTAACTACCTATAACAATATAATTTACCATCAATACTATCTGTGATTTCCTTGTCCTACTGATTCTAATCTCATCACAATCATACACGAAAAAAATGACGTGCTCGGTGAATCATCACTCTCAGGGCACGTACATCGCATCAAGGCACGTGCACACACAACTACATTCCGCTGACTCCAAGCTCTGTTAGAATAACTCGCGCTACACCTACGACCTTGTTGACTCGTCACAAAACACGATTATGTAAGTGCATGATTGATAAATATTGGAATTATGAAAATTAAATACTTTTGGTAACAGTCCAAACGCAACAAACGCACAAACGCAAGGACTCTATTTCTTCTAGTAAATCTCTAAATTTGTTTGAAATACTGAAAACTGGACTTCATTTATTCTACAGCCTCCACTTCCTTTACATAACTTATTTACTAACTCATCAAAATTTAAAACTGACATATGACGCATAATAATAATTCCTTGTTCGATATGACAAAAAAACTATACAAACAAAACTAGCAAACATAATAAATCTAGAACCTACATGATCTATGACTGTTATATTAAATCTTAACTTACGCTATTTATAATTTACCATATGATGAGCCGCTGTTTTCTTCT
Source organism: Carpatolechia fugitivella (assembly GCA_951230895.1). Lineage (NCBI taxonomy): Eukaryota > Metazoa > Arthropoda > Insecta > Lepidoptera > Gelechiidae > Carpatolechia > Carpatolechia fugitivella. Next base: position 425,244 of record OX579663.1, on the reverse strand, counting down.
TCATTGCTGTTTTCCTTCACAACGCACCTACTCCAGAGATATCAATCTTCCTTCTATCCTTGGCCCAACTAAAGATACAGTTGGTACCGCCGGACACCAGCCTGATCCACATCCGACACGAATAACTCCCTGCGCCCAGCAACACACCACCATCATCATCCGACTCCAACATCTCCCTGCGCCAACTCTTCCTTACCCTTCCATCTTCATTCTCCCCATACACCAACTCTGTTGTCGATGTCGCTGTATAATTTTCTCCATGATTTCTGACTTCTTCTTCTACAAACACGCTGTTATCTTAATTTTCAAAACCACGATGCACAGCACTGCCCATACTAGGCAGTCCTGTCACGGTCGCCATGTAATATGGTCGTGGGATGTAGCCGAGGAAAGGTACAAAATGAATCACTCAGTCTCTGCTGTATAGTAATCTCCTTTATTCACTATAACAGTATTCTTATATAGTAGACACTACGTGACTAATTACCATTATACTAAGTGATCGGTACTAGGCGTGACACTATGTAGATTACCTTATCACAGCATTCCCACAACGACCAGTCCTGCATCACCACAACGACCAGTCCTGCATCACCACAACGACCAGTCCTGCATCACCACAACGACCAGTTTTGCATCACCACAACGACCAGTCCTGCTTCACCAACGACCAGTCCTGCATCACCACAATGACCAGTCCTGCTTCACCAACGACCAGTCCTGCATCACCACAACGACCAGTCCTGCTTCACCAACGACCAGTTCTGCATCACCACAATGACCAGTCTTGCATCATCACAACGACCAGTCCTGCATCACCACAACGACCAGTCCTGCATCACCACAACGACCAGTCTTGCTTCACCACAACGACCAGTCCTGCATCAGCAACGACCAGTCCTGCATCACCACAACGACTAGTCCTGCATCACCAACGACCAGTCCTGCATCACCACAATGACCAGTCCTACATCACCACAACGACCAATCCTGCATCACCACAACGACCAGTCTTGCATCACCACAACGACCAGTCCTGCTTCACCAACGACCAGTCCTGCATCACCACAATGACCAGTCCTGCTTCACCAACGACCAGTCCTGCATCACCACAACGACCAGTCCTGCTTCACCAACGACCAGTTCTGCATCACCACAATGACCAGTCCTACATCATCACAACGACCAGTCCTGCATCACCACAACGACCAGTCCTGCATCACCACAACGACCAGTCTTGCTTCACCACAACGACCAGTCCTGCTTCACCAACGACCAGTTCTGCATCACCACAATGACCAGTCCTACATCATCACAACGACCAGTCCTGCATCACCACAATGACCAGTCCTGCTTCACCAACGACCAGTCCTGCATCACCACAACGACCAGTCCTGCTTCACCAACGACCAGTTCTGCATCACCACAATGACCAGTCCTACATCATCACAACGACCAGTCCTGCATCACTACAACGACCAGTCCTGCATCACCACAACGACCAGTCTTGCTTCACCACAACGACCAGTCCTGCATCAGCAACGACCAGTCCTGCATCAGCAACGACCAAACCTGGATCCCCACAACGACCAGTCCTGCATCACCACAACGACCAGTCCTGCATCACCACAACGACCAGTCCTGCATCACCACAACGACCAGTTTTGCATCACCACAACGACCAGTCCTGCTTCACCAACGACCAGTCCTGCATCACCACAATGACCAGTCCTGCTTCACCAACGACCAGTCCTGCATCACCACAACGACCAGTTCTGCTTCACCAACGACCAGTTCTGCATCACCACAATGACCAGTCCTGCATCATCACAACGACCAGTCCTGCATCACCACAACGACCAGTCCTGCATCACCACAACGACCAGTCTTGCTTCACCACAACGACCAGTCCTGCATCAGCAACGACCAGTCCTGCATCACCACAACGACTAGTCCTGCATCACTAACGACCAGTCCTGCATCACCACAATGACCAGTCCTACATCACCACAACGACCAGTCCTGCATCACCACAACGACCAGTCCTGCTTCACCAACGACCAGTTCTGCATCACCACAATGACCAGTCCTACATCGTCACAACGACCAGTCCTGCATCACCACAATGACCAGTCCTGCATCAGCAACGACCAGTCTTGCATCACCACAACGACTAGTCCTGCATCACCAACGACCAGTTCTGCATCACCACAATGACCAGTCCTACATCATCACAACGACCAGTCCTGCATCACCACAACGACCAGTCCTGCATCACCACAACGACCAGTCTTGCTTCACCACAACGACCAGTCCTGCATCAGCAACGACCAGTCCTGCATCAGCAACGACCAGTCCTGCATCACCACAACGACTAGTCCAGCATCACCAACGACCAGTCCTGCATCACCACAATGACCAGTCCTACATCACCACAACGACCAATCCTGCATCACCACAACGACCAGTCTTGCATCACCACAACGACCAGTCCTGCATCACCAACGACCAGTCCTGCTTCACCACAATGACCAGTCCTGCATCACCGCAACGACCAGTCCTGCATCACCACGACCAGTCTTGCATCACTACAACGACCAGTCCTGCATCAGCAACGACCAGTCCTGCATCACCACAACGACCAGTCCTGCATCACCAACGACCAGTCTTGCATCACCACAACGACCAGTCCTGCATCACCACAACGACCAGTTCTGCATCACTAACGACCAGTCTTGCATCACCACAACGACCAGTCCTGCATCACCACAACAAGCAGTCCTGCATCACCACAACGACCAGTCTTGCATCACCACAACGACCAGTCCTGCATCACCAACGACCAATCCTGAATCACCACAATGACCAGTTTTGCATCACCACAACGACCAGTCCTGCTTCACCACAACGACCGGTCCTGCATCACCACAATGACCAGTCCTGCATCACCACAACGACCAGTCCTGCATCATCAACGACTAGTCCTGCATCACCACAACGACCAGTCCTGCAACTAGTATTCTTCTTCTTCTCATTAATGTTTTATGATTCTTTTGTCTTAGGATCTCCATAATAGCAAATCCTGCGATACCCACATCCAGCAGCTTCCTGCAACCTTCACCATTTTGTTGATATTTAAATTTAGGTAACGGAAAATACCAAACCAAAGTTGCTGTCATAGCCCGAAGAATTGCGAGATTTAAGTGGCAGTGCGCGCGGTACATTGCACGAAGAACCGACGGATGCTTCGGCAGAAAAGTTCTGGAATGGCGACCACGCACCGGAAGACGCAGCGTGAGTAGGGCCCCCACAAGGTAGACCAACGATCTGGTGAAGGTCGCGGGAAGCTGCTGGATGCGGTCCAAGCAGGACCGGTCGTTGTGGAGATCCTTAGGGGAGGCATTTGTCCAGCAATAGGCGTCTTTTGGCTGAGATGATGATGAACGGAAAATATATTCCATTGAATTTAAAGTATGTCTAGTGCAAAGTTCAAACCATGTAGCAACATTTAGCGGCAGGCAGTGTCGCCATTAGTAAAGTTGTGAGTTTGCTCGCGCTGTGTGTCGCCGCTCCGCTGAATGGGCGAAAAGTTTCCAGCGGCTGTGGACGCCTGGTTAGACGTCTCATTTGCGCCTGCTTGCTTGATGCACTGTAGTGCTAAAAAGTTCGTCGAATTGCCAGATTTTCAAGATTTTCGATACAATATTTTAAATTTTGTTAGGTACAATGGACAATAAATTATTTTAAATCAAAATCGTGGTAATAACCCGGTAGATATTTGTGTTATTATCAACAACCGCGAAAAACTAAAATTGTTTGACAATAAAGAGTTTATTTTACTAAATCATAAAATAAACTCTTATTTAATTCAAGAAACGCTTAATTGGTATAATTTTGTTTAAAGGGTCTAGAAAGCTAAGGGAACAAGAGTGGCCCCCAGAAGGGATTTGGTTATTCTTTTGTGTGAAGGACTGGCATAACATAAGAACACTGTGTGCGTAATATGAGCCTTCGATCTTCTTCTGTTTTAGAGTTATTCGTGATAAAGTAAAAAAATCAGGGTAGCACTTAAAGTGTTATATTTCGTAAACTATTCAAGTTAGAGTAACCAAACTAAAACGTCGTTAATAAACATAGAATAGATTACAAAACTGATATTTTTAATTAATATCATATCCTTAAACTTCACTTAAAAAACATAAATTCTTTTTTTCTTTTTTCGATTGTTTGACGTTTCGGAATTATAAATAGATTCATTAAAAGAGATTACATACCTACAAACAAGTTATTATCATGGCTAATGCCCTTTATATGGCAGCGAGTAACTAATAGTTAGAAGATAGATTATTTATTTTTGACGTGAAGCATGAAGATTTGAAAAAAAAAATTTGCATGGGATTGTAGTAGGACCGTAGTGGCTTCTGATGATATTTTTTTTGCAGGTGTACCTCTAGTGAAAAACGTCAAAAAAATCGAAAAAAAAAAGAATTTATGTTTTTTAAATGAAGTTTAAGGATATGATATTAATTAAAAATATTATTTTTGTAATCTATTCTATGTTTATTTACGACGTTTTATTTGTTACTCTAACTTGAATAGTTTACGAAATATAACACTTTAAGTGCTACCCTGATTTTTTTACTTTATCACGAATAGCTCTAAAACAAAAGAAGATCGAAGGCTCATATTATGCACACAGTGTTCTTATGTCATGCCAGTCCTTCACATAAAAAGATAACCAAATCCCTTCTGGGGGCCACTCTTGTTCCCTTAGCCTGCTAGACCCTTTTTATGTATAAAAGTATAATTTCATAAAAAAATCTATTCATTCTGTGACTAACTTTCATAATAAAACTAAAACATGTACAACAAATCAAACCTCCCTTACTTGTCTTCATATCATACGACGATTGCCAATAGAAATCACACGTGCACGTGCTAGCACTAGACTAACTTGCCATCTGGCAAACCAGCACTGCAGCGCTGAAAAGCTCGGTGACTTCTTTCAGCGGTAATTAATTAACTTTCAAGCGCTATAAGTTGAGTTCCGCGCCACCGACGACCGACGACTGACTACCGACTACCGACCCACTGGGAATGTTAACGCTTGAAATACTATTTTTAATTAGTACTTCGACAGCAAACTACTCCCGCGTCGGGGGTTGATGTTATACATAAGGTACTCGGAGGCGCGTGTTTTAGACGTTGTTTAATTTTGAGGTATGACAATAGGCAGTTTAATTTTAATTATCGTTTCAGTATCCTTTTTTAAAATTATCACCGTTTAACCTTTTTTCATTAATGTTGTATCTTAAGCTGGCGAAGTTCAAAGATGACCATGAGATAAATTAATTGCGTTGTTTTTTTTTTCAAAAGTTTATAAAATACCGCACTGTCTAAACTTTTATAGTGGCGATGGCGAGCTAGTTTGAAAAAAAAAATCTTCATGAGCTTAAAGAATAAAAGTCGTACATTTGAGACACAAATAAAGTGATCAAATACTTTTCTTAATACTAATCTTGAGATAAAACAGTACATTAAGAAAACCATTTAGACGTGTTCGAAATTAGAAAAGAGATTAAGTAAATGACGAAACTAATGAAAACAGACATTGACATTAGCTTAGTCTTCAAAGGATTCTTGGCACGTAGGTCTAATCTTTTTACTGATCCGTTGTAATTACTTAAATCCGTTCTATAGTCCCTTTCGTCACCTCGTCCGGAGCGATCCCGAAAACCTAATCCATCGACAAATTCCAAACTTGTTTCCATTAGAAACACCCCGTTTTTCCTCAGAGACTCACCCAATGAGTCGGCTTTACCAAACTTTACGAATACATTAGCTTTGGAAGCGACTGACAAATTTTCTGTCGACGCGGACGCTCTCAACTCTTTACCACACCGCTTTATAATCGCGCTCTTTCATCGACTTCTCGGTATGGTTTGGTAAGATTACCGGTGAAATAAAAGCAGCATTGGATGTCAAACAGCGAGTCGGGTTGAAAGTCGTGAACTTTTCATTAACAAATTGGTTGAAGTAGTAAGGGTCGGGTTGGCGCCTTTGACACCAAACTCCGAAAGGCCCTTGTCCCAGTAATTGTAGATCAGGAGTCAAATGAACTGTTCAAAGAAACATCACATTGTTTAGTTTGTACGGAACTGGGATAAGCAATGTAGTATTTTTCTTACAGTGTAAAAGTGTTAACTAATTTTAACAAAAAGTAACAAACATATGTGGGAAAATAATTTCAGAAAATAAATTATGACCTAAACTTATCGTAGGTGCATGCGCTTGGTGTGCATGCTCTTTCTTTCTTTTACAGATATTTAAGTCTAGTCGTTTTGTCCCAAGTTTTGAATAAAAACTTTGGAAATAAAAATATAGATAAGAATTAGAAGTACCAGTATGCATGTCTTCTCTTAAAATGAGGGACAAGATAAGTTTGTGAAAGCTGATGCTCCAGAAGTCCTACAACAAAGTCTAAAAATCACATCCTGGGTGTTTTATCTCTTTACCTATTCAGAACGTGAAGTTCAAACCGCATCAACAGCTCACCACCAGATGCGAAGGTATCAAGCCCAGTTGAGTGGAATAAAAATATTTCCCGTGATTGGCACCCGCGTACCCGCACACAATTCAGGAAATTTGACGCGGGATCATGTTTATACGTGCACCCTTTGAGGTATTTGTGGTGAATCTTGGATGAGAATAAGATTATCTTAGCACACAATGGCGGATCGGCGGTTGCCGGGTCGGGTCCATTTGACGCCGCCGTGTCGCGGGTCGCGGGTTAGATTCCACCGAGGTGATGTTCTCAAAAACTTTTCGCCTATTCTGTCTTTGGATGGCGTGGTTGAGCATGAAATTCTATTGTAAAAGTTAATGCTGCCGGTATCTTCGGTAGGTTTCTTAATTTTGTTATAATCTTAACTTTTAAGACGATATATTATGTAGACGTTGGATTAAAAAAAATACTCTATGACGTGTCTGGTTCTCTATCTAGCTTTTCTATGAATAAGAGTAGCCAAAGAAGCATCGCAATAATCGGATCACTTCATTTTTATTTATAGTTGAAAAAATTATGTACGCATAAGAGCTTGCAATGTGTTTGTATATTCACAAAGATTCCGTTTGAAATTTAAGTACCTATTTGTAGTAAAGTGTGCGGCGGTAGGGGCGTGTAATGACACGACGAATGTCGGTGAAGAACTGCTCGTTTATTGAATAAAATACATAGGTACTTATAGTAAACTAATAATGGTCTTTGAACCTTAGGTTTAGCCGTGACATTTACTTTATCTAAAACAGATCATATTACAATATTGAATTTCATACTCTTATTACATTGTTATTATAAACAACTTAATTAGGTTTCTACTTATATGGTGATAGTATTGAAATCTGATATTCAATGTTTATTTTATTAAAATACAATATATTTTTCCTTTGACATTTCGCAATTACGTCATACACTACATCTTTCCCCTTTTTTTTGAAACAAAAATTTATATTTGAATTTTTGGCAAAAATTATACAAATTACAAAAACTTATCTGTTTACCTTTAAACATCTTTTTTTTAAACATAAATTGTTTATATCAACAAATTAATACATTTGACACTCTTTAGATATTGTTTACGAATTACATTCTTGCAATATGATATTTCTGTCGGCTTACTTCTTTCTATCCTTATATTTCTACCATACAATATTTTATCCTATCCTTAATTATATTTGTAAAAGAAGATGGAAATCCTTTTTTGGATTTTGGAATGTGCTGTCTTGCTTTTTTGATGGTTTCTTTTTTTCGTTTTTTATTTCATCTCTAATTTAATTATTCATTCGTGATCTAATGATGGATGCTGACGGTATTCTTAAAGAGGTTAGAGCTCGTTCCGTATTATTCGCGTTAGCTCACCATATTCATTTATTTTATACTACTGTTCAGTTTTCTTCTAACAACGAACCTGTCTTTGTTAGCTGCTTTGACGCTCCTGCCGGGCATCCGTTGCTGTGTCCACACAAGCCCGCAGCCGATCTCTTAGAAGTTTTATACGCTGAACTTTCTATCTCCTTAACTAGTGTTGACTTGTGGGAGATCAGTTGTGAAGTTGCTCCAAGCGGTCTCTTCTGGCATGTCCGGTGGCGAAAGTGCGACTTATCGAGCTTTTTTTAATACAGGTAAGGCTTTGTTCTATTTTTAGGTATAATGTTTTCTTTTCCTGATACTAATGCCTTTACATTCACTCCTTGATCTTCAATTACAGTATATGGTCCCGTGTATACTGGATCCAATTTTTCTCTATCTTCTTTTTTAATTAATATTAAATCTCCTATCTTATAATCAATTGAATTAGTAGTTAAATCGTACTTTTTCTTTCTATCCATTTTTGTTTTTAATAAATTATTCCTAGCATCCTCTTGGGATTTTTGTAATCTATACTTAAGTTCCTTAGGATATGAGTTAAAATTATACATTGGTTCTACTTGTATTAAAATATTACTAGGTATTTTACATAATTTTCCAAACACCAATTCATACGGTGTATATTTTGTTGCTGAATGCACTGTTGTATTATATGAAAAACACCAATATTGCAACCAATCTGACCACTTGTGTGCTTGATTATCTGTTTGTATCCTTAAATAAGCTCCTAATGACTTATGTGAATTTTCCAATGAACCAAGACTCTCATGATGGTAAGCGGTTGATTGCATTTGTTTTACATTCAAAATTTTACAAATTTCGCGCATGGTTGATGATATGAATTCACTTCCCCTATCTGTTCCTATTTCTTGAGGGATTCCATAACGCAATATAAAATTATCTACAAAAACTCGTGCTACAGTTTCTGATTCCTTATTTGGAAGTGGGTAAGCTTCTACATACTTTGTTAGCTCACACTGTAGTGTTAATATATAATTATAACTATTTGTATCTTTAGTTAATGGTCCTACTAAATCCAAAAATACTTTTTCGAATGCTGTTGTCGCTGTGCTAGTAATGCACAATGGTTGCTTTATGTATTTGTGGAATTTCTGTTTTTGACATTTATCACAATTTTTTACATAATTTATAATGTCGCTATTCATTCCTGGCCAATAGTAATAACGTTTCACGTTATTGATCATTCTATGAATACCTGCATGGCCACTAGTTTGTAATAAATGAAAATCATTTAATATGACTCGCCTGTCATCTTTATTATTTACTTTTGTGACACCTTTAATTATACACAATCGGGGTCCTGACCCGGTAAAAAAATAAATAAAAAAAAAAAAAATCGTTTATTGCGAACCAGACAACAAAAATAATTTTAAGCCCGCCAAACTGCACAGCAATTTGTTGGCGGAGACAACACTCTCTAATTTAGTTAGGTTACACAAACAAAAATATAAAACTTAAATCTTAAATCTAAGTCACATTCCAGAAAGCATCTATGTATTATGTATTATTAATATATTGTGCTAGCTCCTTAATAATACATGCGGTGTCATTTGTACGTAGTATGCATACCTCTTTTATCTGTTGTGTCTCGCAAAACATGACTAATTCTCTCACGAAGAAATCTCGTTTCGTACACGATCGAGAACTAGTATTGACACACATTGTTAATAAGGATGGCGAGTATATAATGATATTATTTTGACTGGCAACAACATCTGTTTGTTTTAATACATTTAAATAGTCTCGTTTACTGAAACTTAATTCTGGTATATTATTTGGCTTTTTAAGTATTTCAATTATTTTTGGTTGGCCTGTCCAATCATAATCTGAAACCTTCTCTTCTTTGTCCTGCCCTTTTCCCATTATTTGGGGTCGGGTCTCCTCACTTTTCTGCGCCAGGACATTCTATCCTGGATTGTCTTTTCAGGCAAATGGGCTTCCTTGAGGTCTCTTTGTATTTTAGACCACCAGGTTAATGGCGGGCGGCCTCTACCTTTCTTTTGTTCAGGCAGATCTAGTGCAATTTGTACCACATGGTCCTCACTTCTTCTTTTCACATGTCCATACCATCTGAGGCGGTTTTCGGTGAGTTTCTGGGTGATTGGCGCGACTTTAAAGCTGCCTCTTATATATTCGTTGCGCACTTTATCGTGTCGAGTCACACCTCCCGCCCATCTCAACATCTTCATCTCGTTGACATGTACTTTTTGCTCATGGGTTCTCTTCACTGTCCAACATTCGGATCCGTACAGTAGCGCCGGGCGAACTGCAGTCTTATATACTTTGCCTTTTACTTTTACGGGCATACGAGGATCGCACAATACTCCTGTGAGCGTTCTCCATTTTTGCCACGCAACGTTTACGCGGTGAGTAACGTCTTCATCCACGTTCGCATCTGGTGTCAACACGGAGCCTAAATATTTGAACTTCTTAACTGTTGGAATGGGTGTTGTACCAATGTGTATAGTCTCATCCTTTGTGTTTCCGCTGAAGGAGCATTTCAAATATTCGGTTTTGCCTCTGCTGACACGCAGGCCGTACTTTTCCAGAGACTGTGTCCATGTATTGAGGAGTTCCTGCAGGTGTTGTGCAGTATTTGCGGCTAGTACAATGTCGTCTGCATATAGCATGGTCCACGGTAATGGTGCGGGTATGTCCTTAGTGAGGTAGTCCATCACCAGATTAAAAAGTAAGGGGCTTAACGCAGAACCCTGGTGGACGCCTACTTTAACCTCGAAAGCCTTGCTTAGACCTGCTAGACTTCGAACTCTTGTGCTAACACCGCAGTACATATCCTGAATAATCTGGACGTAGTATTCTAGTACGTTTTGGGCTCTAAGTGCCTGCCATACAAGTTTACGTGGCACGCGGTCAAATGCCTTTTCGAGGTCAATGAATGCTAGGTGTAGGTCTTTGTTGTTAATCCTATATTTTTCCATCACGATTCTGATCGCTTGTATGGCATCGGTGGTTGATTTGGATGCTGTGAACCCAAACTGATTTGGAGATATTTTGATGAGGGCTGTGATACGTTTGTTAATGATCCGTTCCCATATTTTCAACGTATGCGAAGTGAGCTTTATACCTCTATAGTTTTCACACTCTGCTACATCTCCTTTGTTTTTGTAGAACGGCATTAGGTAACTTTTCCGCCATGACTCTGGGATGTTTTGGGTGGTTAGAATGATATTAAACAACTTGGTCAACCAGGCTACTGCCAGTGGGCCAAGTCGCTTCCATAAGTCTGCTGGCACCTCGTCAGGTCCCAGTGCTTTCCGGTTTTTCATTGCAGTCACCGCTTGTTTAACCTCTCTTTCGTCTACATTGTTTATAGGTCCATGCATAGCATGCAGGGGTGCTGGTTCTTCATGTGGGAATTCCTCATTAAGCAGTTGCTCATAGTATTCTAGCCACCTGTCGCTGATCTGTTCGTTGTTTGTGATTAGTTGATGGTTTTTGCTCTTTATATATTTGTTTACTTTAATATCCATTGTTGATCTATATCTAGATTTCGCAATTTTTAGCACCTCACTTTCAGTTTTGGCGTTTTCCAAATTGTCATAAAAAGCCTGGTTTGAGTTGGCTCTCTCTTGTGCAACGATTTTCTTTGCGCGTTTCTTCGTCTCTTTATAGTTAATTCGATCTTCGTCCAATTTAGAAGTTTGCCAGGTCTTAAACTGAGATTTCTTAGTTGCCAGTATCTCTCGCACCTTCTCACTCCACCATTTAGGGTCTTTGCCGGTACGAAGAGGTCCTTTGGACGTACCTAAGATCTGTGTTGCTTTTATTTTGCACTGTTCCTCGAATTTGATCCACATATGGTCTGCGCACTCATAATCTACTTCCAGATCAGCCTCCAGATATTTTCTCATCTCCTCCAGTAATGTATCGCCTTTAGGTCCATCCAGTGCCCCCCACTTAGTTCTAGGGGTTCTGTCTACTGTTGTTCTGATAGGCTTGGGTAAGTTGTAAACAGCCACAAGTATGCGGTGCTGAGACGTTAGGGCCTCGCCTGGGATTACCTTGCAGTCCCTGAACTTATGCTTTAAGGTTGTGTCTGAGACTATAAAGTCTATTTGTGAGACATTTCCTGCGCATTTATAGGTGATTAAATGTTCCAGTTTCTTTTGAAAGTTCGTATTTATCAAGGTTAGCGAGTGCCTTGCCGCAAAATCCAGAATTTCTTCTCCTTGTTTGTTCACCTCGCCCATCCCGTACCCTCCGTGTACAGTTTTCTCATATGCAGTGTTGCCAGCTCCAACATGTCCGTTCAGATCCCCTCCGATTATCTTGTATTCGTTTGCAGGTATGCCACGGATCAAGTCATCAATGTCATCCCAGAAATCCGTCTTTTCTGCATCTGTGCAGCCTGATTGTGGGGCATAAGCTGAGATTATATTGGTGATCTGCTGGTCATCCAGAGCAAGTTTGATTGCAATTAAACGGTCGCTTTTGCGTGTGATGTTTATTATTCGCGCCTTAAAGTTGTTGTCGAGCACTATTGCCACTCCATTTCTTTTGTTGTCTGTGCCGTGATAGATAACCTGGTAGTCATGTCCTATGTCCTTTGATTTTGAGCCTTTCCACTTCGTTTCTTGTAAACAGCAGATATTAATGCATCTTTTTTGTAAGATTTTACTCAGTTCTTGGCTCCTTCCTGTGAGAGACCCCAAGTTCCATGTTGCAAGTCTTATCCTGCTGATGGACGAGTGCGAATGTTGGTTCTTGTCAAACTTTTCGTCGCTTCGGGGGGACGCCCTAGCATTGGTTGCATCTTGTATCGCATTTTTCGCATTCGCGTCGCTTACGGGGTACGCCCTAGTATTTTTGCCTTTTCTCATTCTGTCTGTGTTCATGTGAAGAGATATAAATTTTGGCTCATTTTTTACGGCCGGCTGCCACCTGACGCCAAGGCAGTAACTCTCCTGGAGAGCTTAGGAGCCGCCGTTGAACAGTGTTCTTCCGCCGCCTTCCTTACTACCCCGCCCTGCCTGGCGGTGTAGCTCCAGTGTAGCCTGTGTCCTCAATATGTAAGGGCAGCCTTCCACTAGGTTTGTGCCTCCTCCGCCTGTTCCGCCGTACCGATGTTCTCCATCTCCGCCTTCACAGCCGTTGAGGACTTCACCCGTAACCCTGGGCAAGGGGCCGCGATATACCCCGCAGCACTGGGTCCTCATCCGCACTTCGCCACCCAAACACCACGGCCTACTGAAGTGTAGGGGTGCCCACCCCCGCGACTGGGACGCGTCGGACAAGAATCGCTCAAATGAGAGGTAGAGGAGTTGTCTCTATCTCCCCAGGAGCCGGGTTAATGTTCCTGTTTGGAGCCAGGAGCAAAGGCCATAATATTTCGGTTGATAAGGTTTCATAATCTGAAACCTTATCAACCGAAATATTTTCCTGTCCTTGTTTCTTTTGTGCTCTAGTCATTACCGAAAGTACATGTTCTGACATTTGTTTCAATTGCTCACTAGTTATTTTTATCCTAGATAATGCGTCTGCAGCTGCGTTATCTTTCCCTTTCAAATACTCTACTGTAAACTCGTATTCCTCTAGGCACAAACGAAATTTAGTTAATCGACTTGATGGATTGTTCATATTAAATAAATAAATTAATGATCGGTGGTCTGTAATAATTCTAAACTTCCGTCGTAAATATATGGTCTAAAATATGTAAAATGCTACAAATCGCCTGACTTCATCAACGTTTTTTGGTACTGGATAATTTTGTACTACAGAAATCTTTTTTGGATCTGGTTTTATACCTTGGGGAGTTACCACATGCCCCAAATACAAAATTTCCTGTTGCAAAAAGTTACACTTAAGTGGATTTAATTTAAAATTTACTTTTCTTAACCTTTCAAAAACATTCATTAAATTTTTATTGTGTTGATCTAAATTTCGACCCATGACTATAATGTCATCTAAGTATACTATACACTGTAAATAGTTAAGACCGGACATAGCTATAGTCATTGCTCTACTGAAAGCATTTGGGCTGGTTTTTAATCCCATTGGCAATCTTTTCATTTGATGATGCTTATCTGCAATAAATGCTGTATATTTCCTGCTTTCCGGTTCAAGTTTTATTTGGTAATAACCCTGATTTAAATCCAAAGTACTAAAATACATTGCACCAGTTAATGAATCTAAAATTTCTGTTATATTTGGTAATGGAAATTTATCATTTTCTATCATCTCGTTGACTCTCCTATAATCTATTACTAATCTCCATTTCTTTTCTCCATTTATGTCTGGTTTCTTAGGAACAAGTAGTAATGGACTTGCCCATTCTGATTGTGACTCTTCTATGATATCATTTTCTAACATTTGTTTTATTTGTTTATTTATTTCCGATTTTTGTGATTGTGGCAAACGATATGGTTTACTATATACCGGTGATGCTTCTGGTTTTAAACGTATCTTTTGTTCATATAAGTTAGTAGCTGATACTGAATCACCTGGTAAATAAAATATATCTGCATATTTTGCACAAATATTCGCAATTGTATTTTTTTTCTCTTCATTTAAATTGTTTAATTTCAAAAGTGAAAATAATAATTTTACTCTTTCTGCGTTACTTGTACATTCTTCAAAAGAAATACATTCATAACTATCTATCGGTTCTATTTCTGGTGTAAAGTTAGTTAAAATTATGTCTTTGCTACGCGTATTTAATATTTTTACTGCTATTTCTCCATTAATATTTCGAGTTATTGTATTCGCTACAAAAATTCCTTCTCCGATTTCGCTTGATAAAACAACACAATCTTTTTTATAATTTGTACTAACTTTCACTATTAATTCACTTCTCGCTGGTATTTTTATTTGTTTTGTATATACACCTGGATTATTTTTATTTTTAAAGTTTAATGATATATCATGAAATTGATTATTGCTGTTTAAAGTTATTATTTCTTTTTCATAATTAATTACACATTTATATTTTATTAAAAAGTCTTGTCCAATAATTCCATCAACATTTAATGGTAAATTTGTAAACACATGAAAATCATGATTAAATAACTGTTTTGTTTGATTCTCTAAGTCTATATTTATCGTACCGTAAGATGTAATTTTACCTCCTATTCCATTTATGTGTGTGACCTTCGGTGTAATGCACACACCTGTCAATAATGCAACGTCGCGCTTTATAGAACTGAGTGACGCGCCTGTATCTATTAACCATGTATATGACTCACCGTTTAATGCAAATTGAACTGAATTCATATGACTATAGGTTAGAATGTAGTTGTTAGACTCGAAAAAATTTTAATGCTTCATCGTTTTCGTTGTATGACTCTTTTTCTTGTGCAGTATTTATATGATGACGTTTTTTATTTAACCATTGACCTCGATTGTATTTTTAACCGACTTCAAAAAAGGAGGAGGTTCTCAATTCGTCTGTTTTTTTTTTTTTATGTATGTTATTAGATATCTCCACCAATTAATAACCGATTTTAATAATTCTTTTTTCATTCGATAGGATTTACTATCGAGGTGGTCCCATATTAATTTCGTTAAGATCTGATGGTGGAACATGAGGTAAAACTTGGAAATTCCTCAACGGAATGTAGCATTCGCGTCGTAATTCGTCTATTCTTTTAGTCATATCTCAGTCAGTTTTCAACCGATTTTGATAATTCGTTTTTCATTCTATAGAACGTGTTTTAGGGATAGATCCATACCAATTTTATTAAAATCTGATGATGAAATAAGAGATAAAAGCGGAAACTCCTCAACCAGTGATAGCAATATGCATCGCGCGCGATACCGTTTGTGGTGGAATGTTGCTAGGCAACGAAATAAATTTGTTTTGTCAGTTTGCTGAAAATCTACGTTTCCGTTGTTCCATATAAAATTATATTATTCGATTTTATCACATTTTTGGCGACCGTGACAGGACAAGAACCTGCAATCTTCGGATATTGTATTGGATATCTATACATATAATAAAGCTTAAGAGGATGGAAAGTCTGTACATAAAAGATATTCGAAAAAAAAAATTATTGGGGATACTTAAAATTGATAACAGAACACGTTCCAATAGTTTTTAGAATTTTCGTCTGTTTATCTGTTTATCTGTTTGTTTGTTTATTTGGCTGAGCATCACGCGAAAACGGCTGGACGGATTTTGATGAAACTTTTACTATTATGTAGAGAAAATTATGGATAACCTGGGTTATAGGGTAAAAAAAAACAACCCCTAAAAGGGGGGGGGGGTTGGCAAAAACTTGAAATACGTTTGCACGTGAATTTCATAGGGGCGCGTGGTAGTATGATGTGCAAACTACACTATGAAACCGAGATTTGAAAAAGTACCAACATAATTATAATATTAATCTGTCTAATATCTTATCTAATCTAATAAAAATAATAATTCTATAATTTTCTAAGATAAATAATGATAATACACACAAACATCCAAAAAACCATAATAATATTACGAAAAATGAAAGGAATAAAACATGCGCATTCCTTCCGTCCTTCTTGCTTCCATCTTGCTTCATCTCCATCCATTGCGCATGCGTAGACAAAGTTATTTCGTTATACGCTAAACCAACATACCTATTTTGATTTTTAAAATAATTATCATGACGAATCTTTTAGAAATGGAACGTAATTTTGAACTGCCTGCTCAGTATAGCTTGGCATGAAAGTGCAGATATTAAATAAAGTGAAACTTAATTTTTTCTTCATATCGCAATGCCACCGCAGCAAGTGTCAAACGTCATTCAAACTGGCAATACGATAAAAAAAGACTATGGCTGTATATGAATTAATTCATTTGCCTTAATAAAGACAAATTTATATAAAAATATACGTTTGGCGGGAAATTCCTAGCACTTTTTTCAAATAATTTTTTGTCGCGTAGAAGGTTTAACAAATTCTAAGAAAATGCCTTCACAGAAAAAATCAAACTTATCGAGAAAGTCTCGCAATGCTTTAAATAAACAATTAGCGCGGTCTCAAGAGTCCGAAGAAGGTCGCGATGAGAGACTCAGCCAAGCGCGGGCCAGGCAGGCTGCCTCTCTTTCGGCTGAAACGGCAAGCCAACGCGAGGCTCGGTTACGATCACAGCGGATTCGTACGGCAGATGCGCGCTTGGCGGTAAGTAAGCTTTCTTAATCTTATTTTTAATTATGGCGTTTCACATAAGTATTTCGCCAGTATAAAGTGGTTTTGCTAAGTAAGTAGCGTAGGTTACACAGACAGCCCTAATCCTAAGACTAGGGTGCTGTGTACGGTGAAGGACTCCAGTAAGTATAACGTAACTGTAAATAAAATAACTGTACATAAATATTGTATATGTAATGTAATGTAATACTGTAAATTGGTGTATATAAAAATTGACAATGTGTAACATAACTGTAAAAAAATGTAATATAATTTTATTGTAAATCGATCTCACTTTTATCACCTAATTCTCTTCTCCTCTGATCTTGCTTAAATTTTTTAAGTAAAATCAGACCTAAAACTCAAGTAACTATACGTACATGGTTTGTCTAATCTAAAGTATCTACTTACATAAGAAACCTACCAAAGTAAAATTAAACGTTAGATATTAGGTAAGTAAGTACTCCTCCTCTTGGGGACTGAAAAACAGCGTCTATCTCTGTAAAGTGATAGATATATGCTGAGTCGTGACCTATTCATTGTTGTGTTGCATTGCACACTGAAATGTAATTACTTACATACTCTGTTTTTTTCTCCCTATCTACTGTTGATATAATTAATTATTATTACGTAAGTACCACAGACCAAAGAAAAACCACGCGCGCCAGCTGCGCCGCACTTGACAGCTTTGTGGTAAGTACCTATTGTATTTTAGTGTGTAAGGTGCCACAATTACTTGAATAGACTTATTTTCTTCTTCTAAGTTGGCTAAACGAAGTTCGCGGGCACCAGCTAGTCACAAATAATTTAGCTTCTATGGCCGAGTGGTCGAGTGTTTTACGCTCTTTACGGAGGTTTCGGGTTCGAATCCCGGTGAAGACACTCTTAAACGAAAATGTCCTTGTGAGACTTTCTCCAGTTTAGTTGGGACATTGCTGCCTGAATCACCTCTTTGTCTGAAAAGAAAGATTATTCCGTGCTTCGGAAGGCACGTTAAGCCGTGTGTCTCGGCTCTAATATCTACAGAAGGCGTCGTTACTCGTGCTAAGTCAGTAGGTTTTGACAAGGGCCCGGTACTATATTAACTGTGTGACCAGGGTATGTGAGGTTGGTTGTCGACCTTACAAACCACAATATGAAGAAAAAGAAGAAGCCAGCCTACGTTCACTATCTGTATGAAATCAGCTAACGACAGACTTTCAAGATACCATCTCAAACCTGAAACTCCTTACGAATAGCCCAAGTATCGGGGTAAACTATATAGTTTACGTTTATAAGCTTATGCTTATTAAGAGGGAAGAATAGTACGTGCTCGTCTATACAAAAAGAGAAAACGTTTTTCCACTTCTAAATATTTTCCAATCTCCATGATTTTTTAGTATGTTATTGACACAGTAAATGACTCGGTTTATAGCTTTTTTTTTTTACAAAATTCGCTATAGATTCAAACTTATATAGGCAGTCTAAACTAAGCAAATACCAAAAATATAACATCTTTGTACTGAAACTGTTAAATAACAAAACCTAGCTTTGGATAATGAAGAAAAATAATAGGAAATGTGTCGAGGTTACTTACATAAAATAATAAAGTTACATAAAGTTAATGAAACACTGAAAATCATAAAATAAAAATTATTTTAACAAAAAAATAGAAACCTCCTTCAAATTACCTTATATGGTTATCTCCACTAAAAAGTAACAAATAAAATAACATTCCAGATGGAACATGAAAAAAAAATTGCCAATATCCTCAATTAAGTAGATAGGTAGTGTATTAAGTAAATATTTAGAATTTTGTACTTCCTTTTGGAGTCGGTGCCAGCCAAAAAATCGTCGATTAGTCGTGGGCAACTGTTTTATGTCGTCGTCGTTAAGTCAGTACATATTTCTATATGACTATCAATAAAATTCTTTGATAGTCTATGATATAATGATTTGTTGTGCTGCGCGGGATGCAATGCCGCACCCGACCAAGCGCAGGGACAATGACAGGAGCGGCTACCAAAAAAGTCTGGGTAGGTTTCATTCGATAAATTAATACTCGTAGTTTCGTCGTCTACAATTTTTGACTGGCACCGACTCCAAAAGGAAGTACAAAATTCTAAATATTTACTTAATACACTACCTATCTACTTAATTGAGGATATTGGAAATTTTTTTTTCATGTTCTATCTGGAATGTTATTTTATTTGTTACTTTTTAGTGGAGATAACCATATAAGGTAATTTGAAGGAGGTTTCTATTTTTTTGTTAAAATTATTTTTATACGTATATCGGGTCTTATTTTGTGAATTTCTCACGTTTATATTATGATTTTGTTGCCGCGAATATTTTTTTAATTTGGGTATATTTTTATTCACTTTGTTGTAATTATATGTAACTCGATAATATGGTTTCCTATAATTTTTACCATGAGCATAAAATAATTGTCCTGAATTGGGTAATGGAGTTATTGTTATTTCTTCATCTTTCGCGCCTTGAATTGCGTCCTTTAATGATGAATAATTTCGTGCTGACACAATGGTACTTAACTTTTCATTTCGCAACCCTTCACTGAATTTACAAATTGCTGATTTTTCATTAATGGGTTTTAAAACTTTATATGCCTCGGGATTGTTGCTAGCTTGCGCAATTGTGAGGTTTACAAAAAGATCTTCTATTTCCTGGCCAAATTGCTCGATTGACCTATTTCCTTGTCTAACTAACATTAACTTCTTTTGTATAGCTGTATCCGATTGCCTGGTCAACAAGTGTTTTTTCATTTCATCAACCAATTGCTTTATGTCATTATAATTTTCCGATAATCTAAGTTTCGTATTTTGAGACAACCTTGTTTTAACCACAAAATTTATTAACAACTGTTGATCTGAGTCTTTAATCATTATAGAGTATAACTCTATTGCGTCTATTAATTGCTTTGTGATGGCTTCTGAGCCATCCATGGTCGGTAATAACGATACCGCCGTTTTAAGATCAAAACTTTCCTTTGTAGACATTTTGTCTTCCTTGTCTTCCTCTTTGTAGTAATCTAATATTTTCATGTAAGTTTCCTCTATATTAATATAATACGACTCAATTATTTCCTTATCTTCTACAGATATCTGTGATTTTTCTACTTTACTACTGTATTCAATTATACATTCTTCGTATCGTTTATATAATAATTTTACCTGTTCAAGTTTACTTTCACCTAACTTTTCTTTTCTACGTTTAGGTCCTAGTTTCCTTATGTCTTCTTGCAATTTCTTAATTTGCTCATATATATTTATTATTTCCGACATAATACAATCATTATTAATTATTACTTAAGTATATTTTTCCCCTTTATATTAAAATGCTACATCAAAAATAAAATAAAAGTTACATTTAAAGAAAACTAATACCTTATATAATTTCTTCACGTTCGGTGCGCCTTATACGGAGCCATGTTGACGCATCGCCACTGCTACCGCCTGACGTTCTATCTTCTTGATAAGGCACTTATGGATCTTCTTGTAGATGAAGTAGATGATCCCCGCTGCTATCATCACCAATATCGCCTCGGTCATGTAGGTCACCGCTGTTTCATATGTCTCCTCTATTTGCGCCGTTTTTGCGCTGTTGCCGGCACCGTTCTGTGCAATTATGATCTCTTCTTTCTTATCTTCCGTTTTTGCTGCCTGGTTCCCCATAATTAGGCTGACTCGTAGACGTTCGTTGCACTCGCTCCGCGATTCGCGACTTATTTGGCTCGAAGGTTACATTGCCAGTACTGCTCGGCAGCAGCACGCCTGGCCTGGCCCGGGTTACTATTACGGCTCGGAACCCATGGACCAGCACTACCACAAGGCAGTGCCCTGGCAGGGTCGCCATAAAGTGTGCGGCGGTAGGGGCGTGTAATGACACGACGAATGTCGGTGAAGAACTGCTCGTTTATTGAATAAAATACATAGGTATTTATAGTAAACTAATAATGGTCTTTGAACCTTAGGTTTAGCCGTGACATTTACTTTATCTAAAACAGATCATATCAAAATATTGAATTTAATACTCTTATTACATTGTTATTATAAACAACTTAATTAGGTTTCTACTTATATGGTGATAGTATTGAAATCTGATGTTCAATGTTTATTTTATTAAAATACAATATATTTTTCCTTTGACATTTCGCAATTACGTCATACACTACAGTAGTACTGCATACGAGTCCCGATTTATTCACATCTCAGCAGTACAATTTCAGTACAGTAAGTAAATAACAAAGTGTTTTTACTCAGTTGATAGTTAAAAGTGGATTGTGTCTGAGCTGTCTACTAGAACGAGGCAATAAAGTAAAGAAACTTGCAAACAAAATAAGCACACTTTGTCAACACAAGATCGAGAGATATCGATTAATCTGTTGTCTTGGGACGCGATTGCTTATTAGGAAATATTTGTTGAAAGAAAATACACAAGACGCCATGTAAAAAATTTAAACAAACTTTTGGTTTGTTCGCAAAGTAAAATTTATACCTACCTACTTTTTTTAAACGGATCTAATCGCTATTTCTACCAAAGTGCTAATATTATAGCGGGCGCGGATTTGCATCTTTTGTATTAAACTTGATTTTGACGTGAAAAAATGCAAAAATATTACGCAATGTATTCTTGAGAAAAACTAAACAAACCATAATATTTTTCGGAATAACTTTGGTAACAAGTGAACCTATCACAGGACTTAATCAAATTGAATTTTGAGCCCCTTAATGGGGACGAGCTTACATACAGACATACAAAAAATTATTTATGTCTTTCATTCAACCAAACTACAAACATTATTATACGAGTCATTGTTTCATATGACACGAAACTAGCATCATAAATCAGCAGTAACTCCGCTAAGTCGGTGGTACAGCCCCCGTGCTTGCACGTGTCTACTGATACATCGGTGGTACAGCCCTCGTGCTGGCACGTGTCCATTGATACATCGGTGGTACAGCCCCCGTGCTGGCACGTGTCTATTGATACATCGGTGGTACAGCCCCCGTGCTGGCACGTGTCCATTGATACATCGGTGGTACAGCCCCCGTGCTTGCACGTGTCCATTGATACATCGGTGGTACAGCCCCCGTGCTGGCACGTGTCCATTGATACATCGGTGGTACAGCCCCCGTGCTTGCACGTGTCCATTGATACATCGGTGGTACAGCCCCCGTGCTGGCACGTGTCCATTGATACATCGGTGGTACAGCCCCCGTGCTGGCACGTGTCCATTGATACATCGGTGGTACAGCCCCCGTGCTGGCACGTATCCATTGATACATCGGTGGCACAGCCCCCGTGCTGGCACGTGTCCATTGATACATCGATGGTACAGCCCCCGTGCTTGCACGTGTTCATTGATACATCGGTGGTACAGCCCCCGTGCTTGCACGTGTCCATTAATACATCGGTGGTACAGCCCCCGTGCTTGCACGTGTCCATTGATACATTGGTGGCACAGCCCCCG